>CM064554.1:16374306-16694540 GCA_032716605.1 Paralithodes platypus
TAAATACCAATACAGGTCTTACATTCTGATGATATTATCCCTAGTAAAGAGAATGTGGTTGCTGATAATCTATCACACTTAACCTATCCGCTGGCGCACAGGGGTGTTTTCCATACAGGGGTAAGACTCGTAGCGCACCTATGATGATTTTGGGACCTATTGCCAATTTCGATAAAAAGTACTATCATCGTGTAGGGAATGTTTGCGTGCATCGGCCATATATATTGACACCCAAAATATGTCTGGGGGAACGGTATAGTTGAAAAATGTGGAGCAAATGGCACCGCGCGGCTAGATTGTCATCGAGCGGCGAGATTTCCCTGCCGATATATTTACGCGCGCAGGGGATAGAAGGAGAGGGAGGAGGGGTGGGGTTACCGCGCGTATTATCACGTATATGTCGTTTTTTGAGCCCTTTTAGGCTATGTAGAGTATGTATACGTGTGTAGGGCACCCATATAACAATGAATATGCCTCATAGTGACCAAAAATCGCAATATATAAGGGAATTTATAGAGAATTTTAGGCGGGAATGAATATGTTGGAGGTTTGGCTGCAATTTATGAGCTGAGAGTGTGGTTTACGCATACATATCACGTATATCTTGTACGTAGAGCACTGTCATGCTATAATACAGACTTGTACGTAGGTATACGTGCCATATATCAAAATATATACCGCATATAGACCAATTCATGCGATATTTACGCACATTATCAATGAGTTTCTATGCGGTGAACCAAGGTGTGAGTGAGTTGTGCTGGGAATGAAAGGGGGAGAGGGTTTGTTTACGCCATAAATATCACGTAAATCTTGTATTTAGCGCACTGTCATGCTATAATACAGTCTTGAACGTATGTATACGAGTCATATATCAGAATACATTCCGCATATTAGACCAATTCATGCGATATTTTTACGCACATTATCAATGAGTTTCTATGCGTGAACCAAGGTGGTGAGTGAGTTTGTGGTGGGAATGAAAGGGAAGAGAGTGGGTGTGTTACGCCATAAATATCACGTAAATCTGGTATTTAGAGCACTCTGATGCTATAAAAAAGACGTGAACATATGTAGGTAGGCGTCCCATATAACAAGGAATATACCGCATATAGCCCAATTGATGCGATATTTACGCAAATTGTGAATGTGTTTCTAGCAGACGGAAGCCTGAAAGGGTGGGTTGGGGGTGGGTGGGTGGGAGGGAGGCATGCAGGGGTGCAGTGAGTGAGTGAGTGAGTCGTGGAGAGATGGAAGTCAGGCAGATCTCTAGATAGATAACCAGCTTTGTGATAATTGTGGAGGCGCCAGGCGTATTGATGTTTGGTATTTTGAACCTTATGTCTACCAGATGGCTGGTGTTCGTTGCCATCAACAGGTCTACAATAACATGAGTCAGGAATGGAGAGAGAGAGAGAGAGAGAGAAAATGAGACATGCGTATGTCGTACGTATAAATGGACTTCAGAATTGCATTTTTATGCAAGCAGACATTGCATTTTAGACACATGTGAAGTACCACAGAAACATGTAGGCCATTGACTGTAAATAAAGTACTATATTATAGACCACCAGACGGTGCTGAGTCAACACAGGCAGATTGCCTTTTGTGATAGAGGGCTAAATATAGACTGGTGTCTCCTTACACTTGCGAAAGGGTAGATTGCCACCAGAGAAACGTTTACTTATTTATTTCGAAGTAATATGCAATCTAAATGTATAATTCGAGACCTACTGCAATTATTTGAATGACAGTCATGACTATGTATAATCCAATATACGCGCGTAGGCGAGACATAAGAAAGCTGGTTGAGGCAATTTTCGACAACCCACAACAGTTATTATTCATTTTTTATTTACAATATTATACAATACAAATGTATTTGTGAAGAGTATTTATCCATTATTGTATTTATACCAATTTTGTTCCCAGACAGAGCTGCTGTAGCTGGAGCATCAAGGAGCGGCAAGGGTCACCTCGTGACCGCTTGACCGTGTGAAAATGAGTGGAGTCACACTGAGAGGGGCAATTTTGCTGAGTGTTTGGGCAATTTTTGACAGAATAAAGTTATATAATTACTAATTCTTGACAGAGACAAACTTTTATAACCTTGGCATGATATAATTGATAATCCCATCAATTTACAAACGTAAATTGGTGGGATAATTCATTTTTTTTTGTATATTGTCATTTCGATTGTAGACACAAAGTTTTGAGTGATATTTGGTATGAGCTCCTGTGGCATGGTTGGTAAGGTCGCGGACTGGAAAACTCAAAGTGTCGTAGGGTAGTGGGATCGAATCCAGGAGGGGGTTATGGGGAAGGTTTTATATTGTCTAGAAAAATTTTGATAAATTTTTTTTTTTTACAAGATCATGCCATTGTATTCAAACAATATGAAATATTCATAGAATATATCATATTGTAAGAATACAATGACATAACCTTGTTTTGTTTTTTTTGTTTTTTATTGTTTTTTTTTATTATCTTAGTAGGTTTGACAGGATTTATTGAAACATATTTATTTTTGTACAATTCATTTGAGGTAAGAAAATAATTATATACACATTACTTTGGCTAATAACAAACATATATATTGATATACTAAAAAAATAAGGCATATTACATGTAAATCTTTGAAACTTATAAACTAAATAATGAAACATACAATTATATAATGTAAAAGCTATATCACAGGGACTTCTTTGGAACTTATACATTATATAATATATATGTTACATTATGAGGTAGCGTGATCAATTAGGTCAGGTCAGGTAAGGTAGGGCGCGAGTCAAGGGCAGGGCAGGGCAGGGGGCGAGTCCAGGGCAGGGCAGGGCAGGTAGCCAGTCCAGGGCAGGGCACGGGGCGAGTCAGGGCAGGGCACAGGGGAGGGGCCGACACTCAGTAGTTCTTGAAGGTGTGGTAGTCCTGAAGCAGTCACCCAGGCAGAGTGGAACTTTGCACTCGGCGCACATTGAGGTGACTCTTTTCGTGACATGGGGTTTCCTGACACTGGAGCTGCAGACGGTGCACTGCGCCTGCCTGTGGCGAGTGCCAAGCATCTCAGTGTTGATGGGGTAGTGTCTTTCGACACCCAGCTGGATGCGGTCAGGAACGTGATCCCCACGCCATGCCGTACGTCTGTGAGTGGTGGTGCCATACTTCTCCAGGAGTTGGTAGGAGACGTACACTAACTCCCGGAATTTCAGCTTCTGGTTTGGGGCCATATCCTTTTTCACCAACCACAAGTTGTAGGCGTTCAGCATCGTTATGTCAACTAGGTGGAGGAAGAGCTTGTGATACAACTTCACAGTCTTCCTCAGACACTCAACGCCTGACAGCTGACAGTCAGACTTGTCCACCAGGCGCATGTTTTTTGTGTAGTCCACTACCATGTCGGGCTTGTAGATTGTCTTCCTGGTTCGGTAGTGGATTTTGCCAGAATCCACCTGGGCACCTGTGTGGACGGTGGAAAGCAGGTGGACGTCTCGCTTATCCTTCCACTTCAGGGCTATCAGTTTCCCACACTTCTCGAGCTGCTTGTATTTCTGCCCCTTTCGTCGCCTTCTTCGCACATGCCTCTCGCGGTGTTCCTGGGCCAGGTCGTCTTCTGAAGGTGTGTCACTGGAGGAGGCATCTGTGAGAGGAATGACATCACCTGTGAACTTTGGCATAAACTTTCTTGTCTTTCTGACAGTCCCACATGACCCCGTTTGGTTGTCATAAAGAAACTGGCAGAGAGCAGGAGAAGTATACCAGTTGTCAGTGTAGATGATGTGGCCTTTGCCCAGGTAAGGTGCCAACATTTTCCTGACGATGGCACCTGACATGCCCATGGGGTCATTGGCAGCGGCTTTCGGTACGTCAATGTCAGTTCCTGTATACACGATCATGTCAAGCACTATTCCAGTTTCACAGTCGCACAACACGAAGAGCTTGATTCCGAACCTATGCCTCTTCAAGGGGATATACTGCTTGAAAACAAGACGTCCTTTGAAGAGCACGAGCGACTCATCAATCACCAAATTGAGGAAGGGGTAAAAAGTATTTCCTATACCTCTCCAACAACATGGTGAACACATCCCGAACTTTCCATATCCTGTCAATCCTGTTAGGATTTTCGTTGTCTGCAAAGTGCATAAATCTTAGCAGCAACAAAAATCTGTCACGAGTCATGAACTTATTGAAAGTTGGGGTGGCGATGAGAGGGTCGTGCTTCCAATAGTGTTGCAACACATGCTTCTTGATCAGAGGCATGAGGAACAACAAGGCAAAGAACGTCATAAATTCTTCCACAGTCGTATCCACCCAGCCTCGTATTCTCGCTTTTGGAGAAAGGACGTCCAATCTGCCAAACACCCACCTGTAGTAGGCGTTTGTTTGGGCAACGATGTACGTCATTACCTCCATGTCGAAAAAAGCGAGGAAGAAGTCGCTTTCGTTCGCTTGATCATCACAGGGCCAGTCGTCAGTTGTTCCTGACGTCCCAGGATTGAACTGGGGCACGTCAGGTACAAAATTGACCCCGTCAGACCAATCGAACGAAGGCAGCTCAGGGATCGGAATGTCGTCTGCGTCTGCTTCATCGTCTGAAATATCGCTTCCATGGTCGCGATACAGCACTTCATCATCATACCCCTCCTCTTCACTTGACAGACGATGCCCTTCCTCATTTTCGTCACCGACGTCGGACTCGCTCCCACTGTCCACTCCCAAATCCCCCCACCCTTGGTCCCGTGCTAGGGCTTCGTCGTCGAAACCCGGGCTGCCAATGTCATGCGAATCACCATCAAACAGCAGGGCGGCATACTTAGATGGTGTCAGAGTTTTCCGGGTCACTTTGGCACGTGCGGGAGTCTTATGGACAGGGACAGCAGAGGCGGTGGCAGGGGCGGCGGCAGGGGCGGGGGCAGCGGCGGCGGGAGGGGCAGCAGTGGTGCGTGGGCTTGATGGCAGATGATAGTGGTGCCTGTCGCCCTTCTCTCTGTTCCTTGGGCAGGGGCGGCATGGGCGGCAGGGGAAGCAGTGGTGCGTGGCCTTGATGGCAAGATGATGGTGGTGCCTGTCGCCCTTCTCTCTGTTCCTTGGGCAGGGGCGGCATGGGCGGCAGGGGCGGCAGGGGCAGCAGGGCCGGCAGGGACACCAGGGCCAGCAGTCGCTTTCCCAGTCGCTTTCCCTCTCCCTTTCCCCTTCCCCTTCCCTGTTCCTTGGGCAGGGGCGGCAGGGGCGGCAGGGGCGGCAGGGGCAGCAGGGGCAGCAGGGGCGGCAGGGGCGGCAGGGCCAGGGGCGGGTGGTGGTGGTGGTGGTGGTAGGGGCACTGTGGCTGGCGTACGGGTTCTCTTCCCTACGCCCGTGCCTCTCATTTTTCCTGCCCCCGCAGGTAATGCAGCCCTAGGGCGGCCTCCTGCGTCGCTGGTACCGGTGGCAGGGGTGGCAGTGGTGGCAGTGGTGGCAGTGGAGGTGGTAGTGGTTGTTGCAGTGGCCTGGGTCGTGGTGGCAGTGTCCCGAAAGACCAATGACCTCTGTGCCATTGCCCTGCTTGCACATGTTTTTCGTGCTTTGGGTGCTGGTGCTTCGTCCTCTGAGCTGTAGGGCGTGTCGTACTGGTAGCTAGGGTCTTTGGCAGCCACCCTCTGCCTTCCACGGCGGCTAACACCACCAGAAGGAGGGCTGGTTGTGTCATCAGGGAGCGAGCGTGAGGGACGTGTGGGCTCCATGACTAGTGTGTGGTTACTGGCGCGGTGGTGCTTGCACGAGTGCGTGACGAGCGTTTGGCGGGGTGGTATCGAGAGTTGACATGTAGTACTATACCCACACCAATTTTCAGCCGCCTGGCTATAAACGCTCGGTTTTGGTACGTGTTCAAAGTCTCTGCTCTTAAGAGTCTCCCCGCAGTGCGCCGGGGGAACTCTTATGAGTCTCCCCGCAGCTCCCGGGTTAACCCGTACAGCCCCGGCCGGTTTTATTATTTTTGTGCACCAGAACCCGGGCAATTTTCAATTTTTTTTTTTTTTATAAATATATCAGAATGTGTTAGAAAATAATGATAGACATGAAGAAATGTGAAAAAAGTACTTACCTAGGCCATTTGGGGGTCCTGGGAGGTAGTGGGGGTCCCCAGCCTCAGAGGAGCCTTAGCGCCATTTCAAATCTCCCGCGCCAGCAGCCAGTTGCCAGCCGCCAGGCAGCATGACTTATTTCGCACCTCTCGGACATAAAGTGCGCTTCAGAGTTCATAGAATGTCTTTGTATATCACATAATGTAAATATAACTGAAGTTGTAGTGTGATAAGTGTCTTCATTCAAGTATTACAAGTGCGCACGAGTGTTAGCGTCCCCGTTGCCATGGTGATGGCGGCCATCTTGGGCGGCCATCTTTGCTCAGGACAATAACAAAACGCACGTACGAACACACGGCCATACAGCGGAGCGAGTGACCCACATTCCACAGCACCCTCCCTCTTTCTTTCTCTGTCTGGCTGTCACTTTCACTCAAGGTCACTCTGTCTCTCCTTTTCATTGAATTATTTGTACTTGTTCATTGTTTTACCTAAGATTATGAGGTGTATATACATTGTTTTACGCACTTATTGTCTCTTATTCTTATAATTATTTGCACACAGTTTTATAAGTTTAGAATTTACTTAGTGTTTTATATTGTTCGGTACTTTGCACTTGTAAATTATATATATATACACACTGTTTTATATTCACTTTTTGCGTCTTTTATATACACTGTTAGTATTACATTATAGCGTCTTTTATCGCAGTCTTTGAACACTTTGAACACTTAGAAGTGCTCGAGGGTGTGATACTCCCTGAAGCAGGTGGGAAAACACAGTCCCACATCACATTCTTCACACATCGTCCGGGTGTCTTGCCGTTTTGGTGTGCGTCTGCCTGTGTTGCGACACACATGACACCGTCTGCGTGGGTTGGGTTTTACTTCGTTGGGCGGGACAAAATCGCAAAAGTGGCGTTGTGTCAGTCTGGCGGGGCCTTCTGGTGCTTGAAAACGAGCTGCGGGACGTTGCTGGCGGCGTGGACCCTCCCTGAAGAAGAACAGAAGCTCCCGTGCAAGTTCGATGCAGTACGACTCCATCGTCTCAACTTCACCTGTTATTTCATGATATTGGATGTGGCAGTTGTAGAGGGTGAGGTCGAGTAGGTGGAAAAATAGTTTTTTATACCACCTCATCGTCTTCCTGGCACACTCGACCGACGATATGACAGAGTCTGACTTGTCAACCAGCCGCATGTTGATGTTGTAGTCAATGATTGCAACAGGTTTTTTGACCGCCTCACCTGTGGCTCTATCACGGCGTTTGGTGTCCTCTAAGCGGGGCAGGTGGATACTGGTGAGGATATTGACGTCACGATTGTCCATCCACGAGAGCATCAAGATATTATTTGCCTGGAGGTGGATGATGGAGCCCTTCTCCCGCCTTTCGGGTAGCTCTGGCATGTATACACGATTCCTCCTGACGGTGCCACAGACGCCAGTGTTTCTGCTATACAGGAATTTGGCAAGGGAAGGGCTGGTGTACCAGTTGTCGAGGTACAAGATGTGTCCCCTGTCCAAATATCCCTCCAACATGGTGATGACAACGGCCCCAGATATCCCATATGTCCTCTCCTCCACCAGTTCAGTGACCTTGCCCATGTAAAGGATGATGTCCTGGATGTAACCGGTCTTGCAATCGCACATCACGAAAAGTTTCAGGCCATAACGGTGACGCTTGCTGGGGATGTACTGTCGGATGCTAATATTCCCCCTCCATAGCACCAGACTCTCATCAATGATTAGTTTTTGGTAAGGTTTGAAGGAGGCTGCAAACTTTGTTTTGAGGTATTCAAATATAGGTCTTATCCTCTCCATCGGGTCTTTGGTATTCCTGGGGCGTTCCTGGTTCCTGGTGTGGCTTGCCAGGCTATCAATAAAGTGCAGGTTTCCCATGATTGCCGTGAATCTATTCCTGCTCATGACTTTCCCAAAGAAGGGGGTTGCGATGAGGGGATCACATGACCAGTACTTCCTGAGAGACGTCTTCTTGGTGACCCCCATCAGGATGACCAGTGCCAGGAATGCGTAGAACTCATCGGAAGACAAATCCACCCATGAGAGACGTGCCGAGTTCCTCTTCTGCTCCTTCCCTGCCATAAAATAATAGTTGTACCAGTTCGTCTGGTCAACAATCAAGCCGACAAGGTTGGCAGTGAAGAACTGCAGAAAAACACCCAGTCTTGTGGTGTCAGGTCCACGATTGGGCATGGTAGGGCCGGCCTCAGCTGCCCCCAAAAAGTGGTATTGTCCTGGTAGATAGTTTTCCCCATCCACCCAATCCCACCTATCAGCGCCTTCGTCGTCGCTAGATGGGGCATCGGGCTCATCAGGGTCATCGTCAGGGGCACCGGGGCGGGTTGGGCGGGTGCGGGTGGAGCGTGGGCGGCGTGGGCGAGAGGTGGACCTGGGTCTGGAGCTAGACCTCGAACTTGATCGAGAGCTAGATCTAGAGCTCGATTCGTTGCTGGGGCGTCTTATTTGTTTGACCTTCTGCATTCGGCCGCGGGTGGCACGCCCGCGAGATATGACACGCCCACGTCGTTTGCTTGCAGGGCGTTGGGGCAGATCGGGGCGTTGTGGAGAGGCTGGTGATAATGCAGTGGCGCAGGAGGGGCCTGGTTCAGGTGAGGGAGACATTCGTGGGGGGGTGTACGGGATGGAGCCTGAAGGTGATAGTGGGGGGGAAGAATGGCGAGGCGGAGAGTCTGGTAGTAGTGGTGGTGGTGGTGATGGTGGTGGTGACTCATCCCCCCCTCGTGCTCTGGGTCAGGAGGGAAGAGGGAGCGTTTTGGGTCACGTGACCGCCTTTGTCTCGCACCACGTTGTCCCATTTCTCCATCACCAGGTTGTTCGTCACTAGGTTTGTGACGACCATAGAACCTCCCCGGGGTATTTTTCTTGAGTGGGGAGATTATGGGAAGTGGGGGAGAAGGCAGGCGGGGTTGTGGGGGTACCTCCTCTTCACTCCCAGACTCGCCCCTTCTTCTCTTCAATCCCTTTCGTTCTTCCCCAGGTACACGCACGTAATTTTGAGGGTCAGCAGGTTCATCTGCAACAACAACCTCTTCCCCACTTTCTGAGGATTCAGTGGGGTCTTGGGGAAGTGGGCGGCGGGGAGGTGCACTTGCCCCTTGCTGTCTTTGTGACGGCCTACGCCGCCTGACAGGAATCTGAGCAAGCTCTTCCTCTAGCTCTCTTATTTCTGCTTGGGAGGGGGCATACTCGTCTCCAGACTCGTCCAATGCCGAGTCAGTGTCACTATCAGGGCTGTCAGTGTCGTACAGTATATCCATGACCTCCTCTGTACTGCAGGGGCGGGTAAGGCGGGCACTAAAACGACGAGACATGGTGTTTCACTCGAGAGGGTGCGCGGTAAACTGACCATGAGGTGTGAGAAGGCGGGTGCCCTCTCCCGTCCCCGCGCGCGCACGCGTTTGGACAAAACGTTTTGGAAGTAGTCCGCCGGATCCCAAAGTAGTTCCCATATAAATCTAGAGCCATTCTGAGACTTACGACTGGAGCTATAAGGGTGACGCGTTAGGCGCGTCTCTGGGGCTGTGCGTTACATACATAGCCGACGCGTCAGACGCGTCGCTGGGGCTCCACGGGTTAAGGCATCCTTAGTGTAATTTTGAGTTTGTGAATGCCAGTGTCAGTGAGGGGACAAGGGACCGTAACAAGCCATGGCAGTGCAATAAACCTCCAGTAACCACAAAGTGAGTATAGTGACCATGTGTAGGACAAGCAATTCCACTTTTATGTTTCCCTACCATAGGTCTTACTTTCCACCTACCCCGAGAAAATTACTCTCGGTCATTCAACCAGCAAACCCTCTTAGGTTCCCCACTTACTCCGGCAGTAATCCCACCAGCAATTCAAGGTAAAATGGAGGAGCTTCAACGTCCTGTGAGCAGCTTCTTACACATCGATGCCCACTCAGCTCTGGGCTTTCTCAAGAACTGCTTCTTCATTCCAAAGCTCCAGTACCTTTTGCGCACATCGATAACTTACATGAACACTGGCGGCCTCCAAGAATTAGACGACCTAATCCAAGAAGCAGTGGACTTACAAGATCGGACCTGGGCACAAGCCACTCTCCCGGTCCGCCTCGGTGGCTTGGGAATACGGAGAGCCACGAATATTGCCTCCCCTGCCTTTATCTCTTCCCTTATTGCAACCAACGACCTTGTAGTGTCCATCCTTTCTTCTCAACCCGGAATGACACTTGATGAGGACTTAGCAAAAGCGATTAACACCTGGAAGGAAAGTACAGGAGCAGAGGAGGAGCCTCAGGGTACCATCAGGAGTAAGCAGAAAGCGTGGGATACCATCTCGGCGAAGAAAACACAAAAAATTCTCCTAACAAATGCTGACCAGGTTGCTAAAGCACGCCTCCAGGCAGCCATCCATTTGGAGAGTGGCTTTTGGTTACATGCCATCCCCATCCCACCTCTTGGAACTCACTTTGGACTGTGAAGCGCTTTGGGTTGCCATCACGCTAAGGTTGGGTGCATCAGTTTGTCACCAACACACTTGCAAGTGCGGTGCATTGATGGATGCTAAAGGTCACCATGTCATATAGTCA
Organism: Paralithodes platypus; assembly: GCA_032716605.1. Classification (NCBI taxonomy): domain Eukaryota; kingdom Metazoa; phylum Arthropoda; class Malacostraca; order Decapoda; family Lithodidae; genus Paralithodes; species Paralithodes platypus. The sequence continues at coordinate 16,384,956 of CM064554.1, forward strand.
CAGCGCAGGTTGCTTGCCAAGACACTCAGCACTAAATGATGTCATAGAAAGGGCCCTGCAGAGTGCTAACCGTGCATCAATCCTTGAACCTCCTGGACTTACCAGAGATGACGGCAAACGACCAGATGGGATGACCACCTTCCCTTACAAGAATGGCCAGTGCCTCGTGTGGGATGTCACGTGTGTTGACACTTTCTCAATAACCAATATAACCAGAAATGCCAACGAAGCAGGTGAAGCCGCCCGGATAGCAGAAAGTAGAAATCAAGAAAAATATCAAGTCCTCTCTAGACGTACTCAGTTCGAGCCTCTGGCATTCCAAACATTACGAGTCTTCGGCCCAACCACCCTCAATATGGTGAATGAAATAGGCCGCAAAATCAGATAAGTTACAGGAGAACCCCGGGAAATCCTCTGGCTCAAGCAAAGACTAGGGATCCTCCGGGGCAATGCCACCAGCGTCCCAAGCTCAGCACGACTGGGCCATGCCACTTTGGGAGGCCAGGTGGAGCGTGGTGTATCCCTAATCCTTCCACTCTATGGTGTTAACAACATGTCTTTGTATTTTGTATGTTGTTTGATGTATATAAATAAAAGAAGATGTGTCAGATGGTTGAAGGCCACAGTTCCTCGCATGACTGAGGCTAGCAACACATATTATGAAAAGCATGTATCCATCATATAATATACTTTTTCTCACTTTATTCACACACACCACAATTTACCGGAGGATAATAGGTTTTTCACAATAAGTAGATGGAGGTCTTTAAAAATACAAAATGGCACATATGAAACATGCCTACCCAGAAATTAGGTGCAATTATCAAATATTCTGATAAACAGAGCTGTGAAGGGTGAACAGTGGAGGGAGCTGGACTACTGAGCGGGGGACACCCTCATTCACTCATGTCTATGCACACACTGATGCTAACGCCTTGCATTCCTGGTTCATAAAGAGGGGTGTGTGAGGGAAGGGTGGTTTGTAGATAAATGGGGTACTTTCGTCAATGGAATTGGGAGGCTTTCTGGAGTAACACACAAGTGGTGGCACAAAGGTGGTTATATTATGTACGTGGCAGAGGGTTTGGTTAGTAACATGGGAGGGATGGTGAGGCATTGTGGTTAAGTAAAGCAGCTGGGACCAGAGAGATTGTAAAATAATTTAAGAATTGTCCGGTCTGAAACACAGGATTGCTGGTGCGGCATACAGCTACCCGAGACCCTATTACCCGATGTTCTGGTCAAGGTTCCTTAAATAAGGCTTAGCACAGTGTTGGTGGTTGCAGGTAGTCATGGTGTTTAAGTGGAAGTTCTGTGGAGACGTGCCACAAAAAACAAGGGTGTGCATATGGCTGATAGATTCTTGTTATTCCTGAGTATTCTGTGGATGGCTTACTATTGGATTACAAAAACATGGCATAATTGTTGCTTATTATTAGACTAAAATTATGGCATAATTGTTGATAATTATTTGACTAAAATTATGATTTATTACGAACTTATGTTGAAGGAGTTAAGCCTTTTTACCCTTTCACTGCGGGAGCCGTTCAGGAACACAATGGCAATTGACTGTAATTTAAAGCCCATTAAAGCCTGTGGAAACGAGTGCGAGTGAATGGGAACACAGTAGGACCCCGTCCGTTCTGCAGCACGTCTGCCGCAGCACTGAGAGTCTCACCCCAATTCTCACGAGATATATGTAGCGCTGCCAAAGGTAAATGTAGCGCAACATTTTTTAATAATTAGCGAATATTGCCGATGTCTGTGGTAGCACTGCGGGTGAACCCTGCGCGCTATGAAGCTTGTTCTAGTGGAATTTTGAAACTGTTCTAGTTTTTTGCTGTAAACATTTCATTTCATTCAGGCACTTGCTTAACCAGTCAGTAGTGCCTGAATGAGCCTTATTATAGCGTAAATAAGCCCACACTGATTGGGTTAATACAACATAATACTGCTAACAGATGAACTAATTAAAAAATTTAACCTGCCCACTGCCAGGTTATGCAGCCAGTGAAGGATTTTTCAATATATATTTTATTTTTTTCTTAAACTTAACCCTTACTGTACCAGAGGGTATTACCATAAAATTAATGTACCCTACAGTACCAATCAATTTGGCCAAAATGGCTTCAGAGTCGAGAGAGAACACCCATCCACCTCAAAAGATGGAGGAATACTGCCTCTCCTAGCATGTGGGAGTTTGGATATAAGCTGAGAAGTGTTGCCAAGGCCTTAGAGCAGTGCTCAAACGTTGTGGTACCAGGCACTGATCGATACGGGCTGTTAAAAGGACCGCATATTATTGACGGACATCGTCTGTCGCTGGTAATGACTAGTGACTTTTTTACTGTCGACCAACGTACATCGCTGGGACAGTAGGTGGTAATGGATCCAAAATGTGAAGAAATGAAGGAAAACAGTCAAATAAACATTCTCAGTTTCTAGGTCATGGATTTTAGCTCTCTAAACCCATATTTTAGTGCCTCAAACCTTGTCTGAGGCTCAAACTAGGCTGATGATTTCGGTTGTGGAGTGGCCATGGCACTGGGTACTGGTCAGCCAGAGGTCTGCCAAATTTGTTTTGACTAACTCCCGTTTTGTTAATATTTTACAAAATATTTCTCACGTCGGGCATACATCATTGGCACTGGCTGCGTTCAAGCGGCTCGACATATTAGTCCAGTAAATCTAGCAATCATTTAACTGGACCTAGAACAAATTGCAATAGAAGGTTTTTTGGCTTTAACTTGTTTATTAGGTCCCTCTGATGAACATATAAAAAGTCTCCAACTTTTGGACACTGGGAAAGTGGTTAATTTTCATAAATTCAAGATGGCCGCCGTCCAAAGCTTCAATTTACAGATAACTTTTTTCTGGTTGCTCCTAGACCCTATAAATGTATTACAAACAACGTTTTTTGGCTTTAACTTGTTTATTAGGTCCCTCTGATGAACATATAAAAAGTCTCCAACTTTTGGACACCTGGAAAGTGGTTAATTTACAGCCGAAAAACCTTACAGACAGGCTGAACTGTCTCTTTCACAAGGGGTGACACAGGCACTTTGTGCTTGTATGGGTTTTTTGACCTGTTGTCCCTCTTTTTTATAAAAAAAAAAAAAAAAAAAACATGACGTAGTATGACGTCATTCAGAGCCAATTATGTAATTCATGATAGGAGTTCGTATTCACTTGGATCATCGGTGCTTGCATCAAAGTTGCTATTTTGACAGAGTCCTTTACATTGACCACATGCACTGGAACATTCAAGCTCATTCCGTTTGCAACTACAGCGTTGAGTGTCACAGTTGCCCTTACACTGACATCTGACCAATTTCAGTAGTGAATCAGGAGCCACTGGCGAATCCATCGTCTTCGGTTCAAGCTGTCCCTTCCGCAGACACCAGCCCCATTTCTCGGGGTCCACACAGTTCCCCATCCATTCCTGGACCTGACAATAAACTCGGAACGAGTGGTATTTGGCTGCATCGGTTGTTGGGGGAAGGCTGTGAACTTCAACGGTAGTTGAACTTTTTGCCACCTTGTTGCAAAACTTTGTCTTTCGCAGTCCGTCAAGGGTGTCATTTCCTTTTCCCCCGTACAAATAAACCAAGGCCTTTTCACCAGCTGATGATATCGCGTCTTTACTTCCACTTTGGCAACAGAATGCTTCTATACATTTCAAGAAACCGTTGTCTTCCCTCACTTTCCTCAAGGCAGCCCCTTTACCAATACCATACAGTCGTGAGGTTGTGTCACATCCACAGAGTGCATGGACAACTGGCAGGACACGACAGATGCTTTCACCGAGAGCTTCTGCTACTGAGTTAATATGCCAACATTTCCCACCTTCCTTGCTCGACTTGAAGTACAAATCATTCATCCCTCGTTCCGCATAATGACACAACAGCACCAACAAGTCTGTGTCCTCACCTATCACATATGTCACGGTTTCCCTTGCATGCTCAATTCCCTTCTTCGCAATCATGACATCTGCATCTGCTGGCGCATTGACACAGTCAATTCCATTTGCCTTGAATGTTTCACACAATAAGTCAATGAAGTTTTGCTTATTGTCCGAGTTTGACAAGAAGTTTTCCTTTTTTGACCGAAGGGGCATGGTTGGAGTGAACATCACCTTTTGACCAAAGACTCCTTTTGATCGTCGATTGTGTGTCATGTCCTTGGTAGTAGGTCCTGATTTATAACCGTCGAATACAACCACCGGGTTGAGAAAGTTTTTGGAAACATGCTTCATGTACATGCTTGCAATGTCCTCAAATGTGTCACCCTTCTTCCATGGAATCCTTTGCAATAAGGAACCACCATCCAGAACATGGGTCACAGTCCTTTCTTCCTCAAATGATTCCAATGACGACTTGGGAACAACAGCAGCTATCTCATCTCCTAGCTGTGGTTTATTGGCTTCCCTGAGCCTCCCCCACTTATCGAACAGAGCAGTAGGGTAGCTAGACAACTCATACGCAAAGACCTCTTCAACACCTAAGTCCCTGTTATTAGCAAAGATGAGGAGCCTCTGGAAAAGGAGCTGTGGGTCGATTGGTACTTTTTCAGCACTGATTGTAACCTTTGCACCCAACGACTCAACTTGATCTTTCTTCCTAAATGAAAAGTCAAAAGCATTGCTACCTTCCATCTTCTGCACAATGTTCATACCAACCTCATACAGTAAATGAGGATTGGCCGAGGCTGGTCCTGTCACACCGTTGGCAATATTCCTGAGTTCATTTGATTCTTGAAATGGATCATAATCCTTGAAGAATGCGAGAACCTTCTCTGTGTCCTTCCTATCTCGTTCACGCCTTGCTTCAGTCATTTCTTTGTGCTGCTCAGAGGTGTGGAAATGCTTCCCTGTCAGTTCTTGCATAACTTCACTCACCTCAGCGCAGGCTGGCATAGCAAGTAACCAGCGCAGGCGTTGCGTTTCCTCCATGCCCCTACCACGTGTCAATCCACCATTCGTTTTCAAAGAGCGCATCAAAACCTGCTCTATAACCAAGTCGCTTGGCAGTCCTGCCCACAGCCGATCACTTCGGCGGATCACAAATAGACCGGAGTTCAATTGACAGAACATGTCTGGGTTGAGCTGCTCAAGTTCAATCATGTCTTGAATGTACACATGGGCAGACTTGGCATAATTGTTATGACCACACGCTGCAAAGTACGGCAACATCTCCTGGAGTGTTCCGAGGTACAGTAGGAAATCGCCCATTCTCAGTGCCCTCAGGAAGCGACGCAGCAGGTCAATCATGTCCATGTATTGAATCCATAGCTTTCCCATCTTATGCTCTGCTAAGGAGCTCTTCTCAGCTTTAAGTTTTTCAGAAATTCTGTTGAAAACGTCTTTACTGCAGACTTCATCCGGTGAAACGTCTTCACGCAACAGCTTATCCAAAAGATCTGCAGCCTCCTGGAAGTCCTTGCATGCGTCACTTTCCTCATCTACCATTGAGAGGTTGACACCGTATGCCCTGCCTAACACAATCGAACTGAAGGCTGTGTCAACCAAGAAGTGGCCTCTGATTGCTCGTGCATAGGCTTTCCCACTCAGCATTTGGGTCACAGCATTTTCAGCGTATATAAGTTCCAAAACCTCCTTAAGCCCAGATGCTTCCATAACATGGCCCATGCATCCCAAAAAGCTCATCACAGAGTGAAAGCCACCAAGGTTCAAAACAATGGGTTTCAGTTCGCTTCCTTCCTTCTCATGAACAATGATCGTCTTCGCTTTCCAATAAAGCGGTTGGTCGAATGTCAGCATTGGCGTCGTTCCCTGGCGATGGCTTTCCGCATGACGAAGTGAAGTGTTGAGTAAATACAACTCATGTCCGTAGGGTCCATGTCAATCATGGGCAAGAAATGGACGGATGATTTCCCTGGGTGTGGTCCATGGCACACACTCTGCATTAAGCCGGACCAGCCTGGTCGTTTTGGTCGAAGCAACCATGACGTTTTCCACAGTATGTCCAGATTTTCAAGCTTGTCAGATGCTGAAATGGGGTCAAGCTTTCTAAATTCGAGAGGCCCACCCTTCTTGCGAACACTGCGGTAGTATTTGATTTCAATTTGAGCTGCCGTGAAGTTGTTTTCAGGTGACTGCAATCTTGGTATTGATGTTGTGTCTCTTACTTCAGGGGTGACAGCAACAATTATACCCATACCATGGTATGTTCCTCGCCCATCAAGCGTACGCAAGTTGTGATCAACATTGTCTGCAACGAACTGTCCAAACCTGCCTGCAGTGGATATGTTGGTGCCCCTGAAATTGGCAGCACACTTCGAAAACCTCAAAACTTCTGCGTAAGGCAGACAGAAGCCGTGGCTGTGTAAACTGTCCACAAGAAAGCGGGAACCAAAGTGCTGGTGCATTTGAACCGCCAATCCATACTGAATGGGTGCTACAATGGCCCTTGGTCTGGTAAGTTGCACGATACTTTGTCCAATTGATGCAACTTCAAGATCACATGACTTGCCACTGAACGTCTCTTGCAGCAATATACGAAGGGACTGCGGAACGTACGCCACATTCTTTTCCAGCGACCGGAGTTCAGAAGGATCTGGATAGAAATCTCTACAAGTATCAATGTTCTTTATATCTGCTTTGATCAACCGTGCCGCAGCCCTGACTATCTTTCTTTGTTCTGCTTCCTCATCATCAGTCTGTGGTGAGTCTTTGAATTGTTGCAAAATCTTTGCAGCACTTTCTTTGACAGTTACAACATCGCTGCATCCATGCACGTTACTAATAACCAGTTCATCCCCAAAATATGAAATAAGTTTCTGTTTCATGTATTTTACACTATACGCTTCAACATCAGGGCACAACTGGGACATTCTATCAACGAGATCAACCACTGTAGTCTGTTCATCATCATTGCCACTGACTAGGTCCTCGATTGCGAGTAGAAATGCTTCCTCTCGTGAGGCATCTACTTTGCGACCCTTGCGAGGAGGTTCACTGTCTGCGGAATCACGATATTTGGAGGGGATCTGCCTATGTGTCTGGAAATTTGAGCTGCACTGCTTGTGATATATTGCGTCAGCTGCTGGAAGATCACGTGCAAAGTTAATTCGGCCTCTAACTGTGTCAGCCCACTCATCAGCCCTGGCATCACATGCAGAAAGTATTGTCCTTTGAAAGTTGAAGGTGCGTACTGGATACACTTCTTCTGAATCATGCTTTGTGTCCAAATAGATTTTTGTACCACAAAAAAAGCAGTTCTCTGTAAAACAAAAGTCTGGTGTCTGAGAACGAAGAGCAGGTTTTTCAGGACGTTTCTTCTGCTTCCCAGGAATTCTATTTGGCTTCGTATTGACATGCTTCTTTCGGCAATCAATGTGCACCGTTTGGCCCTCGGACACGGTAATTGATGGCGTTCCACGTTCAGTACTGGCCTTGTTGATAGTATCTGCTCCCTTCGCCCTCAGCTTGACTGTTTCTCCTTCGTCTAACGTGTTTGAGCAAATGCCGCAGGGATTATGCACCACCTCTTCTTCCATGGCTTCGGTAGATGTCGCACCAATCTGTTGAAACAAGAAACAAGATGATGGGATTAGTATAGGCCTAGGCAAAATGTAATAGACAATAATGTGCAGTAAAGGTAGGGCTTGACCTAGAACAAATTGCAATAGAAGGTTTTTTGGCTGTAAGGTTTTTTGGCTGTAAATTAACCACTTTCCAGGTGTCCAAAAGTTGGAGACTTTTTATATGTTCATCAGAGGGACCTAATAAACAAGTTAAAGCCAAAAAACGTTGTTTGTAATACATTTATAGGGTCTAGGAGCAACCAGAAAAAAGTTATCTGTAAATTGAAGCTTTGGACGGCGGCCATCTTGAATTTATGCAAATTAACCACTTTCCCGGTGTCCAAAAGTTGGAGACTTTTTATATGTTCATCAGAGGGACCTAATAAACAAGTTAAAGCCAAAAAACCTTCTATTGCAATTTGTTCTAAGTCCAGCCCTACTTTGACTGGTCTATATACAGTACATACATCATTGGCAGACAAAATTATTTATGGTCTTGACAATATAGATCTTAAATAATACTTCACAAATAATCATTCTAATTACTCTAGAGAATATTTGTGTATACTCACTGGAAAGTCATCTCAGTCACATAAGGCAAAGCGTTTCTTTTCCAATCTTATGGAATGAACTAAGTAGTAACGTCACTGGGTGTTGTACCGTCCAAACTTTAAAAAATCAACGGGATAAGTATCTTGTTTTTAATCTCCGATTAACTGTGTTTACCAATGAATGGACTCCCATCATACTGCTAAATAGCTTCAAACAATTTCGAGATATCTAGTAAATCTGTTGTTGTTTGCATTTCTTTGCACTATAATATCAGTAACGTTCCTCAAAATTATAATATCTATATGGTCTCTCAACAAGCATTATATAATCCTGTCTCTCTCAATAAACATTTTGATAACCTCAAGGCTTCTCAAATAGTATTATAATAACCTTTTGTGTCTATCAACAAGCATTATTGTATTCCTAGGGTCCTTCAACAAGCATTACAATATTCACAGGGCCCTTCAGGAAGCGTCACACCCCTTCTCATAAATCCGTGAAGGAACTAGGTGGAGTCAGTGTGGTGTTAATCCCAGCGGGGGTCACGCCACGCTGCCATCACTCACCCGCTAACTGCCCACTTGTGAGGCCTTCCACAAACACGCAAACACACACACACACACACACACACACACACACACACACACACACACACACACACACACACACACGGACGTAATTATACACACAATGGCTACACATGTATTTTCATTTCGTATTTAGTTTTTATTTTGCATACAAAAACATGCATCATATCTACCAACTACTACTACATGAACACATTTGCACGACTGCTATTTTTACCATGAATTACTTCTGGTAGTCGTATGAAAATAAATATCATGTTAGTGTGTATATTTTTCCATATTGTATATGATCTAAATAGTTGTATAATTGTTCCTTTGTCTCAAATATACAGTTTCGTGATATTTGGTAAAAAAAAGGTATATTCTAATTATACACTTATTCAAGGAAAACAATACGACAAATTATGTTAATATTAAAATCTAATTTCAGCAGTTACAAGTAAATTACATGACAAATAAAAATATAAATGTAAACATTCATTGGAATACGTACAGTGAAGCGCTAACTGGAATATACTGTAGTTTTGTATCAGACTCGTGTAGACATTTATAAATACCTATAAGAGGAGAAGTACTTTTGAGGCGTGAAGCCAAAGAACACAAATGTGTGATATACATTGAAGTAAATTAGAAACGTGTTAATTAATAAACGTATCGGCAGCAAAAATAAAACAAATGAGAACATGGTTTTGAGATCGTCACATACTGTATTACGAAGATAGTAGATGAACTACTAGAGCGACAGAGCGAGAACCTACTGTAGATTTGGAACTAAAAGAAGAAGTAGACAGACAACCAGATGGAAGATAGAGATTCAACAGATTGCAGGAATTATATGGAATTTGTTAACCTATAACCGGTGAGAGTTGAGCTGTTTGGGAGAACCCTTTGTGCTGCAGTGGACTATCTCAGGCTGATTATGAATATGATAATGAACTACATTTAATCAGAGGACGGCACCCGAACACAGGGATAATAAAGTGAATTAGAAATTAGAAGTTAAAACATTAAATACACGGTTGGAAAAATACTTTTAAGTCATGAAACAACAAACGTTCAAAGGGCAATGCAACGTAGTGGAAATTAATATTAAACCACTTCTGTACCGGCTACGTCTTTTTCCTTTTATTCTACCTTTATTAAGACGAATATATGCAATTTAAGAAGGATCTGTGGTAGTAAAAACGGTTAGTTAAAACAGTTCGAAGCCTGTTAATTGCAGGAGGCCCTTCTGAAACTGAATACAATAGTTTGTTAGTAGCCAGTATAAAATGCAGAGGACGGAACTGGTACTGAATGGGTTAAAGAATAATATGCAACAAAATACATCAGTAACGTGAAGCTATAATCTCTAAATTCATTCATGTGAATAAGGAATATAAAACTATGAATATTTCGAAACATCAAGGCCAAACCAAATTTACAAACAATAGATACCAGTATATTAAAAAACGAAGTGATGATAACATTGAATCAACATATACATTATAAAGAGCCGACGCGACTCCATAGACTACGTAAAAGTCCCTTGAGTGTGAGGACTTGTGGTTGACTCGACCCCCTGGGGGTAAGTGGTTAGAATATGCCTCTCGTGCCTATTGTGGGTCGCAAAAATCGACTAAAGAGGTTAGGTCGGTTGGGCTTGCGACCCTCCTGGATAAGTTTGGTAAGAGCGAAGGAATATTTTTGATTGGGAATATGAATGGGAAGGTGGTGTATACCGTCAGAGGTAAATGGGAATGGCAGTGCACTTGTGGACGTATGTGTGAGGAGAAGGCTGTTTATAGCCAACACCTTCTTCCGACACAGAATGATTCACAGGTACACATGGAATGTGGAGTGGAGGAGGGAGAGAGAGACAGTGGAACAAAAGGCACTGATTGATTATATATGTGTGGATGAATGAATGACAAATTTTGTGCTAGATGATAGAGTATATATGGGTATTGGAGGGCTTTGTCTGATCATTATCTACAGTAGTAGTAGCTAAAATTAGGATACAGAAGTGGGTGAAGAAAGCTAGAGGGAGGCGGGATGGAGGTGGAGTGGTGAAGAGGGTGGAGAGGTTACAGGAGGAGGAGATCAGTAGAAAAACGATTAGGAAGGTTTGACTTGGAGGGTATAGAGGAAGTGGAAAAGGTGAGCAAAGTGTTTAAGGAAGAGATGTGTGCAGCATGTGAGGAGGTATGTGGTGATAGGAGAAGAGGGAGGGGAGTAAAGGGTACAGCATGGTAGACTGGAGAGGTGAAACTAGCTGTTGAAGAGAAGCAGAAAGCACATAGAGAGTGTATGGGTAGTAGAGAGAATGAAGACTGGAGAGACAGAAAAGGGAGAGATACTTGGAGAAAAAGAGAGTCGTGAAGAAAGTAGTGAAGGAAAGTAGGAGAAGAGTAGATGATGAATTTGGAAGGAATCAAAGTGTACAATGGAGATAGTGTAAGCAACTGTTCTGGTTGTTCAGTATATATATGGATGGAGTAATGAAAGTAATACAAGGAAAAGCAGATGTTGGTGTACCGCTGAAAGGGAAGGAAACAATTGGAAGTTGCCTGTACTGCTGTATGCCGACGATACATTTCTGATGAGCGATGATGAATGAGAGTTGCAGGGTCTGGTAAATATGTTTGGAACAGTGTGTGAAAAACGGAATCTGAAGGCAAATGGGGGGAAGAGTAAGGTTATGGTCTTTGAAAGGAGTGCAGCCACAGAGTGTGAGGTGAGATTGATTTGTCAGGTTATGGAGAATGTCAGCTCATATATGTATTTGGGCAATGTGTTGAGTAAGGATGGGAGTATGGGTGACGAAGTGTGGGAGAGGGTGCAACAGGGGAAGAGGGTTGTAGGAATGCTGAATGCAGTATCAAGAAATAGGGTGGTCAGCGTGGAAGTAAAGAAGTCCTTGCATGACAGTGTGGTAATCCCGACACTGACTTACGGGAGCGAAGCATGAACATTGTTGGAGAGACACAAAACCCAAGAGTGAGAGGGGTGGAAATTAGTTACTTAAGAAGTGCGTGCAGTGTTACATGGAGGGATAGACATCGAATGAGGAAGTGTGAGAGCGGTGTGCTGTAGACGTGGTGGTAAATGTGCAAAGGAACACCTTGAGATGGTTCGGCCATGTGGAATGTATGAGAATCGAGAGAATGATAAAAAGCGTGTATGAAAGTGAGGTGGAAGGACAAGGAGGGAGAGGTAGACCGAGAGAGAGGTGGAAGGATGGAGTTAAGAAGTATTTGCATGAAAGTGGTGCTGTATGGGAGGAGGGGCATCAACTGATTGTGGACAGAGGTGCATGGGGTCGTTTCGTTCGTGTCCACCCCGTCGGTGATCACGGCGTCAGGCAATAGATAGATAAATAGATTTATATAAAATATTTGTGTTGGTAAAAATGTTAATGTGGATATATTGTTGGATATATTTGTTCATACATATGGATAGATAGGAGAAATATTATATATATATATATATATATATATGATGAATTTCGTTGATAATAGTTTTATATATAATAAAATAACCAAATTAAACAAGACTCCCGTAAATGCAGAAGAAAGAACCACAAGAGAAGAAGAAACAAAGCAGGCAAGAAAACGCGACAGAGAGAAACGGAAAGACACACTCAAACAAACAGGATAAAGACTACAAGCAGAGGAAACAGGAAACAATCAATCACCAAACACTGCATTCCAGATTCCAAGTCCATCAACCAGAACAACAGCGACAAGCAGAAAACAACTAAGAAGAAGACGAGAAAGGCAACGACAACAGAAGAGAATAAAAGAAACAAAATACAAGGAAATAGCAACGAACAAGGAAGACAAGATGGCCACCACCAAGAAGCACGACTTCCGGTCCAAAATAAAGGAGTAGCTGAGATAGAAAGAAAAGAAGTACCATCCCCGAGAACCAGGCAAGAAATAATATCTACAATGCCACGCATCCCGAAGCTACCCTACAACCACAATAAACAACACCAACAAGAGAAGATAAAAGGCGAAACAACGGAAAAGAAGGAAAATACATCAACGAGGAAATATACGCGCGGAGGGATACCATGTATACCAAATTGCCACCAGAATTACCAAAATATTACCCTACAATATCGCCGTAAAAATAGTACTCCCAGACTCGCTATGAACGCCGGAAGAGATGCCCGAATTACAACGGTTTCATCGGAGCGTCCATCAATACCTGGGAAATCCATCAAGACTCCTTCCACTTACCAAGAAGCCCCAAAAAGGCATATTGTCTTCAGCCAGAGTAAGAAGAACTACCAGTACCACCACCGGAGTAAGGACTTGTGCCCTACTTATCCTCAAGGGCCGGATCACCTGCCCACAACCTTCTAGGGGGGCCTCCTAATCCCCTAGATTTACCCCAACTAGACTTATGACCTTTTAACCTCAGACGACCTATCCCGGGACATCTCAGCTCAAGTCGTCACTATCCCGACGAAAGCTGAACAGGGCAAGCAATTATAAAGCTTTCATAATACTGGCATGCTAGTAGTGATAGTCCTAGGATTACCCTCCCATTCAAGTAAAGATTGAACGGCATGCCGAATATCTTGAAAGGTCTGAGGAGTTCTTTTTCCTGTTGAGGAAATATTGTTAGATGTGCCATGGTATTGTTCTAACATAATAATCCCCAGTAGGCTGCAACTTTTAATATTAAAAGTAGAATATATGGGCATGCCCTGCATCGTACTTTTCTTATTAAATCCAGCACCTCCTCCACTCCTCGAAGATACTTGATTTGTCAAGGTCCTTCGTCTAGTCCAGGGCTCTGCGAGACACCTTAACAGGTACTCACATAAAGAAGTCCTTAGTAGATCTGCCGGTAACATGTTATGTCGACATTTGTAATTAAAAGGTTTAAACACCGCCCCAAGTTCTTTGAACCTCTTATAAAGGTCAGAGGCAGTCGAAGAAATAGTATAGGTCATGAACATATTATTAATTCGCGTTTGCCCGATATATCGTCACTGTGTAATGACATTTGAGACTTTATAATTATTAAAGACCCCACACCAAGAATACCTGAACAGAACTTCATCACCGGCTAATATAACGGTCAGGACAGTCTAGCGGCCAGCATTTCCCAACCTGGGGGAAATTTCCCCCTGGGGGAAAATTTGAAGCTACCAGGGGGGAAATAATTACATGATTACACTGCCTACTACTACTACTACTAGCAATAACAAAACAAATCTCGGAGATGGATTTTCTCATGCCCGAGAGAGAGAGAGTATGCCTGTTGTAGATGGGCGGCGCTGTATCTACCAGGTTCAGTTCACGTTCAAACATCAGCTCTGAGGGGAGGGTGGGGTGGGTGTACAGGGGTACTCTCACAGGCTCACAGGGTTACGACTTACGACTTACGAGTAGTCAGTTAGCCGGGAGCATCTGACATACGCATATATTGATTCAGTGCCTCAAGCTTATTTTCTGTATAAGTATAAGGTATGTCAATAATATTATTATTTTAATAGTGAGTTTGTTAACTTGAGAATATGATGTCAAAATTCATTGATCTATTTTTATGATATGGCTGAGATTGTTAGTACTCAAGAGATGTTTTTATTAAAGTACTTGTGTTTAACTTGAAAACTATGGTAGTATGTGTGACTACCGGTACGTCAGTAAATTATGTTTTTTATGTTATATGTGTGTTTATTACTGGAAGTTATTTTTGAATATTGTTTTCCTTTTTGCTGGGGTCAATTAGGACCAGGTCTATTTCTATGTTTGAAACATTGGGCACAATTATTCAACAATATTAAGACGCATTAACCCCCCTACACAACCTCCACTAGTGAGAAGGGCTATGATCATGGAAATTGTGGAGATAAGAGACAAAAACAATTTGTATTTAATCTACCCTAACCAAGTAATGGGGTAACAACTTTGCCTGGAGGGGGTATTTAATATCTTCATGCAATGAATATAACCTAAACTTTTCTCTCTTACCTAAAAGTAACGCGACCAATAAATTAAAATAATAATGGTGTTATTGTTAATGGCAGAAGTGTACTTTATTGGCAGTAGTGTCCCATGAGTGCATTCAGGCGAATAATACCACATTTGTGGCATTTTATCCACTTTGAATTTTGGAATATTCTTCAAAAGTGTGTATGTTATACATGAGAAGTTTATTTATTTTCTTTTTGGGAGGGGGAGGAATGGAAAATTTAGTTATTTTTATACAGAATTAGTATGTAGGCCTATGCTTATTTTTCTTCTCCAAATTGATAGGCCTTGTTTTATGTCTGATTTCAGATGTCACAGAAGAGAAGATTGTATCAACAAAGTTATTTGGACTATGGGTTCACCTATCTTGTCAAGGACGGTGCACACATCCCTCAGTGTGTTGTGTGTTTACAAACCTTCTCTAATGGCACCGTGAAACCTTTCCAACTGAAGCAGCATCTGACAAATGCTCATCCGCAGTTGAAAGATAAGAATCGTAGTATTTTTGAGGTAAAGTTATCCAGCTTGAAGAGGATGAAGATAGATGAATCTGGGACGTATCAGCAAACCAACATCAGCATAATGCGGGCTTCATATGTGATTGCTCTTCAGGTGGCCAAGACAAAGAAGCCACACACGATTGGTGAAAGCCTTTTGAAACCATGTATCGTGGAGAGTGTGAGGCTTGTGTTAGGAGAGGAGGCATCACAGAAGATGAAGCAGATCTCCTTGTCCAACAACACCATCATGAACAGAATTGCCGAAATGTCTGAAAACATTAAGGAAAATGTGGCGTCAAAGGTAATGTCATTGCCCTTTTTTTCCCTTCAACTTGACGAGTCCACGGATGTCACCAACATTGCACAACTGCTTCTTTTCAGCCGCTACATTACTGACAAAGGAATTGAGCAGGAGTTTCTTTTTTGCCGGCCATTAGAGACGACAACAAAGGCAGTTGATGTAATGGCAGTAGTTGCAGATTTCTTTGAAGAGTCGGGACTGAGTTGGAGCAAACTGGAAGGGGTTTGCACAGACGGTGGCCCTAATATGCTTGGTTCACGATCAGGATTCATTGCTCTTGTGAAACAGAAGCAACCTGGTTTGAAAGGAACACACTGCATGATCCATAGAGAAGCTCTCACCTCAAAGACAATTCCAAAGAACCTTCATGCAGACTTGACTGTCATCATAAACATTGTTAACTATGTGAAAGGATCAGCCCTGAACACTCGCCTCTTCCGTGAGCTCTGCCGGGACATGGATGCTGAACACACTGCTCTTTTATTTCACACACAAGTGCGATGGCTGTCAAAAGGGAACATGCTGGCGCGGGTCTTTGAACTGCGGGAAGAAGTAAAGTTGTTTTTGAGTTGCAGCACCAAGGTGGACCTGTTGTCTGCCTTCAACAAGGAAGGATTTGATGCACGAATGGCTTATCTTGCTGATATTTTTGAAACTCTGAATGAACTAAATAAGAAATTACAGGGACAAAGGAGCAACGTGATTGTGCACACTGACGCCATCAATGCTTTCACGGCAAAACTCCAACTTTTGGGAAAACAAATGAAAAAAGGAAATACTGCATTCTTTCAGCGTTTGAGTGACATACTTGGTGAAAAAGACATCGAGGACCCATTGAAGGAGGAAATCATCGCTCACCTTGAGCATTTGGGGGACGAGTTCAAACGATATTTCCCTGGTATCGACACTGAAGACATTTCAATGAGGCTGACAAGGAACCCATTTATATGTCAGGTGGATGATGTCCCTGAGGGCATGCAAAATGAGTTCTTGGAGCTCAAACATGACTCTTCTGCCAAGGATGAGTTTCGTGCACAAGATCTTGAAGACTTCTGGGTTAATGTGCGTGGAGCATACCCACAACTGAGCACCAACGCATTGAAAATCCTCATTCTGTTTTCCACAACTTACCTTTGTGAGTCTGGATTTTCTACTTTACTCACAATCAAGCCCAAAGCACGAAACCGACTTGAGGTGGAATGTGACATGCGTTGCGCGCTTTCCAAAACTAACCCTGATATTGATACACTGACGCACAAGAAGCAATTTCAGCCTTCTCACTTATCTAATTCTAAAGTAGAAGAGCAAACAAAAGTCCTTTTAGTTTACTATATGTTTATCAGTATATTTGTACTTTTTTTTAAATAAATTAGTAAATAGTCACAGTGTGTTTCGACTACTCTTTCCCTTGTCCACATGAAGGGGGAAATCTGGATGGTTGAACTGGTTGGAGGGGGAAATGACAGAACAAAGGTTGGGAATCGCTGGTCTAGCTCTAGCCTCTATAGCCTTGTGCTAGTTTATGCTTGCGTTCGTCCGATGATGTGCCCAGTGTCATGACATGCTCGGAGCCTCATTTAAGAACTGATACCCATTAACCCATCTGTAAATAACTGATCCACACGACAGGCTAACCTGGACGGCCCAACGGAGACTTAGAAGACTTCAAGCTGCTACAAACAATAATAGATACCAAGAGATACCAGTGACAAGGTATAGACGCTACAGTAGAGTCCCATTATATTGACTCTGCCTTAATTCACACCAGTCCGTTGGTGCTAGTAAAATAGTTAGTCTCAATATATATCGACTCTGCCAAATTCACACCAGTGCGTTGGTGCTAGTAAAATAGCTAGAATCCCAACATATTGACTCTGCCAAATACACACCAGTGCGTGGGTGCTAGTAAAATAGCTAGAATCCCAACTTATTGAATCTGCCTAATTCACACCAGTGCGTCGGTGCTCATAAGATATGCAGAGTCCCCACATATTGACTCTGTCTAAAATTGCCCCAGACGCCAGTGAATATTACTAGTTAGATTCTCAACCATTGACTCTGTATTATTTTCACCAATACGCAACGCATAGAATAAGTAGAGTCTACCTTAGTGAGTTAGCCCAAATCCTCGCCAAATGTGCAAGTGCTATAGTATTGTATACATGTTGAACAAGCACCTTACTTTGTACAATTCATAAGTGTATCTATCATATGTATTTTCCATTATTTGAAGAGGCAAGCAATAATTTATCAAATATCTAAGCTCCTTCTAGATCCTCGAACGGGCTAGGACAGTTATTGTTGTATAAATAATTATCATTTGATCGTGTATAACAGTCTATGATTATCGAAGTAAGAGTTAAGCTAGATAAAACTGTTCTTATAATTACACTTGGTGTATACTCTATTGTCTTCTATGCATGTATTTGTATGATCTTGGAATTCCCCAGTCAAGTAGAACTCACCACGACCAATAAGTAAACCTGGTAAAAACCCTGGTATAACATATAATACGAGTGAATAATATTTCTGGATAATTCTCGTTGTAAATGATATTATTATGCCAATGTGGGTTTCTTCAGATATGATATACTGTATATGCCCGTAATTACATGACGTGCGGGACATTGAATATCATTCTGAAAATAGTTGGGAAATGGTTGCGTGATGGTGAATTGTGTTGTATCCTCTTAGATTTATTATGCTATTATATACAGTATATACACTATATGTAATTAAGACCGCGTTGGAATCTGAAGATGACACCTTGCAATTACCTTAACATTAACAAGAAAGGAAGAAAACAAACATAATGTTCTGTAGTATTTTTAGTTTTCTGACCTGTATAGATAAATAGATAGACGGATAGAAAGGTAAATCAAGATTGGGAATAAGACAGCGAAAAGCAGATATGAAGAGAGACATGAAGAGAAAAATGCAATTATGGAAGAATAAAGGCAGAAAGTGAATCAGAGCTGGACAAAATATATTAAGACTAAAAGGAAGGGGGGAAGAGGATAAGATAGACGAAAGAAGAGAGAGGAAGGAAAGGAAGCATAAGGAGTGAGGGAGGAAAGGAAAGGGAGATGGGATGGGAAGGAAGAAAGAGAGAAGCAAGAAAATGAGTGAGATATAAAAAAAAAGCGAGGAAACGAGGGAGAAACGAAGACTGGGAGACAGAAGAAGAGGGAGGAAGGGGAAGAACAGGGAGGAAGGAAATAAGAGAGAGGTAGGGAGGAACGAAGAAGGAAGGGAAGAGTAAACTAAGAAAGTGATGGAAAATAAATAGAGGTAGCGAGGAAAAAAGGGAGATAGGGGGGAAATAAGAAAAGGAAGGGAGGGAGGAAAGAAGAGAGAGTTAAGGAGGAGAGAGGGAGGGAGAGAGAAAGCGAATTTGAGAAGGAGGGAGTAAGGGAGGAAGAGAGGGTGGAGGGTGGAGGGCAAAGAGAAGGAAGGCAAAATGGGAGGGGGGAGGGTATTAACACTGGAGGAAGGGAAGATGGGAGGGAGTGAGGAAAAATAAGTGAGGGAGGGAGAGAAGAAGGGAGGGAGGGAGGAAAGAGAAGTAAGAGGGGAAGTTAGGGAGGGAGGGAGGGAGACAGTCAATAATGGTCAGTGGAACAAGGGAGTTATTGGCTTATAGTGGTGCCAGTCTCTCTCTCTCTCTCTCTCTCTCAATGTTTTATGATCGAGTAACATTGATCTTCCTCCTGCTATGTAACTTCTATTTCTATATCATTCGTTGGTTCTCTCTGATCATGCTTTGTATTTGATATACGGTATATATATATATATATATATATATATATATATATATATATATATATCTCATCCTACTAAACATTCTCTCTCTCTCTGCCAAGCACAGGATTAGTGCATGAGAGTGAAGTTCTTAGCATAATTAGATGTACCCCAGAGGAGGTAGCAAAACAAATAGAGAAGTTTAATAGGTTCAAATCTTCCGGCCCAGATAGCTTTCTTCCCCGAGTTGAGTTGTAGGAGAAGTGCGAGATGAAATCAAATCGCATCTTTCTTGGCAGAAATCTTCAATAAATCACTAGAAAATGGAGAGGTCCCTGAAGACTGAAAACTGGCCAATGTGACCCCAATCTTTAAGAAAGGGGATCATGAGTGTCGCAAGAATTATCGGCCAATTATCTTGACTTCTATTATAGTAAAACTAGTAGACAAGATAGTTGATTACCTAGAAATCCACAAATTAATTACAGATTCCCAACATGGATTCAGGCGACACTGATCATGTCTTACCAAGTTGCTTGAATTTTTCCACGAAATGCTGAGTGAGCATGACAGAAGTAGAGCCATAGACATTCTTTACTTAGATTTTCAAAACAGTTTTGACAAAGTGCCTCAATGCAGGCCAATGTCAAAAGTGAATGCACTAGGTATCAATTCAGAGGTCACAAATTGGATTGAAAGTTGGCTAACAGGTTGACAAATACAAGTGGCAATCAATGGTGTTTCCTCTGAGTGGTCTCCAGTCACTTATGGAGTTCCACAGGGATCTGTCTTTTGCCCACTTCTGTTTATCATACACAGTATGTCAATGACATCAATATTGGTCTGTTGAGTGTGATCTCCAAGTTTGCAGAGGACATAAAGCTTGGAATGAATTTGAAGGACCCCAAAGGGGTTGAACAGCTCAGGATGGACCTCAATAGACTGGGTGAAACGTCGGAGAGCTGGCAGATGCCTTTATACTTAGAAAAGTGCAAGGTGATGCATATTGGCAAAGTAAACCCCAAGTCGGGATATTCGCTATTGGGAACGCCTCTGGAAGTGACTGAATTGGAATAGGATTTGGGTGTTCTGATTAGCAGTGACCTAAAGTTTTCCAAGCAGTGCATTGAAGTAGAGAAGAAAGCTCTGAAATTATTGGGCTATATTAAGAGGTAATTTAAGTATAGAAATACGGAAATAGTCCTCACACTTTACAACGCTCTGATATGGCCTCTCCTGGAGACTGCTGTTCAATTCTGGCCTCCAGCACTCCGGAAAGATATAGAGCAACTGGAAAGAGTACACGCTAGGGCTAGAAACCTTATTCCATCGATTAGAAGACTGAACTAAGAGTGTGGAGAATTTCGTCTCGACTGCCCTAGTCGACCTTTGTTAACAAAAAGTCTCTAACCTCCCGTAAACGATAGGGGCAAAATGTTGTAGGTTCAAATAATATCTGAATAACTGAGTCACGTACTCACCACATTAGTCACTCCCTGCATTTATGCCTGATGGTAGACCTAAGAACCACTCACTGAAACAAATAATTAGTCTAAATTAGTATTGAGACTTCCTTTGTCTATTGATAAGTATAACGTGTGTGACGTAATATATCAATAATGTAGATATCTTTCAATAATATTAAATTATTTTTCTGGTTAGAATGCATAACTATGATTATATAACTTACTGTTGTTTTGTACTAAACACGCAGTGTAACGCCCTCTTAACCCTTTCTCTGCGGGCTTATTTGCTCTATTTAGGGCATATTCAGGCACTCCTGAATGATTAATCAAGTATCTGCATTAAATGAACTGTATTCTGCCGAAAACTAGGCAAAAATCGCTTCAAAATTACACCAGAACGAGCTTTGTAGGTGGCAGAGTTCACCCGCAGCGTTGCCATAGACATTCGGGGAAACTCGCTAATTATTAGATCTCGCTCGGCAACACTATTGAGACAGCCGTGTGAGACCCCAGTCTCCCTCAATGAGCGGCTGGCTGCTCTGAGGGTCGGATGGAGGTCCCTCATGCTCCCGTCCACTGACACTCGATTTCTATGGCTTTTACAGGCTTTTCAAAACCTGGAAATTGCTGTAAATTGCCTATGCGTTCCAGAACGTCACCCGCAGGGAAAGGGTTAAGAAAATATAGTAACCCAAAATATTCCTACTCACTGACCAGGACTATGGTATATACTAGGGTACTTATCCTTAAGAAGCGAGGCTCCATTATTATAATCAGAACCTTATGGTAATTAATCAATAGTGTATAAATGTTCACACTATTTGTAATCTAAACCCGTTTTCCAGGTCATCGTCATGTCTTAGTTCAGTGGTTCAAAATGCTCGGAAATATGTTCCGTCTATTAATTATACGATGTGTTCTTAAAGATCCTATAATTATGAAACTATGAAATAGTAAATATCAGAATAATATACTATCATAATTATTTGCATGATTTAACCAAACCCAAACGTATGTACGATTATTTACAGAATTTCCTTATCAATCTAATATATTAGCACGGACTCAAAGATCTTAGAGGTGGGGGCTCATGGGTTGAGATAAACATGGAATGATAATCGCCAAGCTGTACATAATTATCTTGCAAAATGCAATGGCACTGAAATAATTATTAACAATGGTATAAAGGATTTTGTGGATCATCTACACCGGGCCTGTGACATCACTGAAGTGTAAGTCAACCATCCAGTCCACGATGAGGATACTGGTGTGAAGTCACTATGACGTCACAGGCCTGGTATAGACGATCCGCAAAATCCTTTATACCATTGTTAATAATTATTTCAGTGACATTGCATTTTACAAGATAATTATATGCAGGGTGGCGATTATTTTTCCATGTTTACCTTAACCCATGCACCCCCACCTTTAAGACCCACATAAATTACCGCCAATCCTATATTGGCAAGTAATCATACAAAACTTAATTCTATAATACACAATTAGGTTTTTGTTATAACATTAATCCGTCTTTAGTCAATCTGTAGAATATATTTCCCACAATGAGGACTGGTTGAGAGCTCTTGATCTCTTTCCGTTGGAGACACGCATACTACGAGGTCAGCTCATTGAAGTTATTAAAAGACTAAGTGGGTTTGACAACGTCGATTATAGCAAAACGTTTTGTCTCAATATGAATACAACACGCAACCATGGCTAGACATTATAATTGAAAAGGCTCAGCACTAGTACTTGTGGACACTTTTTCACATATAAGATCTGTTCTACCTGGAACAAACTGCCCTCAAAAGTTGTAAACAGTTTTTCAGTAGAGCAGTTCAAGAAGAGACTAGATAGTATTTTGCACACTCTGTAATGAGTGAAATGCACTAAACAGTCTCTCTCCTGTCACTTCGAGTATTTTCCAGGAATGGACCACAAGGTCACCGAGATACTAACTATTCTTTGTAACTCCTTGTCTCTCTCTCTCTCTCTCTCTCTCCATGCCTTGTAATCGGCTTACTCTTACTCTCCTCCTCCTACTTAACCTCTTTCTCTCGTTATATCGTTCTTTCTCCAATTACCGGCCATTTTCCAAGATCCAGCGTATACCTTGCTTTACTCCTCAACTCGCAACCTACAGTATTTCTACTAAACTATTAATTATATATGTTTACGCTAATATCTACACTACACTAACATACACTATATAATAAATCGTATAGAAACGTATATACAAACTGAAAGGCACTCAGCAGAACACATACCCCCATCGTACGTGTAGAGTTGCCCATTGTATTCTGTATTCATACAGTGTAGGGTAATGAATATTGAATGACTTATAGCAATGCTTGAAATTTAAACCAATAATTTATCACCTAAAACCGGAGTCACAAGAGGTCTAGTATCCGATACTAAGCTCAGAGTAACTGGATACGATTCAAATTGTATGAAAGATAACACTGTTTTTTACCCAATATTACTTTCTGCTTCACGTTGTTTCACGGTTTGTAGCTTAACATATAGAAACAACACATTAGAGCACGAATTAATTATCCAAATATAAAGAATAACATAACATAATATTATTACAAATATATTAACTAAATAAATACTACTAAATTATTGCGGTTACCAAACTTCCAAACAAATTATTGGATACAAGTGCCTGTGTAATGATGCCCATAATAAACGACAGGCAATAATCACTTAGGATACAAAAGAAGTGGGTGAGGAGAGCTGGAGGGAGGCGAGAGGAGGGTGGAATGGTGAGGAGGGTGGAGAGGTTGCAGGAGGAGGAAGTCAGGGAGGAGTACAGGAGAGCAGTGGAAAGACGACTACTATGGGTTTCAGAGGCCGTGTTACATGGTTTTTCGGGAATAACTTATTAACACAAATTGGGATTAGTACGATATTTTGACACAGCTTTATTCACACCCTGCCCTAATTTTCGCCAATATCGTGCATTACCAAAAGTGTAGAATTAAGGTACTTGTCCCTGTGTCATGAGGTTAAAGTCGCACCTGGTCACACCTGGATGATGAGGAAACGAACAAGGTTAGTCACCCCCCCATCTCTTTCTTTCCCTCTCGCTCTCTCTCTCGCTCTCTCTCTCTCTTGCTCGCTCTCTCTCTCTCTCTCACTTTCTCACACATGGAAACTACGGCCACTGGCGCATGCATTATACATATAAAAATGAGGCATGCAAAATGTGTTAATTTTATATTGTATAGTGACATAACGTGAATGTAAGGACAAGAGTATGGTAGGGTGCTGGGTATATAACGTGTTTCATCGATGAGCAATGGTTCGGTTGTTTCCGGGTGTTGTGTGTTTTCGTCGGGTGCCACGGACTTACGGCAGCAGTCGTATACAGTCAGCCATACGTGACATTGGCTCCAGCAAGGCAAATTATGGCAACCATGTTGCGTCATTGTCCGCGTGGGTGTAAAAACGCATTTGTCATGCGTCTTTACTACATATACAGCAGGGAGAAAGCCGCCAATCGGCTTGTCCAATCATTTGTCCACCCTTCATGTCTCCGCTTCCTTTCGTTGTATAGAATTACCTATTAATAAAACCTGGCCACACTCACCCCTCCACATTCCTATAAACTTTGTATAAATGTCCCATTGTCCCACCCTTCTCCTCCGTGTTTTTTTGTATTGTTTGTTTTATTGTCGGCACCATCTTCCTCAACGTACCATCACTCATAACAATTCATGGACCTCACCTTTTTTCTAATTATGGAAGTATATCTCTACAAACGGATTTACGAATATGATTGTCTATACATCAATTACGAACCTACATATACCATTGATTATAAAGCAAGTCCCAGCCAATAATCAACCCAGATAGTAATTGCATAACGAAAATCGTACCGGTCCACGATTTTGTATAAGTGACTGTACTTACTTACCCTACACTACCCTTCCTCCCCCAACATTTTCCCATCCTCACCCCTTCCCAACCCGTAATTAATGACCAAGCGTCAACTGCCCCATCCCACCTGACATCCAACACAACCTGACGATACGATGACCATATTACACCTTACAGTAGATGCAATATCATGCCAACACAAAACTACACAACACCTGGAAATCACCAAACCACTGCTCTTCCATCACACACGCTCGTTTTATACCCACCACCCTACCCTACTGTTGCCCTTGCAGTCAGTTTATGTCACTATCATACATCAATATAAAATTAATACATTTTGCATGCCTCACTTTTATATGTATAATGAATGCGCCAGTGGCCGTAGTTTCCATGTGTGAGAAAGTGAGAGAGAGAGAGAGAGAGAGAGAGAGAGAGAGAGCGAGCAAGAGAGAGAGAGAGCGAGAGAGCGAGAGGGAAAGAAAGAGAGATGGGGGGGTGACTAACCTTGTTCGTTTCCTCATCATCCAGGTGTGACCAGGTGCGACTTTAACCTCATGACACAGGGACAAGTACCTTAATTCTACACTTTTGGTAATGCACGATATTGGCGAAAATTAGGGCAGGGTGTGAATAAAGCTGTGTCAAAATATCGTACTAATCCCAATTTGTGTTAATAAGTTATTCCCGAAAAACCATGTAACACGGCCTCTGAAACCCATAGTAGGTGGGTTCGACCTGGAAGTTATGGAGGAAGTGGAGGAGATGAGCAAGGTGTTTAAGGATGAGATCTGTTTAGCATGTGAGGAGGTGTGTGTACAAAGGAGTACAAAGGAAATCAAGCAACAACAGATCTAGTGACCCTTCTAGGTTGCTTGTCCTCCAAAACACTGAGGATCAAGTGTCCAAACAGTCGTTTAGAGTGGGTAAGGGAACATTGGAAAGGGAATTACTGCCCTGGAACTAATGTCCGTGGCAGGATTAGGAAGTTAGTAGGGGACAGATGGGTTAGTAACTGAGGGGGGGATAAAATAAAGTTATTCATTTACAAACGCAGTCAGTCGCGGGTTTGATGCGAGATATTTGTCTAGGCGGAGTTTAAATGAATCAACGGTGATGCAGTCTATAACGTTTCGGGGAAGCCCATTCCACAAGTTGACAACTCGATTGAAGAAGAAATTCTTAGATTCGTGTGAGTTAAAAGATTTACCAATAATTTTGCAACCGTTTCCCCGCGTGTAATTAGCTTGGTCGATAGTGAAGTACTTACTACAGTTCATATTGTCGATGCCTTTGATGATTTTGAACACTTGAATTAAGTCACCTCTTAATCTGCGCTGGGTTAAAGGAAATAGATTTAATTCTCTAAGACGCTCTTCGTATGGTTTGTTCTTTAGGCTAGGTATTATTTTGATAACTCTACGTTGAACTCGTTCTAGCTTGTTTATATCTTTTTGGTAATAAGGGCACCAGGATTGAACGCAGTATTCCAGAAGAGGGCGGACTAAGGAATTGTAAAGGGTTAGGATAACTTCTTTGGATTTATGCTCAAATGACCTGCCTATAAAGCCAATTATTTTGTTTGCCTTCTTAACAACTTCTGAACATTGTTGACTCGGTTTTAGGTTACTCGATATTGTTACTCCCAGATCGGTTTCTCTGTTTACATTCTTAAGCTGAGTGCCATTCATCGAATAGTTTGCTTTCTCATTTAGGTATCCGATATGTAGTACTTTACATTTATCCGCATTGAAACTCATTTGCCAAATTTGGGGTGAGGAGTGAGGAGAAGAGGGAGGGGAGTGAAAGGTACAGCATGGTGGACAGAAGAGTTAAGAATAGCTGTGGAAGAAAAGAAGAAAGCATATAGAGAGTGGTTGGGTAGTAGAGGGAATGAAGATTTCGAGAGACTGAAACGAGAACGTGGAGTGTAAGAGGGTGGTGAAGAGAGGAGTGAAGGAAAGTAAGAGAAGAGTAGATGAGGAATTTGGAAGGAATCTGAGTGTAATATGGAGGGAGAGTAAGAAACTGTTCTGGAAAGAAGTCAAGAAAGTTAGGGAAGGTAGCAAGGGAAACAGTAAGATAAGAATTGGAGAATGCTAGCCGAGAAGCAAGAGAGAGTCGAAAGATGGAGGGAGTACTTCAGTGAGTTGCTAAATGTAAGGAATGAAGAGCCAGCAAACATAACTGGATATGGTATGGGAGGGAGAAGAAGAGAAGTAGTGGAGGAGGAGGTGGGGATCAGGAGGTCAGAAATGTGGGAAGCCATGAAAAGAGTGAAGTTGGGGAAAGCACCAGGAACAGATGGAGTGTGTGGGGAAATGTTGAGGTATGGTGGTGAGATAGTGATAGAATGGGTACGGAAAATGTGCAAACTAGCATGGGAGAAGGGGAGTGCACCCGATGACTGGAAGACTGGCATAATAGCCCCCTATATAAGGGCAAAGGGGAAAGAGGAGTGTGTGGTGACCACCGAGGAATATGTCTTCTAAGCGTAGTAGGGAAGGTATACAGTAGGGTAGTGATTGAGAGAGTGAGAGTGAGAACGGAGAAATGGATAGGCGACGAGCAGGGAGGTTTTAGGAAGGGAAGAGGATGTGTAGATCAGATTTTTACCCTGAATTGTGTTGTGGAGAAGTATCTGGAGAAGAAACAAAAGGTGTATGTTGTCTTTATGGACTTGGAAAAGGCCTATGACAGAGTGGATAGAGAAGGTTTGTGGAAAGTACTTAGAATATACGGAGTAGAGGGCAAGTTGCTGAAAGCAGTGAAGAGCATGTATGAGGGTGCAAAGGCGGAAGTACGTGTGGAGAGTGAGCAGAGCGAGTTCTTTGACCTGAATGTTAGTTTGAAACAGGGGTGTGTGATGTACCCGTGGTTGTTTACTGTATATATGGATGGAGTCATGAAAGAAATACTATCAAGAGCAGTGGATGTTGGTGTATTGCTGAAAAGGGAGGGAATTGAGTGGAAGCTACCTATATAGTAGGGTCATTTGCTTGGAATCCGTGACCATTTTGTTCCTACCTTTTTCTCTCGATGGATTTGACAACCTGCACCATTTTAAAGGAAAATTAGCTCCTATGCCCCTCTGAAAAATGACGGCTAACTCTGCTAGAGCCCAATATTCAAAATGGCCGCCAACGCCATCTTGAAAAACATGAAATGTAATATCTCTGGCATCAGATGAGCTACAAGGACGAATGAGGTGTCCTTTTTCACTAATTCTGGCATTACAAATCCACTGGAATGGTTATTGTATTGTATATTGTATTGTTATTGTATTGTATTATACTAATTGTACATACTAATCTGCCACTTCACTGTCACTACATGATTCACTGTATGAGCCACTATCAGAATCACTGTCCTCACTTTCGCTGCTATCATCACTGTTGTTCTCTGCCTGCGGATTTATAGGTAGTGGTATGGATGGGGTAAGTGGGGGCAGGGTTGAACGGACAGGCAGACATAGGCCATTTACAAGATGCCATCCATGGCCGATCGGTGAGGGGTGACTTTGGAGCTGGTAATGCTTTTGCA
Organism: Paralithodes platypus; assembly: GCA_032716605.1. NCBI lineage: Eukaryota > Metazoa > Arthropoda > Malacostraca > Decapoda > Lithodidae > Paralithodes > Paralithodes platypus. The sequence goes on from CM064554.1 coordinate 16,413,048, forward strand.
AATATGCAAGATAGTTTGCACGCTCCAAGTGTGGACGGAGACTGTCCAAGTCAGGCACAAGTCGGATAGTGCTTTTTTCTTCTGAGCTCTCCACTTAGCTGCCCTCGCATCTCCCAGGGTCTTGCTTTTGGTATCACCATAGACATATCGAATGACAAACCGCTCCAAATCACTGATGACCTGTTCTGTGAATAGGAGCTGTGTACCACATGCTGCTAGCAGGTCGTGTGCCTCTTTAGACTTCTCCAGACGATCTGCGATGAGCTTCTTGCTTGCTCCATAGAAGCCAGAGGGACATGTGACAGTGAGGACATGAATTGGTATGATGGATGCAGCCATTGCCTCACTGCACAAACATCGGGCATCGATAAGCTGACGTTTGCGTTTCACACACAGGATTCCTGTTGTCTTCTGAGCAACATATGCCGCTTGCACGTAGTTGTCTGTGTCCTCTGTGTCAAGAACGACAGCTGCTGTGTAACTGTCTGACCGGAGCACACTATATATGGTGAGCATTGCCGTATCTGCCTCTGCATGGGAGCATGTGAGCTCTGGCACAAGCTGGCCTGTGGTGAGATTCTTTGCAGTGCTGCCAACTACACAGTAGATGATCTCGGTGCTAGTTGTTGCTGCTGTTCTCTGGAATTCCGTTTGAAGAAATGCCTGAAGGCGGATTTTGTTCTCAGGTTTACCCAGGAGAGCATGGAAAACTTTACTAGAAGGAAATTTATCTTCTGTCTTCATGAAGACATTGCTGATTGGCAGTTTTTTTTGGCGCAGTATTATCTCACTGTCCTTGATCATGTAATTCTGATCGTATGAATTATTGACGCAAATGATGCGCTCAGCATGCTTGTGTCTCGTTAGAACGAAGTGCACCAACTTCTCTGCATAATCTCCCCAGGTATACTTGGTACCGTCTCCCTTCTCTCTGTCTTCAATGGTAGGAGTTGTTAGGCGCCAGATGAGGCCCATATCAATAATAGACGTGTATACATCAGGCTCTGGAATGACAGTCATAGTTAGTTTTTGTTGAAGCTTGCTTTTCTGTGCCTTACGGATGGTTCCATTGACGTTGAAGATGGAAAGGTACTCGGCTGTAACACGATGCTGCAGGACTTCTTGAAGTTTGAGGGCACCACTCGTTTCAACCAGTCCGAGAACAGAGGCCAAGGCATTACGCTCCATTTCCTCAGTCTTTCCCTTCAGGTTCTCACCATCTGCTTTCTTCAATTCCTGAGTTGAAAAGTTCAAACGCTTGCTACGGGGAACTCTGTCGTTGAGAGACTTGGTTTTGGAATACACTCTCTCATTCAAAAACTGCATCAGTTTGCTTGTGCCATCCTCCTTTGCCGATTTCAAGTCAGCAGCGAGAGCGTCTGAGGCTGGGATTCCTGACTGTAGGGATCGAAGTGTCTTGTTTGTATGGTCAAATGGATCACACTTGAATTCAGTGAGACATGCGCTTATATCCTGTACAGCTTGTTCATCCTTCTTCATTTTACTCGATGAGCAATCAGCATGCTTCCCTTTTCCTTGTTTCTTGCGATTAGCATGGCGATGGACCTTTGTTCTCACCCGATTGATGTTATTCACATTCCGAGTGTTTGAAAGGAGCTGCTTTTCATTGTTCAGAATGGCCAACCAACCAGACTTCAGCTTAGAGACCTTATTCATTGTTGACTCTATCCATATGTCGAGGGCGACACACAAATATGGTTTTCCTGTCATTGACTGTGCAAACATACCACTCTCCATGAATGCAGCCTGATCGACAGGAAGGGTATCAAGCACTGCGGTGAAATCGGGCAGATGCCGACCATACTTGTCATTATCATAGATTTGCATCAAAGGAAGCATGAGCTTGAGTGAAGACTTGAACTCAGTCCAGTTGCTTGTTCTGATTGCATGGACATTTTGAGTTAGAACCTCAACCATTTCCATGAATGACATCCAGTATTCTGCTTGTGGGGCACCCTCAAAGTCCTTGAAGAGAGCATCAACGAGGTCCTTCAGCTCAGCATTTCTCTCTAGCTCTGCATGTTCATCTGCAAGTTCCTGTGCATCAATCGGATGTCGAAGCTTGGCAATGGATGCCTTTACTTCTTCAGATAGGGGGGAATCTTCCAAACGTTTGTCTATGACATGGTGAACCAGAGTCTCGTAGAATAGTCGCAAGCAGCGAACCCCACGCTTAACATGTTTTCCACGAAGGGCCTGATCAACAGACCCGTCTGCTATAACACCAGCTGCCACCAACAAATCTGAGATGCCAGATCCCTTAAACCTCTTGTATATAGTGTAGATGAACGACATTTGGATGTGGAAGGGTGCCATGAATGGTAAGATTTTGCTGAACAGCTCGGCATTCTCACTTTTCAACTCTAGCATGAGCACGTAGACAGGATGATCACCAACAATTATTGCAAAAGGCATTTTTTTTTCTTCGATTGAATTTGCAAGCTTACACATCACATCATTGAGAAATGTCTTACTGGGTGGGTTGGGATAGGTCATGTGGTATATTGCTCGACTCTTCTCATCTGCATTTGACATGCTGGCGTGAAACCCTGAAAACACAGGCACAGTCTGTTCTTCTGGCTTAGGTCTCGTTCGGTCATCTTGCGCCCTGGCAAATGCATGGATCCCACCACGAATTCTTTGCACCGATGTGTCAGGAGGAGGAGTACTTTGATCAGCTGGTGGCTTCCTGAGAGGTGGTTCCCCACACTTCGCTGTCTTGTATGGGTTGACTTTTTGCATTTCACTTCCGAGCTCTTTGAGAGTTGTCGAGAGGTTTGATGCAAAGTTGGCACCAGGAACTGGTCTATCCTCGTGATTCTCGGAAGGAAGTTCGGTATCAAATTATTCTGGCTGCACAAACATGACATTAGTGCGGTGTGACTGTCGAGCACCGGTCAGTGTGTCGCTCTTGAAGTCATCGTTGTCGACTATAGCGATAGCAGGCTTACCCTCAGCTAGTTCGAAGGGGCCATCAGATGAGCACTTGAGGTCATTGACCACCCAAAAATCTTGCAGCATAAGTACGTCATTGTAACTGATGCCCAGTCCATCTTTGTGCATTATGTCGATTATCTCCCTACTCTTGGTCAGTCCATGTAGCAAGACAGAGAGATTTATCTCAAATGCAGTGCGTTTTCCAGTGATGTAGCTTGTGAGGATAGATGCAATCGATCGGACGGATGGACAGTCATCAATTGCAGACTTATTTGGGTGTTTCAGCCATGTGAGCAGCTTCAGCAGAAGCTCACTGAGGTCTTCTTCTCTCTCCAACTCGTGTATATATGGGAGCCAGGGAATAGTATTTGTCCTGATGACTTGCTCTTTGAGTCGTGCCGCAACATTCATCACCAACTGATCATTGCTGACACCCAATGAAGATATTGCCGCCTCGATGTATGTACCTGCTGCGGTTGTATCATATACCAGTTCACTGACATTCTTTTGAATGCGTTCATGAAATCCGATGTCTTCCCCAAATTCATTGACGAGAATTTCCTTTAAGTAGCTGGATTTTACTACTGAGTTATGTCCGTGATTTGAGATAATGCGCTTATAGTCCTGCAGCAGGCCTTGCAGTGTGCAAATTTCATGGTCTTTGAAGATGACTTGACGAATATGATGAAAGAAGAGAGCTTGGGCCTCTCGAAGGTTTACACGCTGCAGATGTTGAGTGCTTTCATCTGAAAGGGGCTTGTGGTCGCTTACATATTTGCGCCAGCACGCACGATGGTAGCAGATTTCCAACCCAAATGCTGTTTGACTATCTGGGATGGATGCAATCTGAGTGTCAAATCTCAATCTCATGACCTCATCTTCCAGACGGACAGTATGTAACTTGAATTTAGTCCAGGCATCTACTGTTGATAGGAGTAAAATCTGCTTGTCACGATCACTACTCTTGTATGCCCCTTTCATGCACCACACACATAGAGTCTTATCGTGAAGGACACCCATACTGGAGCGGAGCCTTTTAGGTGCACTGGCCTCTGGGGAAGGTTCTTGTTGATCTGATGCTTCATCTCTTTCAAGACGTTCCTCGGATTTGTGTTTGCGTTTTTCGGCTTGAGAGAGCTTGCGCTTGCTGGATAATGATGCGTAACAAGTGCTATGCATGTGGTGACCCTTTGGTCCCTTCTCCCAATCCACATTTTCATGTATATGTTGAAACTTATCAAGTTCTTTCCATTGTAAAGACTTTTCTCGGATGGATTCCCACTTCTCAGGTGTAATATTTTCCAAACGATCATCTGCGGTACATCGCAGTACATCTGCGGTACCACTGAGTAAAATGCACTCGTATTCATTTAATGTCTTGTCTGGTAACTCTTCACTCTCTCTTCTATTATCCATTATTTCGGTCACTTCACAAGTCGGCGATTTTCATCAGATGGGCATGCGATCCATCTGAAACAGTAAAAAAGTAATATTAGATAAACACCGCAGGCAGAGAACAACAGTGATGATAGCAGCGAAAGTGAGGACAGTGATTCTGATAGTGGCTCATACAGTGAATCATGTAGTGACAGTGAAGTGGCAGATTAGTATGTACAATTAGTATAATACAATACAATAACAATACAATATACAATACAATACAATACAATAACCATTCCAGTGGATTTGTAATGCCAGAATTAGTGAAAAAGGACACCTCATTCGTCCTTGTAGCTCATCTGATGCCAGAGATATTACATTTCATGTTTTTCAAGATGGCATTGGCGGCCATTTTGAATATTGGGCTCTAGCAGAGTTAGCCGTCATTTTTCAGAGGGGCATAGGAGCTAATTTTCCTTTAAAATGGTTCAGGTTGTCAAATCCATCGAGAGAAAAAGGTAGGAACAAAATGGTCACGGATTCCAAGCAAATGACCCGACTATATAGCACTTGGTAGCCTATTCCACCTATCTACAACTCTCTTACCAAACCAATATTTGCCTATATCTTTTTTGAAACGAAATTGATCTAATTTGAAACCATGTGTTCAAGTTCTTTCGCTATCACTGAGCTTTAGTACATCTTTCATGTCCCCTTTATTAATCCCACTAACCCACTTGAACACCTCTCTCATATCCCTTCTAACTCTGTGTCTCTCTAACGAATGTAAACCTAATTTCTTCAACTTTTCTTCATATGGAAGATTTATAATATTATTGGATAATTTTTGTTATTCTACGTTGTACTCTCTCCAAGGAATCTATGTCAATTCTGTAATAAGGACACCACAATTGAATAGCATAATCCATATGGGGTCTCACTAATGACAAGTAAAGTTTTAATATAACATCAGCAGTTCTATTACTCACACTCCTAGAGATGAACCTGAGAATCTTGTTTGCCTTGTTACGAATGTTTATACACTGTTTTCTAGGTTTAAAATCATTGCTAACAAATAAATCCAGATCTTGTTCACATTCTGAGTTTTCTAATTTTATAAAAGCTAGTATATATTTTGCATTTTTATTAATCTTCCCTGTCTTTAATACCTTGCATTTGTCAATGTTAAAATTCAATTGCCAATGGCCTAATACAGATCCCTGGGGGACGCCACTTTTGACTGCACCTCATTCTAACTTAATACCATTTATGCCGACTCTCTGCCTCCTACCAATTAGCCATGACCTAATCCATCCCAACAACGACCCACCTATTCCATGCGACTCGACCTTTCTCATCAGTCTCTCATGAGGGATTCTGTTGAAAGCTTTACTGAAATCTAAATATATTGTATCATATGACTAGTCAATACCTACTGCTTCATATACCTCTGAACAAAAGCTAAGTATATTAGTAAGGCAAGAACGTCCCTGAGTGAATCCATACTGAGAAGAATTGATTAAGTTGAATGTTTCTAGGTGGTTTCTAATTTTCTTAGCAATAATTTACTCTAGCAACTTTCCTATGATTGATGTGAGACTAATGGGACGGTAATTGGATGTTATTGATATATCACATTTTTAAAAGATGGGAACTACATTTGCAAGCTTCCAAGCTTCTGGAAGTAAGCCTGTTTCTAATGACTTGTTAAATAGATATGTTAATCCTTTCACGCATTTATGACGCAGAGGTTGCCAGATTAGCAATAAGAAATAGAGTTCTCTCACTCTTATAATTACCTCTCCAAAATTAGTGTTCTGCCCACAGCTAACTCAAAGACAACTGCAGAGGTTGAAGTAAATAAACTAAAGGTTTCTAAATACCCCTGATGGTAACAAAGGCTTTAAAGTATCCCCAATAGGCTCAAAATCGCGTCATATGTCGGAGAGGGTTAATAGGTAACTTAACTCATCTTTTCATTCTTTTAACCCCCCCAGACATATTAACTTACGTAAGATAGGGGTTGCCCGAGCGCCCGGTATATCGCCCACAACAGTCTTTCTCACACTGAGGGACCGTTAGAAGTCGGAGGAATTTGGGGTTGCCACCAATCGACATATTCTGATCTAACTTATCTAACTTACTGAGCTCAATATGGCACAAAAGCGTCATATAACTTACTTATTGAGCTATTTCACTGGGTTCATATGACGCGGAAGCGTCATATGATACCTTTGGGCAATACCACCATATGACGCAGTCGCATCATAGGAGACGGAGAGGGTTAATACTCTAGCATATACCTCATCATGACCAGGAGATTTCTGAGGTTTCAGTCTGTCAATTTTCTTAAGCACATCATTTCTACTTATAGTAACTGTATTTAGCATAATTATTTTCTATACTTTCGTTATATACCCCACAGACTTTTTATATCTCTAGCTTTATATAATATATACATAGTTGGTAAAAAGCTTTTGGGATATTTTTTGAGTGGTTGGCTATCTTGATTTCATAATTTCGTTTTGCTTTCCAAATTTCCTTTTGAACCTGTCTTGATAGAATCTGATAGTAAATAAGTAGGTGGTTTTCGCCTTTCTTAATTTTTATATTTAATCCTTTCTTTTTCCTAGAAGATATATTAGTTTATTATTCATCCATTTTGGTTGGTTCTGTGTCGGTCTAAATCTTCTTTTGGGGATATATTTATTTTGATAATTGTCGAGTGACTCAATCAAATGTTCATATGTAGCTGTCAAGTTTAACTCTGGCTTATCCTTACTTTAAGACGGATATCTGAGAGGGAGTTTGTTCATTAGCACACCTGGATCCACCTAATTGTTTACACATAGGGTCCACCCTTAATGCCCCTTTCCCACTGATGCGATTTCATACGATTTTTGTCGCCGAGGACGTAGTCTTGTCAATTCGCAACGAATTTGTGCGAAATCAATGATTTTGACCGTTAAAAACCGTTGACAAGTTTACAGTCGGCGACGATGTTGCCGATGAATACGACGTAATCGGCGACATTATGCGACGTCATCGGCAAATTGAGCGATGGTTCGCTGATGACCTCAGCGAGAACTGTCACATTTGAATAAAATATTGCGAAATAATGCGAAGGATGAACGAATCCTCGGCGTATGTTCTGCGACGTCTTCGGCGAATTAAGCAATGGTTCGGCAGATACCTCGGCGAGATTATAAGAAAACTTTTTGCATATATTTCATGGCACAAACATAAGAACATAAGAAAACAGGAGTCTGCAGAAAGCCTATCGGCCCACACAAGGCAGATCCCTGTCACACCCAACCCCAATTACAAGGCCTAATTATAAATCCAACTCACTAATGCCTTGAGGACTGACCTCACCAAAACGGTCAGAGATCAACACAAGATTACGGGGTCTGCAGAGCGCCGATTGGCCCACACCAAGCAGATACCCCCTCATGCCCAACCCATCTCGTCGAAAATGTACAAATTTATCTTAAAGGGGGGTCTAGAGTTTTTTGTTTTAAGTTTGCTGGAGATCTAGTGAGGAAACTAAGAAATAAAGGAATGAATGATCAAACAAACGGTCCGTTTCCCCTTAACCTCTCCGCTGCGCAGGTGGAGTAGTGGCCACCCCTCCCTGTGCGGAGGTATTTAGACTGTTTCCTTCACTCAAATCGTCATCGTTCCATAAATATCATTAATACTGATCCATATTTGGGTCCATTTGGGTCTAGTTCAGTCAGTGACAGGAGAAGGTTGTGTTAATCTGAGCTCCTGCCCGGACCACTTACCAGTGACCTTTAGTGACCATTACACCTACCTGTGTTTGGGGGCAGTGCACTCGTGTTATAGAAAAGTGTTATAGCTCAGTTTTTACCTGTTAGTTTACCTGTTTTTGTTTTTCTGTACTTAGTTTCTTGCTCCTCGCTAAGCTTATTGGGATCATGGCAGGTATGGAGTGCGAGTCTCTAACTGATCTGCATCATCTTATTCTCCAGGTAAGAGAGGAGATGGTTGTGGTGAAGGAAGAGGTCTTGGCTCTAAGGGAGGTTAATGTTAAACTTCAGAGGGAAGTGGATTTGATTAAAGACGAAAATCTAGCTTTCAAGCTTAGCCAAGAGGAAATAAAGTCAAGTAAGGGGAAAAGGGAGGAAGTTGATGAAAAATTGTATTCATGGCAGGTTGGTAAAAATACGGGTGGGAAAGTCACACTCATTTTGTTACATAAACTCCTACAATTTGTATAATATACCCTCAACCTATTACTTTTATTTGCAACTAATTTTCTATTGTGTTTAGCTAACTTATTATTTCCTGTTGAACTACTAGCTCTAGACGGAAATTCTACTCTATCAGTATTCTCATCTTTACTATCAGTTACATGTGTAGTGTTATCGATACTACTATTACACATCACTATATCCGCACTATCTTGACTGATTATTTCTATTTTACTCACTGGTTTGTCACATGAAGTACCTGCTCCATATGGAGACAGTATTTTACTTACACACCCAGGTTTTTTTAACGAAACCCCGCAACAATCTTGTCGAGTGAGCTGGCCAAGGTCGAAACTCCTAGTCGAGAGAGATGTACTCCATCCTGGGCATACAGTTCATCCTTACCATAAAAGAGGGACCAGTTATCCAGGAATGGAATAGTATTTGCCTTACAATACTTCTCCAGCCGGCTATTTACACCAATAGCCCTGGAGGACCATTCCTTCCTTACCCCTCTTCTAGGCAGGATACTGTTTACCACAGGAACTCCACCTTTTTCCTTGATCCTCTCCAACATTTCCTGATACTTGGAGAGCAACTCCTCAGTCCTGCATCTCCATATGTCGTTGCTCCCTGCGTTGAGGAAGATGATGGGGTCCTCCCCACTCACTTCCATGACAGCATCTATCTTCTCAGCCACCCTCCCGACTCCGGCACCAGGCACGCAGACAACTTTACCAACCTGAGTGTTTGTTGCCCTGCCAAGGTATCTAACCAATGAATCACCGACAATGAAAACAGACTTAGCTTTTTCCTTTTGTCGGCGTGTAGCAGCAGTTGTTGCAGCAACAGCAGCAGACTTCCCCCCCTCCCCTCTCACTGCCTCGATGATCGCCACTTCATCGCCATCACTCTCATCAGTCAAGGTGCTGAAGTTGTTGTGGGTCTTGACTGGCTGCCTTTTCAGCTTGCAGGCCGTTGCACTAGTTGACACCACTTTCCAAGGGGCTTCACGATCCCTGGGAACACTTCCGGTAGCCTCACACTTCTTCTCCGCCATAGCTAGTCTCAAGGCCAAATTTTCATCTTTGAGACACTGAATCTCCTGCTCCACACTCTCCAGTCTCTCTTGCAAAGCAAGACAAAGCTGGAGAGTATGGGAGGAGACAGCAGACTCATCAACAACAGCCATCACTATGAAAGTTCACTAGGACCTCACTAAGGGTAAACAGGTTCACTAGCGGTCACTGGGGACGTCCGCACAGGTCAGGGGTCAGAGAGCAACTAGAGAGAACTTAGAGCACTCGTTAGCACAGAAAATATAGACATAATAGCGCTAACTGAAACGTGGATTAATACAGAATCTAGGCATTTTTTAGCAGAATTTGATATTCCAGGATATAGTTTGTTTAAATATGACCGAACAAGTAGGAGGGGCGGGGGTATAGCAGTGTTTGTCAGGAGTACATTAAAAAGCTGTATTAAATCAGGTATTAGACTAAATAATGATAATGAAAGTGTTTGGGTAGAGGTTAACGAAGGTAGTGAGACCATAGTTATTGGAGTTATATATAGACCGCCTAATATGAGTAGAAATGGCGGAAAATCGTTATGGGAGGAAATTAAAATAGCATCAAGGTTTAGCAATGTGTGCATTATGGGGGATTTTAATTTTCCGAACATTGATTGGCAGCACCAAATAGGCGACTCCGATTCAGTAGAGTTTATAGAGGTAGTACAAGATAGTTTTTTATTTCAATTCATAGATACGCCGACTAGAGGTATTAATATTCTTGATTTAGTTTTCAGTAACAATGAACACATGATAAATAATGTAGAGATTGGTGACCACCTAGGAAATAGCGATCATAAATCTATTTATTTTAATATACAATGGACAGGGAATGCTAAAGAGAATACGACACTTATCCCAGATTTCAGAAAAGCCGATTATGGTGGGCTAAGAAGAGACTTAAGGGTGGACCCTATTGTTAAGCGATTAAGTCAGGATATGCCAGAGTTAAACTTGCCACCTACATATAACCAGTTTATTGCTTCACTCCACAATGCTCAAAATAAATATATCCCTAAAAGAAGATTTAGATCGACGCAGAACCAACCAAAATGGATGACTAATAAGCTAATAGATCTTATAGCAAAAAAGAAAGGAATATATCGAAAAATAAAGAAAGGTGAAAATCATTTACATATACTATCAGACTCTATCAAGACAGGTCAAAAAGGAAATCAGGAAAGCAAAAAGAAATTATGAAATAAGGATAGCCAGCGACTCAAAAAATAACCCTAAAGCTTTTTACCAACTATATAAATCTAAAGTTAGAGATGTAATAGGCCCCCTAAAAACTTCAATAGGAGAAATAACAGAAAATGATTTAGAAATGTGCAGTACATTAAATAGTCAGTTTCTTTCCGTTTTCACTAATGAAAATTTGGCACAGATTCCAGAAGTCAATATGGTATATAGTGATAGTATAGAAAATATGTTAAGTACAGTTAGTATAAGTAGAAATGATGTGCTTAAGGAAATTGACAGACTGAAACCTCAAAAATCGCCTGGTCCTGACGAGGTATATGCTAGAGTATTAAAAGAATGCAGAGATGAGTTAAGTAGTCCATTAGCATTTATATTTAACAAGTCATTAGAAACAGGTTTAGTTCCAGAAGCTTGGAAGCTTGCAAATGTAGTTCCGATCTTCAAAAAAGGTGATAAATCGATAGCATCCAATTACCGTCCCATTAGTCTCACATCAATCATAGGAAAGTTGCTAGAGTCTATTATTGCTAGGAAAATTAGAAGCCACTTAGTAAAATTTAACTTAATAAATTCTTCTCAGCATGGATTCACTCAGGGACGTTCGTGCCTTACTAATTTGCTTAGCTTTTTCTCAAAGGTATATGAAGCAGTAGATAGTGACAAGTCATATGATAATATATTTAGATTTCAGTAAAGCTTTCGACAGAGTCCCTCATGAGAGATTGATGAGAAAGGTTGAGGCACATGGAATAGGAGGGTCGTTGTTGGGATGGATTAGGTCATGGCTAATTGGTAGGAAACAGAGAGTCAGCATAAATGGTACCAAGTCAGAGTGGGGAGCAGTCAAAAGTGGTGTCCCCCAGGGATCGGTATTAGGTCCCCTGTTGTTTCTTATATACATAAATGACCTAGATTTAGGTATAACTAGTAGGATAAGTAAATTCGCAGACGATACTAAAATGGGGAGATCAATTGATTCAGATAGCGATATAGAGTGCCTCCAAAGGGATCTAGATACCTTACATGAATGGTCAGTAAATTGGCAGATGAAGTTTAACATTGACAAATGCAAGGTATTAAAGATAGGGAAGATGCAAACAAATGTTAAATATAAACTAGCTAATTTAGAATTAGAAAATTCAGACTGCGAGAAAGATCTAGGTGTGTTTGTTAGCAATGATTTGAAGCCTAGAAAACAGTGTATAAGCGTTCGTAATAAGGCAAACAGGATTCTCGGGTTCATCTCTAGGAGTGTGAGTAACAGAACTGCTGAAGTTATCTTTAAACTTTACTTGTCATTAGTGAGACCCCATATGGATTATGCTGTCCAATTTTGGTGTCCTTATTACAGAATGGACATAGATTCATTGGAGAGAATTCAGCGTAGAATGACAAAAATGATCCATAATATTAGAAATTTTCCGTATGAAGAAAGGTTGAAGAAATTAGGTTTACATTCGTTAGAGAGACGCAGAGTTAGAGGGGATATGATAGAGGTGTTCAAGTGGGTTAGTGGGATTAACAAAGGGGACATGACAAATGTACTAAAGCTCAGTGATAGCGAAAGAACTCGTACCAATGGTTTCAAATTAGATAAATTTCGTTTCAGAAAAGATATAGGCAAATATTGGTTTGGTAACAGAGTTGTAGATGGGTGGAATAGGCTACCAAGTGATATAGTGGGATCAAGAACGATAGGGAGCTTTAAGAAAAAATTGGATAAGCATATGGACGAGAAGGGTTGGGTGTGAAGGGGGATCAGCCGGGTTGGGCCAATCAGCGCTCTGCAGACCCCGTAATCCTGCGTTAATCTCTAACCGGTTTGGTAAGATGATCCTCAGGGTATTAGAGTGTTGAGCCTATAATTGGGCTTTGTAATTGGGGTTGTGTGGGACAGGGATCTGCCTTGCTTAGGCCAATCGGCTTTCTGCAGACTCCCATTTTCTTATGTTCTTATGTTCTTAAGAAGCAGGATAGTAGGATAGGTATGAGTGTGACAAATACATTCTCTCCTTTGCGAGACGAATGTGAGGGAAAAGATAGTCAGGATAAGGGAGGGATAACCGAAGTGCCTGCCGCCGACTCAGCTCCAACCTCTGACGCTGTGCTACCTACCACCACCACTACCCCCACCACCACCACCACCACCAAGGGAGATTCTGCCACCACCGGGGGTTCTCCAACTGCAGCTGCTGGATCCTCCCGAGGGAAAGGTAAGTCTGTGTCCCGAGAAGGTAAGTCTGTGTCGATTGTGGGCGACTCCATGGTAAGACATTTAGTTAGGGCTACCCGCACTAAACTTAGGAAGGTTGTGTGTCTGCCTGGCCATGGAGTTGGGAGGGTTTTAGAGAAGATGGACCACATCTTGGAAGATAGTGGAGATAACCCCATTATCTGTCTCAGTGCCGGGAGTAACGATGTTGGTAAGGGTAGAAGTGAGGAACTGCTGCAGCAGTATCGGGATGTGTTAGATAAAGTTAGGATGAAGGGAGGGATCCCTGTAGTACATTGTATCCTACCCAGAAGAGGAGTTCCCAAGGAATGGACATCCAGGGCGATTGGTGTCAATTGCCGTTTGGAGAAATATTGCAAAGAAAAAGCAATACCATTCATTGATAACTGGGATAGTTTCTATGGGAGAGATGGGATGTACGCAAGGGATGGGGTTCATCTTTCACGGTTAGGGGTTTCTACATTAGCTAGCTCTTTAGATAGGGTGGTTGTGGGGTTTTGAACAGAAATATTGAGAGTGTAAATGAGAGGTTAAATGGAACAATTTTAGCGTCAGGCGAAAGCTATAAGGATATTCAGTCTCATGCTAAAAATGATGACTATAATGCAAATGATAGTAGTGATGGTGCAACGGAAGATGGAAATGTCGCTAAAAACAAAGGTAAATTAGGTATAAAGAAAAGAAGTAAATTGAGAGTATATTACACAAACTGTAGGAGTCTATGTAACAAAATGAACGAACTTAGAGCCCTTGTTAGAACAGAAAATATAGACATAATAGCGCTAACTGAAACGTGGATTAATACAGAAACCAGGCATTTTTTAGCAGAATTTGATATACCAGGATATAGTTTGTTTAAATATGACCGAACAAGTAAGAGGGGTGGCGGTATAGCAGTGTTTTTCAGGAGTACATTAAAAAGCTGTATTAAATCAGGTATTAGACTAAATAACGATAATGAAAGTGTTTGGGTAGAGGTTAACGAAGGTAGTGAGACCATAGTTATTGGAGTTATGTATAGACCGCCAAATATGAGTAGAAATGACGGAACGTCATTATGGGAGGAAATTAAAATGGCATCAAGGTTTAGCAATGTGTGCATTATGGGGGATTTTAATTTTCCGAATATAGATTGGCAGCATCAAATAGGAGACTCTGATTCTGAGGAGTTTATAGAGGTAGTACAAGATAGTTTTTTATTTCAATTCATAGATACGTCGACTAGAGGTAATAATATTCTCGATTTAGTTTTCAGTAACAATGAACATATGGTAAATAATGTAGAGATAGGGGACCACCTAGGAAATAGTGACCACAATTCTGTGTATTTTAATATACAATGGAAAGGTAATACCAGAGAGAATACAACATTAATACCTGACTTTAGAAAAGCCAATTATGGTGGGTTAAGAAGAGCCCTATTAGCGGACCCTATGGTCAAAAAATTAAGTCGATCCAGGTGTCCAAATGAGTGTACCCCTTCTCAGGCACCTGTCATCTTAAGTCAGGAAGAGACGTCAACCTTGGTAGATACATACGATAATTTTATCAAGTCAGTATTCAATGCACAAAATAAATACATCCCCAAAAACAAATTTAGATCAACACAGAACCAACCCAAATGGATGAATAATAGACTATTAGATCTTCTAGGACAAAAGAGAGGAATATATAGAAAAATTAGAAAAGGCGAAATTCACCTACTTGCTTACTATCAGAATCTATCAAGACAGGTAAAAAAGGATATTAGGAAAGAAAAAAGAAATTATGAAATTAAGGTTGCCAATGACTCAAAAAATAATCCTAAATCTTTTTACCAACTATATAAATCCAAGGTTAGAGATGTAATTGGTCCCCTTAAAACATCGATAGGAGAAATGACAGAAAATGATTTAGAAATGTGCAGTACATTAAATAGTCAATTTCTTTCCGTTTTCACTAATGAAATTTGGCGCAGTTTCCAGAAGTCCGTAAGGTATATAGCGATAGTATAGAAAATAGGTTAAGTACGGTTACTATAAGTAGAAATGATGTGCTTAAGGAAATTGACAGACTGAAACCTCATAAATCGCCTGGTCCTGATGAGGTATATGCTAGAGTATTAAAAGAATGTAGGGATGAGTTAAGTTACCCATTAACATTTTTATTTAACAAGTCATTGGAGACAGGTATAGTTCCAGAAGCTTGGAAGCTTGCAAACGTAGTTCCGATCTTAAAAAAAAGTGACAAATCAATAGCATCCAATTACCGTCCCATTAGTCTTACATCAATCATAGGAAAGCTACTAGAGTCAATTATTGCTAGTAAAATTAGAAACCACTTAGATACATTTAATTTAATAAATTCTTCTCAGCATGGATTCACTCAGGGACGTTCTTGCCTTACTAATTTGCTTAGTTTTTTCTCAGAGGTATATGAAGCAGTAGATAATGACAAGTCATATGATATAATATATTTAGATTTCAGTAAAGCTTTCGACAGAGTCCCCCGTGAGAGATTGATGAGAAAGGTTGAGGCGCATGGAATAGGTGGGGCGTTGTTGGGATGGATTAGGTCATGGCTAATTGGTAGGAAGCAGAGAGTCATCATAAATGGTACGAAGTCAGAATGGGGAGCAGTCAAAAGTGTCCCCCAGGGATCTGTATTAGGTCCTCTTTTGTTTGTTATATACATAAATGACCTTGATTTAGGTATAACTAGTAGGATAAGTAAATTTGCAGACGATACCAAAATGGGGAGAACAATTGATTCAGATAGCGATATAGAGTGCCTCCAAAGGGATCTAGATACCTTACACGAATGGTCAGTAAATTGGCAGATGAAGTTTAACATTGACAAATGCAAGGTATTAAAGATAGGGAAGATGCATACAAATGTTAAATATAAACTAGCTAATGTGGAATTAGAAAACTCGAATTGTGAGAAAGATCTAGGTGTGTTTGTTAGCAATGATTTGAAGCCTAGACAACAGTGTATAAGTGTTCGAAACAAGGCAAACAGGATTCTCGGGTTCATCTCAAGGAGTGTGAGTAACAGAACTGCTGATGTTATCTTGAAACTTTACTTGTCATTAGTGAGACCCCATATGGATTATGCTGTTCAATTTTGGTGTCCTTATTACAGAATGGACATAGATTCATTGGAGAGAGTACAACGTAGAATGACAAAAATGATCCATAATATTAGAAATCTTCCGTATAAAGAAAGGTTGAAGAAATTAGGCTTACATTCGTTAGAGAGACGCAGAGTTAGAGGGGATATGATAGAGGTGTTCAAGTGGGTTAGTGGGAATAACAAAGGGGACATGACAAATGTACTAAAGCTCAGTGATAGCGAAAGAACTCGTACCAATGGTTTCAAATTAGATAAATTTCGTTTCAGAAAAGATATAGGCAAATATTGGCTTGGTAACAGAGTTGTAGATGGGTGGAATGGACTACCAAGTGCTATAGTGGGATTAAAAACGATTGGGAGCTTTAAGATAAAATTGGATAAGCATATGGACGAGAAGGGTTGGGTGTGAAGGGGGATCAGCAGGGTTGGGCCAATCAGCGCTCTGCAGACCCCCGTAATCCTGCGTTAATCTCTAACCGTGTTGGTAAGATGATCCTCAGGGTATTAGAGTGTTGAGCCTATAATTGGGCTTTGTAATTGGGGTTGTGTGGGACAGGGATCTGCCTTGCTTAGGCCAATCGGCTTTCTGCAGATTCCCATTTTCTTATGTTCTTATGTTCTTATATGCACCTATTTTACGTTGATTATGAAGATATTAATCTGTTACAACAATAAAACAAGTGGAAACAGAGTTTGGCTGGTCAAAATCGGCAAATGAGAGCGGGAGTTACTAGTCATCGAGTGCGAGCCAGCCTACCAACATCCACCCCTCACGACGTCTGGAGAGACACTGTTGTGTAGTTCTCTCTCTCTCTCTCTTTCATTCGCTTGGTAGCACATACAAGCACACCCTGCTTATGACTCGCTATTGATAGCACGAAAATATACCGACGAAATAAGAGAATAACAGAGAGAATAGGTGATAATTGAAAGGGGGGGGGGGGGGGAAGGGGGAAGGAGGGGATGTGGAGGAGTGATATTTGGCATGGCCAAGGGGCATTAATAAAAAAAATGAAAACAAAAACAAAAATCAATTGATACTGGGCTGGTTTAAATGTTTTTTTTTTAGGCCTTGGATTATATAACGGGTTCCGCAGCGCACCGGTACACCTTATATTAGTGGATCAGCACTTGCCGGGTTAAGGGGGGATGGGCGTAATATTTGCTCATTTATATATTTGTTTATGATTTATTTAGTTTCATCCCTGGACCTCCATCAAGCATATAGAGCACCCCCCAACACCCTCCTTCAAGATCAATTTGTACATTTTTCGATAGAAAAATATCCTGGCCGAAGGCCGGTTCCTCAAAAAGTACAGGCTCGCTATCGCTAGTCAGGAAAAACTCGACGCCTAAATGACACGAAAAGTCTTAATATTGACAACGAAATGGGGTGAAATGTCTTAAAATCGCCAAACTAATGGGTTGAACGTCATAAAATATGAAAACTAATGGGGTTAACCATGAGGAAGAAAGGGGACCAGAAAAACGACCCATCTCCCCTTAATTCGGAGATTGGCAATGTCCTTGCCGTATGTTTACGTTACGGCTTAAAATTGAGCCCACCTCGCTTTTTTTGTTTTCTCTTCCTCTCCCTTTCTCTTTGCCTTGTATCCGGTCGGCCCCATTCAGCTTAATGTTTTAAGACTTTTACCCCTATCCAGGTTTCAATATTTTCCTGGTGAGCGGTAGCGAGCCAACAAATATATATAAATGTTTTTTGAGAGCAAGCTAAATTTGTAAATTTTTCGATAGAAAAATGTCTCCGGCGAAGCTGGATTTCTCCATACAATGCTGGCTCGCTATAGGCCTAATAATTTTTGTTTACCCACCTCGCCGAAGGTACTCTTTGGCCTCGGCGAGGGGTCTTCGGAGCAATCATCTACGTCGCACAGCCCTTCGCACGCCTCTGCGAAGTATACCCGTGGCGGGTATACTCTCGGCGACGCTTTTTTTTCGTGTGACACCCTCGTCGATGTGTCGCCGATGTCGCCGAGGATCTCCAAGAGCCTCGCCGATCCCTTGGCAATGTTCGACGATGCTTGCAAGGGTTCAGACCCCTCGCAAGTCCTCGTCCCAAATTTTGAACAATCCGAACATTTGCGATGACCCGCGAGGGCCCTTGCGAGGCCCTGCGAGTCAAACGATTAGCATGCGAGGGTTCAAGATTTTGTTGCGACATGTCACGAATGTGCCCATTTCTTGGGGTCTGCGATGAAAATCGTATGAAATCGCATCAGTGGGAAAGGGGCATAAGGCTCTCCTTAGCCCACCATAATCGTCTTTTCATAAATCTGGGATAAGTGTCTCATTCTCTTTAGCATTTCCTGTCCATCGTATATTAAAATAAATAGATTTATGATGGCTATTTCCTAGTTCCCTATCTCTATTTTATTTATCATATGTTAATTATTACTGAGAACTAAATCGAGGATATTATTACCTCTAGTCGGCGAGTCTATGAATTGAAAAAAAAACTATCTTGTACCGCCTCAATAAACTCTTCAGAATTTGAATCGCTGATTTGATGATGCCAATCTATATTCGGGAATTTTAAATTCCCCATAATACAAACAGGGCTAAACCTTGATGCTATTTTTACTTCCAGCCATAAAGATGTACCTTAATTTCTACTCATATTTGGTGGTCTATAAATAACTCCAATAACTATGGAGTTATTTATTTGATTATAGTAGTTTGTGTCATTTCTTCTTGGTTTTTCAGTTATTTCATTGAGATATTTAGGAGGGAGAGCAGTGAATACTGAAATTACAATGATAAGAAAGGGAAATGATTCGAAGTTACCTATGCTGTTACTTACAGAAGATACAGTATTCTTAAGTAATGATGAGTGGGATCTGCAAGGCTTAATAAATAGGTTCAAATCGGTGTGTTAGAAGTAGATTTTAAAGATGAATGTGGATAGGAGCAAAGATATGGTCTTTAAGAGGAATGAGATGACCTACTGTGAGATATGGATGAATGGTCAGGAGATGAAGAGTGCGAGATCCTTTAACTCTCAACGAGCGGGCAGTGTTGTTTACATCACCGTAGCGCCTGGCGGGTATATATACAGATAATGAGCTTCATTCCATGCTCTTTGTCATGCCTAAGCAAGAGGCAGAGCGTAATACAATTATATATCCGTGATAGGGTGATAAGAGAGCTTTCCAATGACACCTGAATCATCCTTGTACGACCACGGGTTCTCTTGGAACGATCGTGCAACCAGAGCCAAAAATACCCTAAAATGAGGTATTTTTTCCCGGTTTTATCCTTTTTGAGAGCAGTAGGGGGGTGGTGATGAGATACAGTATGTCTCAGTGATGGCCACGTAGCGGTGGCGAGCGGTCCGAGGTTGCCTATCGTTCCCCCAATGGTCGGTTTCTCTCTCATAGCTCATAATGGCCTCAAAATGGCACCCGTCATATGAAGGGCACCGCCTGGGTGGCCAATATTCTCTCTCCCGTTATATGACGGGCGCCGCGATTTGAGGGTTAAGTATCTAGGCAGTGTGTTGAGTATGGTTGGAAGGCTGGAGAGGTAAAGAACAGAGTGCAGCAGGGTCAGATAATTGTAGGCACATTGAAAATGGTAATAAGGAATAGAGAGGTTAGTATGGAAGCAATGATATTGTTGTAGTTCCCACCTTGACTTATGAAAGCAAAGCGCGGACGTTGCAAGAGGGACACAAATTGAGAATGAGAGCAGTCAAAATAAGTTATCTTAAAGGAGCCTGTGGAGTCACGTGGAAGGAAAGACTGACGAGCCAGGAAGTATGCGAGGTATGTGGTGTGGAGGCGGATGTTTTGGAGAATGTCAGGAGAAATATACTGAGGTGGTATGGTCACATGGTGCGAATGGAGAGCGTGTGGATGGCAAAGAGGGTGTATGAGGGTGAGGAGGAAGGGGTTAGAGGGTGGAGTAGATCAAGAATGAAGTGGAGGGATGGAGCGGAGATATGTAAGGGGGAAAGGGGGATGGGCTGGGTGGATGAACGAGTGGTTTAGTGGGACATGGCGGCCTGGAAGAGGTTTGTTCGTGGCCAGCCCATCAGGGATTAGTGTGTCTGCCAATAGATAGATAGATAGTAATGCATGATAACTATATATTTACATACAAACGACAAAACGAAACAAAAACATTAACATTGTATTCAATCACTTATATACAGTACATATATATATATATATATATATATATATATAATATATACTGTTATATATATGAAACCGGATTTAAGCTGTAGTGGATTAAACATTCTGAAATGTTCCAAAGAGGGTTCGGGGTACAAACGAAATTTGCAGAGATAAAGTTGTGCAATATGAAGGAGTGATTGTTTAGTAATTGGCGTCAACAGATGGCATATTACCACGGGGAAACATACGATTAGGTAATGCAATTGCAACAATTTCAACTAAATATTTAACATAAAAGTATCTGTAAAACAATGCAAGGGATGTACCATTTCCTCGTATGCATACACAAGCTAATTAATTATTAATTACTGGGTTATTGTTAAGTGTATTTGCTCTGTTCTGTATTTGTTGTCTCAGTAACACATATTTACAGAACCTCCACAAAGACAATCAATTATCAAACTGAGAATGCAATTAATGTTTTTATATCAAGGCTAGTTGATCATCAATATACAGTATATAAAAGTTGTGTTCAGGCATTTTTAGCAATATATCTAATATTAGATGTTTAAATGAGGTTAGCGCCATGGGATACACTAAGAACCTCAACACTGGAAGAGATGGGAATTCTCGCTTAATTGAATGTAATATAGGATTGAGGGTTATGCTTCCAATTAGTAAACTTAATGGTCTTAGTTTGTTTGTGTATGAACTAAACCGTGATTGTATTGACTCCTCTCAGAAATTTTAGAAAAACCATTATTAAGAGAAGCTGTAGTGATTAATAGGGAGTCTACCATGTCACATTAATAGGGAGTCTACCATGTCACATTAATAGGGAGTCTACCATGTCACATTTTATAAAAGCTGTATTATATAATAGTTAAGACAGATCTATGATGTGATGAGTCATCTGCAAAGGCGTGAATAACGTTATGAATAGTAAGCAGCAGATTATTGATAACTGAGCATTCACAAATTATATTCATGTGCTTAATAAGGTGAAATAGGTGAAATTTCCAGATTAGTTTATATATAATCAAACGAAATTTCAGTGGAGATAAATACATTATCATTTCCAAGTAAAGGGCATTGGTCTTAGCAAATGTATCAACATATAAATCAATAAATAAGTCAATATAATAATTCATTATTTACTTGCATATTCCATCTTTACCCGCGACCTTCATTTATAATATTTCTTCCTATTGGAATATCGGATAATAATGTTGCAATTAGTGAAAAATGACCAGCCAGTTTATAGAAATTACAATATATGCAGTTTTAACTTTGGATCTTAGGCTTGAACTTTCACCTTTGATTAAATCTGCCTCGATGGAGGAGTTTTATTCTTGTCCAGCCTCTCCGGGATCCAGCCATCTGGCAATATATAATTATATACAAATATATATATATATATTGTTGTGTATGGGCATGGAGGAGACAAAAGGCAGATTGCCTGTAACGAGTGTCTCCCCCCAAAGTTAAAAGAGTAACAGAGCCAAAATGTATATGAAGGTTGTCCAGTATGGTGAAAATATTCACATGAATAACGCTTTTGATGTGGTAGACAAATTAAATATGATCATATAAAACATGGTACCGTACACACATACATATATATATATATATACCGGTATATATATATATATTTTTTTTTTTTTTCAGTAATAAATTATAGTAAATGCATATACCTAAATTACGACTACCAAACATTTACGAATAAAAAGTGTGGGTAATAGAAGCATACACAAATAACACATGCAGACAAGAAAGCGCTCTCAGTCTCATTGGAAGTTTCTGTATTACTTGGAGTTTGTTATCATAAGTACAAAGAGTTAAGAGTCACGGACGGGAGACAGGAAAGAAAAATATATGACCTAATCAAGAATACGTAAGCTTTGGGATGAAAACTTCGAAAGGAGAGGAAACGAGACGAGGGAGGATAACATATATGCAAATGAGAGAAAGTAGAACTCAAGAAAGCAAAACGGAAGGGGAGGTAATCAAAATAAGGAAAACATTGGTTGCTTGGCTCGAGTTATAAGAGACACATTCTAAATTAAAATGCCAGTACTTCGATATATCTAGAACATTGATGGGATTTGGAAATAGGTCAATATTTTGATATGTTACACAAGTAAATCTTAACCCTATTTGGTTCTAGGGGGGTATTTTTGGTACTCCCCTGTTTCATACCATTAGTGGATATTTTAAGACGTTTCACCCAATTAGCTTGGCGATAATAAGACGCTTCACCCCCATTCAGGTGTCGATGTTTTTCTGGGCGCTCGGCAATAAGTCTTTAACTTTGAAGAGAACGGCCCTCGGCCGGTATGTTTTTCTATCGAATAATTTACAATTTTAGTTTGAAGGGGATCTGGATGGGTATTTTGTTGTTTGAAAGAAGTTTGGTAAGGCGATTTTAGTAGCCTAGGGTAAAAACAATAATTCATTGCTCTAACAGGGCAAAAAAAAAAAAAAAAAAACTCATGATCGATAATTAAACACAATATCATAATTACTCCCAAGAAAAGCGGACCAACTAGGGCTAAAGGGTTCAATGCTTTCAGCAGTCAGTGAACAAGGCAACATTAAAATCGTCACCTATTAGCTCCTCTATATAATATAATGTTATCCACGCGTCCTACTCTACAGTAATGTTGTCATCCTAGCATTCAATTGTCCCCATGTGTTTATAACGCAATCATGTTGTAGACATCGTTATTTAGCAACAATGCAAAATATATGATATTGTGAAGACTACAAACTATATTGGCTTTGCTTTATGTGTGTACTACAAAATAATTTGTGGAAGTACTTTTACCAATCTAAAGGTGGAACTTCCTTATACTGCAGCCTAAAACTGACAGGTGGTAACACAAATATCAATATGAATGAAGGAGGCAAACGACAACGCTGCCTGTAACAAGTGTCTCCTCCAAAGTTGAAAGAGCGACAGAGAGCCAAAGTCAAGGCACGTTATAGTAAAAATGTCAGGCCACACGGAGCTTGAAGCAGTTTAAGTCATAGGATGAGGGAAACACAGATAGAGGGAGAGAGTTCCAAAGCTTGCTTGTTGAATACAAGAAAGACGGAAAATTTGTTTTATCTTGAGTTTGAGAGTTGGACAGAATAGGGGTGTGTGTGTGTTGAAAGGTGGGTGCCTCCACTCTCCGTAAGGTAGGGGATATATGCTGATAGAGCTCTGAAGAACATTGATTATTGTAATGGCGGTAGAAGAGAGAGGGAGAGGTGCAACAGTGTAGAGAGAGATTTTAGGGAATTAGTAAGAGGAGGTGAGTTGATTAGACAAAATTCTTTTTACTCTACACTTTTCAGAAGTGTGGTTGAACCTCCCCACATATGTGAGCAATATTCGATACATGGGCGCACTGTGCCCCTATACAGAACAAGAAACTGTGCGGGGGTGGAGAACACGAAGAGACGGTTGAGCACATCTAACTTCTGGGAAGCTGTGTTTGTAATAGTGGTATTATGATCTTTCCTAGAATAGCCAGAAAACCCCCCACAAAGAATACTGAGAGTAGATAAAGGGTTCATTTGTGTATTATTGAAGTATAAGGCATAGGCATGTGAAAATTCTTGATGGGTAGATGTGTTATCTTTTTTTTTACATTCCAAGTACTCCTTCTCGGGCATTGGCTGAGAGCCTGTACATCAACGGTGAAGCCCGTGAGATATCGTTCTAGTCTAGGGAGTGTGACATGTGAAGCACTTGGAGATGCAACCAGCCCTGTCTATCTTGCCTTCATAAGATGCACAGGGCCCGGCTGCCCACCCACGGCTCGAAGCAGCCCCATCTCTGGAGCTGCCTCACCCTTGCGCTTCACTGTCTCACCCCCTAGACTCGGACTCTCACTCTTAGAACGCCACCTATTGAGCAATGATTACTAGGCATTGCCCCTCTGTAGCTTATTTTGAATATGGGAATATTCATAGTGCTATTTAATCAGGGAACAGTGAGGGCATTGTTGTTGGTGTTTCGGTGAGCATTGTGGTATATATATATACTGTATATATATATATATATATATATATATATATATATATATATATATATATTGACATCTGGAAGATAACCAAGATGTGACGTGTGACCAGACCAACCTTTTGAACGCGACTTTACACCTACAACTGCAAGAAACGATCCCTCTTTCTTTCCTACGTGATGAGAGAGAGAGAGAGAGAAAGCAGCCTAGCTGGTTTGGACGTGACATTCCACACATCCTTCACATTCCTCAAGTTCCCGCCAAAGCGAGCGAGAGGGGCGGGGCACCTGTGACGTGGTGAGCAGCCCCCCTTTCCCCCACCAACTTCTAACACCTGGTTGGCTCCCGCACACCTGTTCTCGTCGGTAACTGGCTCTCACACCCTGCCTGCATCGCATTGGATTAGGCACGTGTATCCTGACTTCTGATTGGATTAGCTTGGTCCGGGGAACGATATATAAGCCCGAGATTTGATCATTCAAACTAGACACATTCGGAGTTGGGAAGCGTATACAGCTGCATGGAGAACAGGCTTGTATAATTATTGTATAGGGTTTATTTTTATTTGTAGGGCGTAACTCGTCACCTCTACCCGGTAGGAAACCTGTGACTATTAATTAACCCGAGGTATGTCGAAAACATACACTCCTTTGATTTAGGATTTTGTGATTGGAGAATCATATATGTTTAATTGGAGAGATATATATTTTGAATTACTGTTTACTTTCGGTGATTATAATTAATGTTTGATTCAGAGTTGATTTGTGATTGAGTATTGACTACTTTACCTGTTAACAATTAACTAACTTGATGTAAAGCTCTTGTCATTCATAATTAATGATTAAGCCTTGTAGAAGTTAAATACTTACCTGACTTTATGTAAAGCTATTATTCGGAATAGGCATTGTAAAAGTCCTATAAATTATATTGTCTACTTAAGCCTACTAAACTTTAATTTGTACTTTAGTGAAATCAGAACTTATGCAAAACGATCCTGAAATCTATCATAACTTTCATTGCTTATTATGTTGATTAATTGTAAAATACCTTATTTACGTTTATAAATTCAATTCCATTTTATATGTGACTTTCTAATATTTCCTTACCATTTTATATGTGACTTTCTAATATTTCCTTACCATTTTATATGTGACTTTCTAATATTTCCTTACCATTTTTATTTAGTCAAATGTCTTTCAGTAATAAGAATAAATAAGATAGAATACTAAAGGGAGAATAATAATAAACTAAGAATAAAGAGATAATATAAAGAGTAAAACAATCTTTAAAGGGTTAACAAACTTAAATTAATTATATAAAAAGATCTTAATAGTTTGCTGATAATCAAGATTAATTGAGATATTCTAGTGTCTTAAAACCTTGCTTACATACCAAACTTTTGTATTGGTAATTAATAAGGAAGATGTTAAGAATTTCTTAGAATCGTCACCCGTTGCCGATGACATCGATCTCTTGTCCAAGGCAGAGTTAATAGTACTAGCCTCGTATTTTGAGCTAACGGTCACGGACATGGCAAAACCTGAAATAGCACAGATCATAAAGTCAGAATTATTTGGGATTCACGAGGGCGGTGAGCCTAACGGAGCAAATGGTGGAATTCACGGAGACGAGGGTGTGGGCGGAGAGCATAACGGAACGGTTGATGGAGGACTCGGTAATGGGATACAGATGCGGTTTGGTGAGAATTTGCCAGAGGGATTTACCCCTGAACAATATCTTGATTTAGCTTGGTTAAATGCTGCCCAGGCAGACGCTCAGCTGCAAGCACAGTCACAACAAACCCAAATACAGGCACAACAAGCCCAAACTCGGCTAGAGCTAGATCATCAATATCGCATGGCCCAATTAACTGCTCAAACAGAGTCCAAAAACAATGTGCTTGCTCC
This sequence comes from Paralithodes platypus, assembly GCA_032716605.1. Lineage (NCBI taxonomy): Eukaryota > Metazoa > Arthropoda > Malacostraca > Decapoda > Lithodidae > Paralithodes > Paralithodes platypus. Next base: position 16,439,284 of record CM064554.1, read on the forward strand.
CCCTCCGGGATTAACCATGACGAGTGTAATTCCCCCGTTCACCGAAGACAATGTTCAGGACTTTTGTGTTGTTCGAGGAGGTTGCTACAGGTATGGGGTGGACAAGAGACCGGTGTCCATTTATGTTGCAAACAGTGTTGACAGGACAAGGTCGGGAAACTTACATTTCAGTAGAGTCTGAGGTTCGGCAAGACTATGACCGTCTCAAAGCAGCCATTCTTAAAACCTACAAACTGCTGCCTGAAGTATATAGACAGACTTTCAGAAAGACTCATAAAAAATTCGAGGACACTCATACAGTGTTTGCCAGGACCATGAACAAAGCTTTAAATAACTTGCTAACAAGTAAGAATGTCACTGAGTTTAAGGGTATGAAAGAATTAATCTTGCTTGAGAACTTCAGTAGCCAATCATTTGAGAGGGAAAAAGGTAGAAACTCTTGCCGAAGCTGCAGACATGGCTGATACGTATGTACTAAACAACACATTTCGTGGGAAAAAGCCCTATGATAATAATAAGTTCTCCAATCACAAATCTGATAAATCTAGTATCTAGTCACTCGCAAAAGCCTGTAACGTCACTCCATGCAAGCCAAACTAAAAATACTCCCCCAACTAAGAATGTGACTCCTGGTAATGGAAACAGAGGTGGGGCCCAAATTAAAACAAACAATGCTTACAAGGGGAATGTATCCCAGAAAGTGTGTACCTATTGTGGCAAGAGAGGCCACTTAGCTTATCAATATTGGGCAAAGGAGAGAGCCGAGAGATCGGGGCCGACAGTAGCCGCAGTAACTGCCTCCCCAAATAACCAAAACCACCCAAATGTGCCTTTGATGCAGGACTCCCGACCGCAGGAGTACCTAGCTAACGTAAATCAGACAGGAAATGGTGTAGTAGCATGTGTGGTACAACCTGCAAGGTTGACTAAATGTCTTAGTGTCCCCATCAGTTCAGGATAGCTACTGTCCCTTTATTTCATCTGGATGTGTGAAAATAAATGGTTGTGTACATGAGGTAAAAATCTTAAGAGATACTGGTTCTACTAGCACCCTCATGGTGAATCCTTATTCTGAATGCCCAACTGACGAATTAGTAATAATGAGAGGTACTGGAGGTCAATTTTCTGCTAACTTGGTGAATGGTGAGATTGAGTGTGATTTGCTGAAGGGTGAAGCCTGTATAGCTTTGTGTAGGCCTCAGGACATCCCTGTGCCTGGGGTAACACTCCTTTTGGGGAATGATATGGCTGATGAGAGGGTCCGACCAGACCCCATTTTGTCACTTTCCCCTGTTGATGAGCCACTGACCGGTGAGCTCGAGAAGGAGATGTCAAAGGTTTTCCCAGTGTGTGCTGTCACTCGATCTATGGCCCAAGTAGCAGTTCCCTCGGATATAATTGTACCAACTGTGAAGGTAGATAAAAGGGATGAAAGAGTAGTGAATGATGCTCTAACTGTGCCTGATGCGGAGACTGAAGTAGATCTGTCTGAAACTTTTATGGCTAACCTTGAGCCAAATGATCATGAAACCCCTCCTAATTACCAGTGGCCTGGTAGAGTTGCAGCGAGATGACAGTGAGTGTAAGGAGTTAGCTGCCAGTGCCGTGAGTGAAGAGGAGAGTGAGAAGGAGAAGGGTGAATGTTTTTATATGAAGAATGGAGTTCTGTGGCGTAGGTGAAGACCGCCACATAGACCTATTGATGACGGGGCATGGGACGTACATCAGGTAGTAGTTCCTAAACCTTGTCGTAGAGATATACTAGAAATGGCCCATAGTATACCCTTAGCAGGGCACCTAGGTGTGAGGAAAACCTTAGATCGCATTAGAGCCCACTTTCACTGGCCAGGAATGCATGCAGATGTAGTGGAGTTCTGTAGAGTGTGTTACACCTGCCAAATGACAGGAAAACCTAATAAAAAGGTGCCTGCACACCCTCTGGTGCCCTTACCAGTGTTCGAGAACCCTTTCACTCGGGTGGTAGTGGATATCGTTGGCCCATTGCCAAAGACATCCCAGGGACATATATATGTGTTAACTATAATGGACATGGCAACTCGATACCCAGAAGCTATACCGTTAAGAAATACTTCAGCCCAAACAGTTATTAAGGAACTGCTCAAATTCTTCACCAGAATGGGTTTCTCCCATGAGGTGCAGAGTGATCAAGGTACTAATTTCACTTCCAATGTATTTCAGCAGTCCCTGAAGGAATTGGGTATCGACCATGTGAAGTCCAGCTCCTACCACCCAGAGAGTCAAGGGGTCCTCGAACGATACCATCAAACTCTAAAATCTATGTTAAGAAAATATTGTGAGGAAACTGGAGGTGATTGGGACAAGGAGGTACCTTTTCTGTTGTTTGCCACCCGTGAGCTTCCAACTGAATCTCTGGGCTTCTCACCCAATGAACTAGTTTTCGGTCACCTGGTACGTGGCCCTTTGCAGCTATTGCAGGACAGCCTAGTTGGTCAGGAAGGGAACCAAAATCTCCTCAGGTATGTGTCAAGAGTTCAAAACCCGGCTGAGATCCTCGTGCGAGTTTGCAGCACAGAATCTAAGAGTGGCTAAAGACACCATGAAGGTATGGTACGATAAAAGAGCCCATGTGAGGGAGTTTTAGCCCAGTAATGAGGTCTTGGTTCTCATTCCCCTTTTCGGCCAACCTTTCTCAGCAAAATTTAGAGGACCATATAAAGTAGTAAAAAGGGTGAGTGTTACTGACTACGTAGTGGCTACCCCAGACAGGAGGAAGCCTAAGCAAGTATTTCACATAAATATGTTAAAACCCTATCATAGGTCCCCTGACTCCTCTCCTCCAGATTCTCCTGCTGTGGCAGTAATAAGGACCTGTGGACATCCTGGTGCGGGTGATGTTTGTAGTCCTTACCCACAGATCCCACAGCAGACTGTCCCAGATCCTGAAGGTATCGATTTTGACTTGTCTTGTGGTCTATCCAACTTTAAATATAATTCAGTAGCATGGGGGGAATTACCAACTAAATTAGGTCATCTTCCCTCAGAGAAAGCTAAAGAACTAATCCATGTTTTATCACAGTCTCCCAGTGTGTTCCGTGATACTCCAGGGCTCACCTCATTGGCCGTGCATGACATAGATGTCGGGGATGCAGCACCCATCAAATTATCCCCATACCGTATCTCACCACAGCGCAGGAGTATTCTGCAAGTTGAATTAGATTTCATGTTGTCCAATGCCATAATTAATAGAGCTTTAAGCCAGTGGAGTACTCCGGTAACACTTGTGCCTAAGCCAGATGGGAGTCATAGATTTTGTATGGACTACAGACAAGTCAATGCCGTAACAAAGAATGATACTTATCCACTGCCACGGATTGATGATTGTATTGACCAGATTGGCACAGCCAGTTATATAAGTAAAATTGACCTTATGAAAGGATATTGGCAAGTACCTCTTACACCCCGAGCAAGGGAGATTTCATGTTGTGTGGTAAACAATCAAGCCTTCTGCTGTGAAGTAATGCCTTATGGCCTGAAAAACGCTCCAGCTACCTTTCAGCGCCTAATAAATCAGGTGACTGAAGGGGTACCTGGGTGTGTGGTGTACATTGATGATATCCTTCTTTTTTCCCATACATGGGAAGAACATCTCAAGAAAATCAGATTGCTTTTTGCTAACCTTGCTGAAGCAAATCTTGTAGTGAACTTAAAAAAGTGCACTTTCATTAAGAGTACTGTCCAATATCTTGGATATATAGTAGGACAGGGTCAGGTTGCACCTCCTCAAGCTAAAGTAGAGTCAATTTCAAATTTCCCAACGCCTACCAATAAGAAAGAAATCCAAAGATACTTAGGGATGATTGGATACTACAGGAGGTTAATTTAAATTTCTCAAGCTTAACAACACCTTTAACAGATCTTCTCCGAAAGGATGTGAAGTTTGAGTGGTCCTCCGATTGTGAGGAGGCTTTCAGTGCTACTAAATACATACTATCTAACTATCCTGTTCTCCGTGCCCCTGATTTCACCAGATCTTTCTCCCTAGCTGTTGATGCAAGTAATACTGGGGTCGGAGCTGTGTTACTCCAGGAGGATGACTGTAATGTATTGCATCCTGTTTGCTATTTTAGTAAAAAGTTAAATTCTGCTCAACGTAATTACTCTGTAATAGAAAAGGAGCTGTTAGCATTGATTTTGTCACTCCAATACTTTAGTGTTTATGTCCAATCTGCCCCTGGTTCCATTACTGTATATACTGACCATCACCCATTAAAGTTTTTGCACAAGTTCCAAAACAAGAATCAAAGACTGACCCGGTGGAGCTTGTTGCTGCAGGAGTACGCCTTAGATGTCAAACATATTAAGGGGGTCCAGAATTAGATTGTTTGTCAAGAGTCTGAAAATTTGTCATATACTTTCCTCCTCTTGAACTCTTTTCTAGCGGTGGAGGTGTGACATCTGGAAGATAACCAAGCTGTGACGTGTGACCAGACCAACCTGTTGAACGCGACTTTACACCTACAACTGCAAGAAACGATCCCTCTTTCTTTCCTACGTGACGAGAGAGAGAGAGAGAGAGAGAGAGAGAGAGAGAGAGAGAGAGAGAGAGAGAGAGAGAGAGAAAGAGAGAGAGAGAGCGAGAGAGAGAGAGAGAGAGAGAGAGAGAGAGAGAGAGAGAGAGAGAGAGAGAGAGAGAGAGAGAGAGAGAGAGAGAGAGAGAGAGAGAAAGCAGCCTAGCTGGTGTGGACGTGACATTCCACACATCCTTCACATTCCTCAAGTTCCCGCCAAAGCGAGCGAGAGGGGCGGGGCACCTGTGACGTGGTGAGCAGCCCCCCTTTCCCCCACCAACTTCTAACACCTGGTTGGCTCCCGCACACCTGTTCTCGTCGGTAACTGGCTCTCACACCCTGCCTGCATCGGATTGGATTAGGCACGTGTATCCTGACTTCTGATTGGATTAGCTTGGTCCGGGGAACGATAAATAAGCCTGAGATTTGATAATTCAAACTAGACACATTCGGAGTTGGGAAGCATATACAGCTGCATGGAGAACAGGCTTGTATAATTATTGTATAGGGTTTATTTTTATTTGTAGGGTGTAACTCGTCACCTCTACCCTGTAGGAAACCTGTGACTATTAATTAACCCAAGGTATGTCGAAAACATACACTCCTTTGATTTAGGATTTTGTGATTGGAGAATCATATAGGTTTAATTGGAAAGATATATATTTTGAATTACTGTTTACTTTTGGTGATTAGAATTAATGTTTGATTCAGAAATGATTTGTGATTGAATATTGACTACTTTACCTGTTAACAATTAACTAACTTGATGTAAAGCTATTGTCATTCATAATTAATGATTAAGCTTTGTATAAGTTACATACTTACCTGACTTTATGTAAAGCTATTATTCGGAATAGGCATTGAAAAAGTCCTATAAATTATATTGTCTACTTAAGCCTACTAAACTTTAATTTGTACTTTAGTGAAATCAGAACGTATGCAAAACGATCCTGAAATCTATCATAACTTTCATTGCTTATTATTTTGATTAATTGTAAAATACCTTATTTACGTTTATAAATACTAAAGTAAAAAGGCTCTCCGCCATTCACCACGCTCCCTTCTACTTGGTTGCCCAGCCAGATGACTTTGACAGCTCCCGGCTGCAACATGCCACGCCCCGCCCACCAGCCAATCAGCGGCCTCCATTATCGGAGCGCGAAGCTGGACTTCTTACTCAGAAATCACTCTATTTCTCTTCCCGACGAGCTGCTACTGATTATCCCTTAAGTAATACCTCGGTGCCAGCCCTGTACTCCCGTAAGCTGCCAAAAGAGGGTTATAATCAACTTCCTGGTACTTATTTTGAAGAAAGGAGAGAGGAGGGGAAGCCAGAAAGAATCCAGAGCGATCGTGTCTCGGCGCGTGCCAGGCAGCCAATCACAGTGCGGGAGAGCGGAAGTCCTGAGTATAAAGGCTGCCACGCGCGGACTCCAGGGGTCACTCATCCCTCAGAGCCAACCGGGTTAACACCCTGCAACCTACCTGCTCCCTCTCGCCCGGGCAAACAGGAAAACCAGAAACCCACCTGTCCAGTTACCTTGCCCTCACCTAAAGTCACAACCCAGACCACCCACGAACTCTCCTCACTTCGCCTACGCGGAGGATGCACCATCAGTATCCTGCCGCCTGTCTTCACGTTGCTAGTCTGCACACATTCTGACATACGGAGCCCTGTATGTTTATTTAAGAGTTAGAATTCAGAGTTGAAGGAGTGCCAAACTACCCAGGCGGTGAAGCAGACCAGTGAGCGAACCAGCGAGTGTGAAACCAGCTCGTCCGCATACCAGCAAACAAGCCTTCACACCTGTGTGCGTCATAGGGGACCCTGCAAACTACTTCGATGACCCGACGCTATGACGGATGATCGACGCCAGGAGACTCCATTGGACCATGCACCTGCTACGCAACTCGAGGAGCTGTGATTAGGGCGCGCACCATCCCTCGCCTCCTGATTCGTTCCTACACCATCATTGTTTAGTATATAAGACCCGAGTAGTGGGCATTCAAATCAGTCTCATTTGGAGTTGGGAAGGTGAACTTGCAGCTGGAGGAAGATGGGGTGAAGTATTATAATGGGATTGTGACTGTCAGTCAGATTATATAAGTGTGTGTTATGTGTGTTCGGTGTAAACACTTACGTTATGTTGGATAGTGAGATATGTGATTGGGAATTAACGTGAACGCTACTATTATGTACTTAACTATTTTAGTTGACTGACTTGTGGACTAAAGCAAATCTTTAAGTAATTGGGTTATGATGAAAGTAATACTATTGTTTTATATTAATACTTACGAGTTCTTTCATTTTCTTTTAATTAAGCTTACGTTGCTGGTAAGAACAAGTACGGTGATACTATTGTCTCATATTAGTAATATCGCCTTAGACTAACATGGCTGTTTTAATGTTACTTCTAGTGATTTCCTAAGCTGAAGAAAATTCTTTTAGCTTCAAAATATTATTTTTGCTTTTCATATTATTTGAGTGAGACCTGAATCGAATCTATGAAGCGATCCTGTAACTTAATTTACTCATAATCAAACCTCAATGTTACGTGGTTAAGAAATACATTTAACTAATTATTAAATATATATCTAACTTTTTATGTGACTTTGATATTAATCCTGATGATTATAATAATATAATACTATTAACGTAAGACAAGAACCAGGAATAATTACATTAAATATAAATAAAAGGACATATAAGACAATTAGCTATTCATTTCAAAAAGGGTAAGAGACAACAATATTCCTACTTCAATATTTATCTTTCAAGACTTTTTATAGAATTAATAGTCCTTCTTTAGATATAACTTATTCGGTTCATAACCATAGCCTACTAAGCTTCGGTTAAATAATAATTCTTTATAAATACTACATGACTTTAATTAGTTTCAGTATTTTTCATAATTAAAGAGTATCAGTCAATAAAAGATACCAAGTCCTAAGATCCAAAAGGAAAGGAAGCAACAACAGAAAATAATTTTATTAGATTTTACTTTTGTTTTGCCTTCAGCTGACTGATACCTTAATATATATCTCTGTGCTATCTAGATTCATCAAGTTAACCACTTGAGGATCAAGATACGTAACAGAAGAGTGGCGACCTCGCCAGGATTCGTTTCATACAGTTTCACTCAGTTTCATTACCGTTTCACTACTTAAAAATCAAATATTAATCATGCCTCATCTAATTAATGACTAAGATGCTAGAGTTTTCATAGAATCAGAACCCACAGCCCCTGATATTGACAGTCTGTCAAAATCCGAACTGAAAGTGCTTGCCTCACATCTCCAGTTAACTGTCTCAAACATGTCCAAAGTAGAGGTGGCTCAGACCATAAAAACCCACCTGTTCCCTGTAGAAGGCTGGGAGGGTGACGGAGCAGTTGGTGGGATCCCGAGTAAACCTAGCCAACTTGATGAACAATTGCCACCTGGTTTTACCGTTGATCAAGTACTAGAACTAGCCAGAATAAAAGTCGAACAAGCCAGAGCAAATGCCGAACAAGCCAGAGCAACGACCGAACAATATCAATGTCAATATCAAATAGCTCAACTAAATGTCAATACAAATGCTCCCTTAATTGCTCCCCCTCTGGGATTGACTATGACTAGTGTCATTCCACCTTTCACTGAGGATAATGTGCAGGATTTCTTTGTTTTGTTTGAGGAAGTTGCTGGAGGTATGAGGTGGACAAGAGATCAATGGCCTTTTATGTTACAAACCGTTTTGACAGGGCAGGATCGAGCCATGTATTTGTCAGAAGTAGCAGAGGTTAGGCAGGATTATGACAATCTCAAAGAAGCTATCCTAAAAACCTATCAATTGCAGCCTGAGGCTTACAGGCAATCTTTCCGTAAAAACCAGAAGAAAGTAGAAGAAACCCATAAGGCATTTGCCAGGACCATGACTAAAACTTTCAATCATTGGGTCAAGAGTAAGAAAGTCACAAGCTACAATGATCTGAAGGAGTTGGTCCTGTTAGAAAATTTCCTATGGAAAATTGATTCTTCTGTAGCCTATCATTTAAGGGGGAAAAAGGTAGATTGTCTTGCCGACGCCGCTGACATGGCTGACACATACGTGCTCAACAACAAATTTCGTGGAAAGAAGCCCTACGATAATTCTAGTTCTAATTTTAAGTATCCCAATCACAAATCTGACAGACCCAGTCACAAGCCTGTAACGTCTTCCCCAGCTAGCCAAAATAGAATTGTTCCCCCAACTAAAAATGCGACTCAGGGCAATGGTAACAGAGGTGGGGCCCAAAGTAATAGTAATGCTCAAAGAGGGAACGTTCCCGTATCCCCTAAAGTATGTACTTTTTGTGGCAAGAGAGGCCACCTAGCTTATCAGTGCTGGGCCAAGGAGAGAACCGAGAGATCGGGGCAGACAGTTGCCGCCGTATCTGAAACTCCATATGTGCCTTTAATGCAGGACTCCCGACAGAAGGAGTACCTAGCACCAAAAGTTCCTTTAATGCAGGACTCCCGACAGAAGGAGTACCTAGCACCAAAAGTTCCTTTAATACAGGACTCCCGACAGAAGGAGTACCTAGCAGCTAACGTAAACCATCTAGACAGGGGTGCAGTAGCATGCGTGGTGCAACCCACTAGGGTTAAGCCAATAATAATTTCACCATCAGTGCAGGACAGTTACCGTCCCTTTATTTCATCTGGCAACGTGAGATTAAATGGTTGTATGCATGAGGTAAACATTCTGAGAGACACAGGTTCTACTAGCACCCTCATGGTGAATCCTTACACTGAGTGCCCAACTGGCGAACCAGTTATAATGAGAGGTGCTGGAGGCCACTTTTATGCATACTTGGTAAAAGGCGAAATTGAATGTGAGTTACTACAGGGTGAGGCCACCATAGCTTTGTGTAGGTCCCAAGATATCCCTGTGCCCGGGGTAACACTCCTTTTGGGGAATGATGTAGCAGGTGAGAAGGTTCGACCAGACCCCATTTTGTCACTTTCCCCTGTTAACAAGCCACTAACCGGTGAGCTCGAAAAGGAGATGCCAACAGTTTTCCCTGTGTGTGCTGTCACACGTTCAATGTCTTAAGTAGCAGTTCCCTCAGACAGAAAAGTACCGAATGTAAGAGTTGATGAAAGGGATGATGAGAGTGTGAATGACGCTCCAACTGTGCCTGATAATGTGACTGAGGTGGATTTATCTGACACCTTTATGGCTCATCTTGACCCTAACGATGACCATGAAACCCCTCCAAATTGTCCTAGTGGCCTGGTTGAGCTACAGAGAGATGATAGTGAATGCAAGGAGTTAGCTGCCAGGGCCGTGAGTGAAGAGGAATGTGAGAAGGAGGGTGGTGAATGTTTCTACCTCAAAGGAGGAGTATTGTGGCATAGATGGAGACAGCCACACAGACCAATCGATGACGGGGCCTGGGACGTCCATCAAGTAGTAGTCCCCAAACCTTGTCGTAGAGATATCTTGGAAATGGCACATTGTATACCATTGGCAGGACACCTAGGTGTAAGAAAAACTCTAGACAGAATCGGAGCCCACTTTCACTGGCCAGGAATGCGTGCAGATGTAGTGGAGTTTTGTAGAGTGTGTCACACTTGCCAGATGACAGGAAAACCCAATCAGAAGGTGCCTGTACATCCTCTGGTGCCCTTGCCCGTCTTCGAGAATCCTTTTACTCGGGTGGTAGTGGACATTGTAGGCCCATTGCCTAAGACTTCCCAAGGTAACAATTATTTATTAACTATTATGGACATGGCAACTCGCTACCCAGAGGCTATACCCTTAAGGACTAACTCTGCTCCAACTGTCATCAAGGAACTGCTCAAATTCTTCACCAGAATGGGTTTCCCCTATGAGGTGCAAAGTGATCAAGGTACTAATTTTACCTCTAACATTATTATTTCATAAATGTTTATACATATTTTAATAATGCATCACTTAGCTCTACTCCCACTAGTTCTGTATATTTTGATAGAACTAAACTTAAAGATGCCCTTAAATTCCTCCTTTTCAATACTTATGTTAGATTCGGGCCGTACATTTTCAAACAAATATTAGGAATTCCTATGGGTGGAAATGCTAGCCCTTTAATTGCAGACTTATTCTTGCTTGCTTTAGAATTTAAATATATAAAAGACTTAGTTGACAGTAGCAAGAAAAATAAAATTCCAGAAAAATTAGCACTTGCTAAACTGTTAAGTAATAATAGTAGATATATTGATGATATTCTTGTTTGCAATTTGTTAAATTTTAATCAAGTTGCTAAACTTATTTACCCTAATTCTATTCCCCTCACACAATGTAACGTAAATTATAAAGTTGAAAATTTTCTTGATATAAATATAGAGATTGTTAATGAACAGTGCATACTTAAAGTATATCACAAAGTTGATGATTTTAATTTTAACGTAATAAACTTTCCTTTCCCTAGTAGTAATATCGATAGTAAAATCACTTATAATTGTTTTTATTCCCAATTAATAAGATTTTGTAAAATCTGCACTAAAGTAGATGACTTTTGGGCTAGAGCTAGGTTACTATACAGACTCTTAGTGGACAGAGGTTTTGAGGCAAGTAAATTGTTCCATAAATTTAATCTTTTTAGGGTCAATTATTGTGACTGTATTCTAAAATTTGACATCAATAATTTTAATCAAGCATTTTTAACTTGAAGTTTCTTGTATAACCTCTGCTTACTTTTTGTCTGTATTTATTGTTTATCTTTTTCTTTTTCTTTTTCTATTATTATTATTTTTATTATTAATATTGATGATTTTTTAAATTTATTGTTCTTGTTAAAAGAGTACTCTTTGTTTAAATCTGTTGTTACTTCATATTTTGCAATTATTTCTCATTATATTATATGTATTCATTGTCGATAGTATCAATTGCTTACTTTTGCGATTTCCTTAGTTTATTTGTGCTATAAATGTAGGTTATTTGTAGGGTAGTTATTGATAGGGGTCACTTGAAGCATGCTATGCTTACAGGTACCTACCCGATAGCACTATCGTTAGTGAGTGCTGTACTGTATTTATATATTATTTTGTAATAGTATAGATATCTTATCAATATTTGTATTTTTACTATTGTTAATGTCTTGTCATGTTGCAAATTTGATTTTAAATAATATTTTGACATTTAACATGTAGTTTCTTTATTCATGCAGAGTTTAGTAAAATTTGCCAGAACGTCCCGGACTTCCCAAACTTGACTACTTCCTTTAACGTGACGATAGTGCGTTGTTATATGTGCGATTGGTTTGCTTGGGAAACAGATTAACTTGCTCATGTAGTGATGTACACCCTATGTGGTGGATTGTGTTCTTTTATTTAATAATTTTCATTTTAGTAAGCGTTGTTTCCACATAGCGATTTTGATAATTTAATTTGACTTTATATTGTCCTTGTCCCAATTTTGGTTTGTTTAGTTTGCAAGTTTTACATTTTAATTTTCCAGCAGTCCCTGAAGGAGTTGGGTATCGAGTATGTTAAGTCTAGCACCTACCACCCAGAGAGTCAAGGGGTTCTCGAACGATATCATCAGACATTAAAAGGAATGTTGCGTAAATATTGTACAGAGACCGGAGTTAGTGGGATAAGGGGGTACCTTTTCTTTTATTTGCTACTCGTGAGGTTCCAACTGAATCCCTGGGTTTTTCCCCTAATGAGCTAGTTTTTGGTCACCAGGTAAGAGGTCCTTTGCAACTATTGCAGGATAGCCTAGTTGGCCAGGAGGGGAACCAAAACCTCCTCAAGTATGTTTCAGATATCAAAACCCGGCTGAGATCCTCATGTGAGTTTGCCGCTCAAAACTTGACAGTGGCTAAAAGCTCCATGAAGAACTGGTATGACAGAAAAGCCCGTGAGAGGGAGTTTCAGCCCGGTGATGAGGTTTTGGTCCTGCTCCCCCTTTTTGGCCAACCTTTATCTGCCAATTCATATAAGATCATTCAGAGGATGAGCATTACCGATTATCTAGTAACTACCCCAGACAGGAGAAAGCCCACGCAAGTATTCCATATAAATATGTTGAAACCCTACCATAGGTCCCCTGTTTCCTCTCCTCTAGATTCTCCCACTGTGGCAGTGAATGTCAGGACCTGTGGACAGCCTGGTGCGGACAAAATCTTCAGTTCTCTTACTGACCCGCAACAGACTGTTCCAGAGCCTGAAGGTATCCATGCAGACTTTGACTTGTCATGTAGCCTATCCAACTTTCAGTATAACTCAGTAGCTTGGGGGGAATTACCATATAAACTATGTCATCTTCCCTCTGATCAAGCGAACCAACTAATCTCTGTTTTATCTCAGTCTCCCAGTGTGTTCCGTGATACTCCAGGGCTCACTTCTTTGGCCATGCACGACATCGACGTAGGGGATGCAACTCCCATTAAACTATCCCCCTACCGTGTCTCACCACAACGCAGGAGTATACTGCAGGTCGAGCTTGACTTTATGTTATCAAACGAGCTGATCACAAGGGCCTTAAGCCAGTGGAGTAGTCCGGTCATACTTGTGCCAAAGCCAGACGGGAGCCATAGGTTATGTATGGACTATAGGCAAGTTAATGCTGTCACAAAGAACGATACCTACCCACTGCCACGGATCAAAGATTACATTTACCGGGTTGGCCTCATACAGCAGTAAGATTACCTTAATGAGAGGATTTTGGCAATTAGCTCTCCCTTGTAGCGAGGTAAATATCATGCTTTAGTAGTGCGCTTTCAAGCCTTCAGCTGCAAGATGCCATGCAGTTCGAATAACGCTCCAGCTACGTTCCGGCTATGTTCTGATGTGGTACCTGGAGACGTTGCCTACTTTGGGTGATATCCTTATTATATCCTCATTATAATCTTGCTGTTGCCAATCTGGTGGTGAATCTATTTATGTATTATGTTTAATATTATGTACTATACTCCTTAAACTCTTTTCTAGGGGGGAGGTCTGACATACGGAGCCCTGTATGTTTATTTAAGAGTTAGAATTCAGAGTTGAAGGAGTGCCAAACTACCCAGGTGGCGAAGCAGACCAGCGAGCGAACCAGCGAGTGGGAAACCAGCTCGTCCGCATACCAGCAAACAAGCCTTCACACCTGCGTGCGTCAGAGGGGACCCTGCAAACTACTTCGATGACCCGACGCTATGACGGATGATCGACGCCAGGAGACTCCATTGGACCACGCACCTGCTACGCAACTCGAGGAGCTGTGATTGGGGCGCGCACCATCCCTCGCCTCCTGATTCGTTCCTACAGCATCATTGTTTAGTATATAAGACCCGAGTAGTGGGCATTCAAATCAGTCTCATTTGGAGTTGAGAAGGTGAACTTGCAGCTGGAGGAAGACGGGGTGAAGTATTATAATGGGATTATGACTGTCAGTCAGATTATATAAGTGTGTGTTAAGTGTGTTCGGTGTAAACACTTACGTTATGTTGGTTAGTGAGATATGTGATTGGGAATTAACGTTAACGCTACTATTATGTACTTAACTATTTTAGTTGACTGACTTGTGGACTAAAGCAAATCTTTAAGTAATTGGGTTATGATGAAAGTAATACTATTGTTTTATATTAATACTTACGAGTTCTTTCATTTTCTTTTAATTAAGCTTACGTTGCTGGTAAGAAAAAGTACGGTGATACTATTGTCTCATATTAGTAATATCGCCTTAGACTAACATGGCTGTTTTAATGTTACTTCTAGTGATTTCCTAAGCTGAAGAAAATTCTTTTAGCTTCAAAATATTATTTTTGCTTTTCATATTATTTGAGTGAGACCTGAATCGAATCTATGAAGCGATCCTGTAATTAATTTACTCATAATCAAACTTCAATGTTACGTGGTTAAGAAATACATTTAACTAATTATTAAATATATATCTAACTTTTTATGTGACTTTGATATTAATCCTGATGATAATAATAATATAATACTATTAACGTAAGACAAGAACCAGGAATAATTACATTAAATATAAATAAAAGGACATATAAGAAAATTAGCTATTCATTTAAAAAAGGGTAAGAGACAGAAATATTCTTACCTCAATATTTATCTTTCAAGACTTTTTATAGAATTAATAGTCCTTCTTTAGATATAACTTATTCGGTTCATAACCATAGCCTACTAAGCTTCGGTTAAATAATAATTCTTTATAAATATTACATGACTTTAATTAGTTTCAGTATGTTTTCATAATTAAAGAGTATCAGTCAATAAAGGATACCAAGTCCTAAGATCCAAAAGGAAAGGAAGCAACAACAGGAAATAATTGTATTAGATTTTACTTTTGTTTTGCCTTCAGCTGACTGATACCTTAATATATATTTCTGTGCTATCTAGATCCATCAAGTTAACCACTTGAGGATCAAGATACGTAACAACATACAGTCAAGCACTTCAAGAGGGACGACAGAAGGTGGACGGAAGTGAGGACTTTCAGAAGAGCTACTGGCCAGCTCTGAGGTGGTAAAACACAGTTCCAGACATACACCCACCCGATCCAGCATACCAGAATATATTTGTTTAAGGACCCATATTGGGCCCGCATATTATAAAGAAAGAGAGAGAGAGTGGTTGACTAACCTGGTGGTTTCTATTAAAATTGATGTGTCCTTCTAGGACAAGACTAAAGGAAAAATAATTTAGACTCACCTGAATATATAAAGATGATGATGTGTTATTAATTAGCTATCTTTGTTAGCAACGGCGCCAGGCCGAAAGAGTTATTATCTAGGATCTGATAGGAAAGATTAAAGATTAAAAGAGTAAAAGTAAAGAGGGGAGGGAAAGAATACTTGTGTTAATAAATGAGGCAACCAGTAAGTTAAAGAGGGAAACAGTTGTTTAGTTGCCAAATAGGTGAGCTATAGCTAGGGAAGGACACTCGTCCATATGAATCATTTATTAAGTTGTGTAAAAGGAAACTGTGAAGAAGGACACTAGTCCCATGTTAATTACGTTATTCTTAAGTCAAAAAGAGCTATTCCGTGTATGCGTTTGAGACACGGTTCATCTTTTGTTAGAACGATTATTGATCAGATGGAAAGGTAACATAGCGTGTTTGTAATAGGGTAACTTGAGAGTAAAAACGGGTGTTATTGAACTAAAGATTGTAAACCTATATTGTGAAGTAACTGGGTGGCGGATCCCAATAGTGTCATTGAGATAAATATTGTCAACCTGTATTGTGAAGTAACTGGGTGGCGGAACCCAATAGTGTCATTGAGATAAATATTGTCAACCTCTATTGTGAAGTAACTGGGTGGGGAACCCATATTATACGTGAGAGAGACCCTGTAATCTCATTCGGTAATTTGAAGGATTTTATGTCATTGTGGAGGTACTTGTGTAGTAACGACCGTTGTGTCAAAGGAATAAGTAGATTCTATGTATTGAGGAGATACATTATATATGTGCTACCCCTGGGTATTGGGAAAGGATACAGAAGGCTCAGTAAACGTGGGAAAACCTAAAGAGTAGAGGAAAGAATATCACTTTTGCTTTAGTTAGGCAAAGAGCAAATGGTTCATTAGGCCCTGGTCCCAATAAAAGACACAGCAGGGTTTTGATTCAATTATTTAGGATTAATCACTAATAACGGGTGGGTCGTAGGATCGAAGCCGACTTGAGTCAATACCTGAATAGCGGGGATTCAGTTAGGGAGTAACGGGAACTCTAGGGGTCCAAAGTACAACCTAGCATGAATCGACGTAATATTCAATCTGCGTCTTGAACTCGCCTCAGCCCGAGCCAAGAACCTATTATTAGGGTAGTTAGGAAGTCTGTTAAATAAAATATACAAACTTCTAAATGACTGTCGAATCATCCCCCGTAGTGTTAGCATAACAGTTTTAGAATTAAATACTACATTTTGGTGGCAAGCGGTGGGATTCGAAAAATCATTTGGATTGAGTATAATTATCTAACAGAACTGATAGGATGACGGGCATGTTACCATTCAGATTATGGGAAGAGGGGAAGGAAGAAATCGAGCTTTGGATTCAGCAGTTAGAATGTCAATTCACACTAATTGACGTAGGGGAAAATGGGAAGAAAATCGCCTATGGAAAGGCACACTTAGGTAAGGCCCTGAGTGATGTGAGGGTACGTCTGGAAGGACTAGCATCGTGGGCCGAAGTCAGGAGCGCCTTAATCGAAGAATTTGGCCGAGAGACTTCCACCAGAAAAGCCAGAGACAAACTGAAGAGTTTGAAACTTGATGGCCAAAATGTGAGAGCCCTGAGGAGGGAAATCACTAAGAATGTGAAACTAGCGTATCCCCGTATGAACCAAGAGGTAGTTTTGTAGGTAGTAGGGGTAGGCAGCCCCGCCCAGGGAAGTACTACCGCCAAAGTTTCGGGAGACTCAGGGAATAGCCTGAATTCCATTTTCTCTCCCAGGCCTTGGTAGCTGGATACATATCTTTCTGTCTCACACATCAGGGGTATCAGAAAACCCCTCTTTATATAACATACAAATCCAACTTCACGACATTGCCCTACATCGCTATCCTCTATCCATAAAACACTACTCTTCCCACTACATATCATACATGTAACACCATACACCTTTACCAAATAAATATGGCAGTACAATTGTTAAGAGCAAACCTGGTGGTCCCTCGGATACCCACCCGCGGCAGGGTTGGGTCATTGACACAGGGCCCTCCCGGTCGTCATCATGCGACTGTGTCAAGTGCATTGCAACGTCCCAAAGCTGCTCGTCGGTGCAGCTTTTTCTTTAGCAATATAAGGGGACTTCACTCTAACATCAATTCTGTACATCAATTTCTTCAAGCAGAATCCCCTACTCTCCTTTTTTTGACAGAGACTCAAGTAACATCCACATCTGACACATCTAGATTTTATTTTCCAGGTTATCAACTGCTCCAAAATTTCAGACCTAAAGGAGGTGTATGTTGCTTCGCAAAATCTGAAATTGCCCTGGAGGAGGTTACTAGTTTCAATTGTCCCTATTTTGATTATTCTATATACAAATTAATTTCTGCTGGTAAATTTAAATACATATGTTGCATCTACCGTTCCCCAAATACTCCTCCAGAGCAAAGTCTTTTTGATTCTCTGTCCTCACAACTCAGTGTCCTCAACTTAAATGCTTCTTCTGAAATCACTGTGTTGGGTGATTTTAATGTCCATAATGTTGAATGGCTCACTCATTCAGCCAGGACTGATGATGCTGGTCTTGAATGTGAGCTATTTGCAGACTCATTTAATCTCACTCAACTAGTCAACCAACCCACCCGTGTACCAGATAATCCTAATCATAATTCCCACCTACTGGACTTATTTTTAACAACCAATTCAGAAAATTATGATGTTACAGTGAGGTCCCCGCTTGGATCTTCTGATCACTGTCTGATACAGGCCACCTGTCTATCACCTACCACACCTTCCCACTCTGAACCTGTTTTGGTGACTAAATGGCATTACGATAGGGCAGACTGGGAGGGTCTTCAAGGTTTCTTTATTGATATTCCCTGGACCTCTTTCTTTTCTAATGATGCACACACCACCTTGAGCCACATACAAGATTTTGTAAAAATTGGAATGGACACTTTTATTCCTCATCAAAAGTACAGTAAAATATCTAATTCACCTAAATGGTTTGACCATAATTGTGCTAGAGTAACTGAACAAAAAGCAATAGCCTACAATGCATACACAAGATCAAAAACACATGAAGCCTTTAATTACTTTAGAAACATCAGAAATCATGCCAAAACTGTATTAAACCTAACTAAATTAAACTTTCTCCACAAGCAGGCAAATAAACTTCTAAATAATCCAAATGATAACAAAATATTTTGGTCTACTCTTAACTCATTCAAATCCAACTTCACTACTGCTTCATCCATTCCACCATTAAAATCTCCGACTGGCAATCTTGTAAGTGACCCACGAGGTAAAGCTAACCTTTTTGCAGATATTTTCTCCACCAACTCAACCTTAGATGAAATAAATCAAGATGTCCCTGTACTTAATTTTAATTCGCCTGAAATTCCCTCACTTAAGATCCACACCAGACATGTCAAAACTATTTTGCAGAATCTCTCAGTAGATAGGGCTCCTGGTCCAGATGAAATTCCTCCAATAGTACTTAAGAATTGCTCCTTGGTGCTCGCTCCTGTATTGGCAAAACATTTCTGTCTGTGTACTCATACCTCATGCTTCCCAGTACCCTGGAAAGAAGCAAACATCCATCCAGTTCCTAAAAAAGGTGCCTCTTCAGATCCATCAAACTACAAACCAATAGCTATAACTTCCACTCTTTGTAAAGTCTTTGAAATTATATTAAATAATCACATAATTAAGCATCTTGAGAATAATAAATTAATCAGTGATAGGCAATATGGTTTTAGACGATGTCGATCAACTGCAGACATTCTTTGCCTTCTTACGCATCAAATCAACCAAGCTACAGACCAACATGGTGAAACACATACAATAGCACTGGATATATCAAAGGCATTTGATAGAGTCTGGCATCAATCCTTATTGTCGAAGATGTCACACTACGGCCTAGCATCATTAGTTCCACTAATTTCTTCTTATCTTCATAACAGAAAAATACGTGTAATGGTAGATGGCCTTTATTCTCAATTTCACTCAATAAATGCTGGTGTTCCCCAGGGATCAGTTTTGGCCCCAACTCTGTTCCTCATTCATATCAATGATCTCATATCTACCACTCATAATCCAATACATTCCTACGCAGATGACTCAACACTCCACAGTTCCTTCACATTTACCAATTCTTTCACCCAACCCGATCTTATAAATTCAAAAATAAACACTGCAATTTCTCTGAACCAGGACCTTTCTAGAATTAATGAATGGGGACAAAAGAATCTAGTTTCCTTTAATACACAGAAAACCAAGTACATTCAATTTTCTAACCGACAGAATCTCACTGACTCCCATATATTTTTTAATGATGTACATATTCCCACTTCCCCTAGTATTGACATTCTCGGTGTAACATTAACTACTAGCTTGAGCTAGACACATTAGGTTAGAAGCATTGCTAAGAATGCCTCTAAAAAAATGGGACTCCTGTACAGAGTTCGAGAATTCTTCACTGACGAGCAGTTGGCCGTAATATATAAAAGTCATGTGCGTTCTCAGATGGATTACTGTTCACCTCTGTGGAGTGGAAGTGGAGTGGTTGCATTGAGGCAGTTGGACAAAATTCAAAATAAAGCTATTAGATTAATCAATAACCCTGTAATCACACAGGACCTTCCTACATTATCCATACGAAGAAACGTTGCATCCCTTGCATTATTCTACAGATATTTTCACAGCAATTGTTCCGAGGAACTTGCTTCAATTGTGCCGCCTCTCCACATCTTTCCCCGTAGAACTAGGGCAGCTGAAAGCGCCCATGAATTTACACTTTCTCCTCCACAATGCAGAACTTCTGCTTATCAAAATTAATTTATCCCTAGAACTACTACTCTTTGGAATTCACTTCCCTCGAGTTGCTTTCCACAAACTTACAATCTACAAAAGTTTAAATCCAGTTGTTACAAACATTTTATGAATGGAGAATGCCTTTAGGCACATGGACCTTTTTTGTTTTATCTGTGTTTTTCCTTCCTCCGTTCATTGGCTCTTAAAAAAAAAAAAAAAAGAGAGCCAGGAAACTGAGATCAGGGAGGTCATGATCCAAGCCTGCCCGGTAGAAGTTAGGAAACACTGCATCATTCATGAGGTTAACACTACCAAGGAATTGATGGAGGTCATTAAAAAGATTCTGGAGGCTAGAGAAGTAAAAGAGGAAAACCAAAAAGGGGAAGAGGAGAACCCAAAGAAAGGGTATCCGAAAGCCCTGATTCGATGCTTCACTTGTAGACAAACCGGACACCTAGCTAGGAACTGTACCAACTGTCCACAAGCCCCAACCCCTAGATTTGACCCCAGACTCGCACTCCCAAACGATCGACCTCTACCCAGTGGAACCGATCCGGACCGGAGAGGAATGCTTCCGGTAGAATACCGGGAGACAAAAAAACAGCCAAGAGTTACGATGCCGGAAGAGAGAGAACATTTTCTGCGAAACCTCACATAGAAGGGCGGTATAGTGAGGTCAATATCTTAGAGAGACAAACGCCTTGTGAAACTGTAGTCATAAATGGGAAAGCCGCGAACATGTTGATTGATACGGGGACACACCGAAGTTGTCTCCTTGAGAATTTCGTAAAACAAAATCAGCGAGAAATGGGCCCATTAAATCAAACCAGTATTCAGTTGTCAGGAGCCGGGGGTCAACCACTGACAATCCTAGGGAAAACTAACATGGCGGTAGTGCAGTGGAAGGGAGTTACCTTCACCACCGATTTTTGTGTTTTATCGGGAAAAGCCAGTAGTGGAGTCGATGGGTATCTGGGGATAGATCTCATGAGCCAGTTGGGAGTAACTATTCAGTGTGGGCCGAAAAACACAACGACCAATTTTCAACCTCAAATAGTAGCTACCACAGGTAAACTATCTATCCCTCCTAGATCTTGGAAAATGATAGAGATTCCCCCAAACCCAGGCATGACTGCCGGGAGTTTTTAACCTAACGCACAGAATGGGGTGAGAAAATCTCCCACCTTCATTACTGCCGATGAGAGGAAACTAGTATTAGCTAATTTCGGTGAGGACACGATTAGTTATCAAAAAGGGAAACTGTTAGGGCAAGTCACACCCGCTCATCCCACTACTGTTGGAACTGAGGGACCAGTGAACTTACCCGAGATCCCGAAAAAATTAACCTCAAGTCAAGCCAGTACTTTACATGAATTGCTCTGGACGTACCGAGATGTGTTTGCTCAAAACGAAGGGGACCACGGATCAGCTCGAACCCGACACACCCATGAGATACACACGTATGGGCCTCCTATTAGGCAACCCTACCGACGACAAAACCCTATTAGGAGACAAAAAGAAAAGGAACAAGTTGAGGACATGATTAAACAGGGGATAGTAGTAGACTCATACAGTCCGTGGTCATCTCCGGTAGTCCTAGTAAAAAAAAAAGATGGGTCTACTCGGTTCTGTGTAGATTATCGAAAATTAAACGATGTCACCATCAAAGACCTCGTATTAGATAATCTACATCGTATTGACGACTCGTTAGAATCCCTCAATGGGTCGACCTGGTTCTCTACCCTAGATCTCCAGAGTGGATACTGGCAGGTACCAGTTAGGTCCGAGGATCAAGAGAAAACCGCATTTGCCACGAGCGAAGGCAAACTCTACCAGTTTACTGTTTTGCCGTTTGGAGTTTGCAATGGCCCCGCCAGTTTCACTAGAGTATGGACGAAGTATTGAGGGGATTAACCTGGAAAACTTGTTTGGCGTATTTAGATGATATCATAATCTTTTCCGCTAGTTGGGAAGAACATATTCACCGACTCCAAGAAGTGTTAGAAAGAATCAGGGGGGCAGGACTTAAACTGAAACCTTCAAAATGCCAATTAGGGGCCTGTGAGGTGGCATATCTAGGGCATGTGGTTTCCAGTAAAGGTATTCAACCGGACCCAAATAAAGTGAGGTCTATTGCCGAAATCTCACCTCCGTCCTCTGTCAAAGAGATTCGAGCGTTTCTGGGGATGGCCTCCTACTATCAAAGGTTTATACCTAACTTTTCTAAGATTGCTCGACCCATGACTCAGAGACTAGAAAAAGGGAGGAGGTTCGACTGGGATCAGAGTTGTCAGGTAGCTTTTGATCACCTGAAGCAAAAACTAACTTCTAACCCCATAGTTTGTCATCCGGATTTCACCAAGCCGTTTCAACTGTACACTGATGCTTCTGATGAAGGGCTCGGAGCCGTTCTGGCCCAGAAAGTGGACGGAAAGGAAAGCATAGTGGCCTGTGCTAGCCGGACACTGAATAAGGGCAAAAAGAATTATAGCGTTACGAAAAAGGAATGTCTAGCTCTAGTGTGGGCTGTACAATATTTCCGTCCGTATCTAGCCGGGGTCCACTTTGAAGTTATTACGGACCACCATAGCTTACAATGGCTCCGAAAAATGAAAACGGATGACGGACTATTTGTCAGGTGGAAGGGGATTTTGGAAGAGTTCTCTTTTGAATTTAGACATAGACCCGGTAAATTACACACTAATGCTGATGGCATGTCTCGACTACCAGTAGCCCCCGTTCAACCCACTGAACCTCACAAACAAAAACCTGAACCTAGACCTAGTAATAAAGTAAAGTTTTCGGAGGGAGCCTGGAGGGATTCTCAAGATCGGGTTGTACTTGATTATTCAGAGGCAAAACACATGATCCAAATCCTCCACGGACAAAAGGGACAAGGGGCTCATTTGGGACAGTCTAGGGTTCTCCAACAATTCAATGAAAGGTACTAGATCAAGAGGGCCGACCAGATTGTTAAAGAAGTCGTTCAAAATTGTTTTGGATGCCAGAGGGGCAAAGATGGAAGGGGACCTAGACAGTTGCCCGGACATATTACCGCTGGTACACCCTGGGCCAAATTATCAGTGGATATTATGGGACCTCTGCCCAGACAGACAAACAAAAGGTAAATCTTGACCTGTGTCGACATTTTCTCTAAATACACGGTTGCTTGCGCTATCCCGGACAAGAAAGCTGAAACGGTGGCCAAGGCTATCCTGGAAAAGATAATTTCTGTGTATGGCACCCCTGGAGGTATTCTGAGTGACAGGTGAAAAGAATTTAATAATTTTAATCTGGCAACATTTGGGAGAAACCTTTGGGTACCAGATACAGCACACCACCCTGTATTACCCGCAGGGAAATGCTGTCTGTGAAAGGAATCATAGGGTGTTAGCCAACTGCATCCGGGCTAGTTTGAGCTCCCAAGGGGAGAAAATCGCCTGGGGTTGGCCGGAACTTTTGCCTGAAATTGTCTGGGGAATAAATACCACGGTTTGTAGGACTATGGGGTATTCTCCCTATGAGGTTATCTTTGGCAACATACCGAAATTGCCTCAAGAACGACTATTGCCATACCCCTGTTCCTACACGCAGTATTCCCAACCCGGAAAGTATTGGAAGGAACAAGGGGAGCGACAACAGCAAGTGCATTATAATATTGTTCAGCAACAACCTAAGGAAGTTTTTCTAAATAATCCTTATTACCGTGGGGAGTATATTTTGGTCAAGAGACATGACCCCACCCGAGCTGGTAAACTGGAGGAGAAATATGAGGGTCCTTTCAGGGTTGTCGAGATAAACGGGCCCTATCAAGTGTTATACTTAAATTATGGAGATATCGTGTCAGTTACTCATATTTGTCATACCAAACGATATGAGGGTAATCTTCCCCTGGATATAAGCGAGTGGAGTAGCGAGGAAGGGAGCGAAGAGGAAACAGAATTCAGGGTTGACGACCCTGATACTTCCTCGGTTCGACCCAACGTTAGAGGTCCTACTCCGACTCGGGACTACCTAGAAGATTCTCCACTCTGGTGGTCACTTAGTCGAAAAAAACGAGAGGGTCTTCGTGAGGTTGAGCCAGAAGGAGACCTAGGAAGCGAAGAGATCGTATCTAGTGCGGAAGATGATTTCTCTGAGCTTACTGAGGAGGAATAGTCTACGGTCCCAGACAGCGAAGTTTCAGTTTCCCCGAGAGATTTAAATAAGACTTTAAGTAGTGAGGAAGAGTGTCCTCCAGGCGAGGTGGAACCGCGAGGCGTATCTTTTGACGGTAGCCGTATGAATGGTTCTCCCACAGCTAAAGTAAAAGAATCCAAAGGAATTCCCTTGCTTAACGTTCCAGATAAGACTCTCGCTAGAGCGACTAAGTTCACGGGCCCCACAGAAACTGTCACTCGTAGTGGTAGAATTAGCCGCCCACCAATCAGGTACCCGGACGAGGCTATAAATAGGACCCCCGGGGCACGTGCCTGTCAGTTGCAAGGCACCATGCCTCTTCCCTCTGACCCTCAGTACCGACTCCGTCGACTGGTATCAATAGTCGACGGGCAAGGACAAAGAATTAATACCACTCGAGCTCTTAAACAGTTCCTCAGCCAGCCAGGGGAGGTCTTAATAGCCAAATCTGTCGTGGGGAATCAGAATCCTGCACTCCAGTTACATAAATGTCTCTGTGAACATAGTGGACTGGTGAAGTGGCAGCCTGAGGGCATACATTTTAGGGGAACAGTGTTGCGGCGATCAGGAGCTCGCCTCAATTCAGTAGGAGGTGATAAAGTAAAAATGCTCTCCGCCAATCACCACGCTCCCTTCTACTTGCTTGCCCAGCCAGAGGACTTTGACAGCTCACGGCTGCAACATGCCACGCCCCGCCCACCAGCGGCCTCCATTATCGGAACGCGAAGCTGGACTTCTTACTCCACCTCAGAAATCACTCTATTTCTCTTCCCGACGAGCTCCTTCTGATTATACCTTAAGTAATACCTCGGTGCCAGCCCTGTACTCCCGTAAGCCGCCAAAAGAGGGTTATAATCAACTTCCTGGTACTTATTTTGAAGAGAGAAGAGAGGAGAGGAAGCCAGAAAGAATCCAGAGCGATCGTGTCTCGGCGCGTGCCAGGCAGCCAATCAGAGAGCGGGAGGCCTGAGTATAAAGAGTGACTCCAGGGGTCACTCACCCCTCAGAGCCCAGCGGGTTAACACCCTGCAACCTACCTGCTCCTTCTCGCCCGGACAAACAGGAAAACCAGGAACCCACCTGTCCAGTTACCTTGCCCTCACCTAAAGTCACAACCCAGACCACCCCTGAACTCTCCTAACTTTCGCCTACACAAAGGATGCACCATCAGTATCCTGCCGCCTGTCGTCACGTTGCTAGTCTACACACATACAGTCAAGCACTTCAAGAGGGACGACAGAAGGTAGATGGAAGTGAGAACTTTCAGAAGAGCTACTGGCCAGCTCTGAGGTGGTAAAACACAGTTCCAGACATACACCCAACCGATCCAGCATACCAGAATATATTTGTTTAAGGACCCATATTGGGCCCGCATATTATAAAGAAAGAGAGAGAGAGTGGTTGACTAACCTGGTAGTTTCTATTAAAATTGATGTGTCCTAGGACAAGACTAAAGGAAAAAGAATTTAGACTCACCTGAATATATAAAGATGATGAATTAGCTATCCTTGTTAGCAACGGCGCCAGGCCGAAAGAGTTATTATCTAGGATCTGATAGGAACGATTAAAGATTAAAAGAGTAAAAGTAAAGAGGGGAGGGAAGAATACTTGTGTTAATAAATGAGGCAACCAGTAAGTTAAAGAGGGAAACAGTTGTTTAGTTGCCAAATAGGTGAGCTATAGCTAGGGAAGGACACTCGTCCATATGAATCATTTATTAAGTTGTGTAAAAGGAAACTGTGAAGAAGGACACTAGTCCCATGTTAATGACGTTATTCTTAAGTCAAAAAGAGCTATTCCGTGTATGCGTTTGAGACACGGTTCATCTTTTGTTAGAACGATTATTGATCAGATGGAAAGGTAACATAGCGTGTTTGTAATAGGGTAACTTGAGAGTAAAAACGGGTGTTATTGAACTAAAGATTGTAAACCTATATTGTGAAGTAACTGGGTGACGGATCCCAATAGTGTCATTGAGATAAATATTGTCAACCTGTATTGTGAAGTAACTGGGTGGCGGAACCCAATAGTGTCATTGAGATAAATATTGTCAACCTCTATTGTGAAGTAACTGGGTGGGGAACCCATATTATACGTGAGAGAGACCCTGTAATCTCATTCGGTAATTTGAAGGATTTTATGTCATTGTGGAGGTACTTGTGTAGTAACGACCGTTGTGTCAAAGGAATAAGTAGATTCTATGTATTGAGGAGATACATTATATATGTGCTACCCCTGGGTATTGGGAAAGGATACAGAAGGCTCAGTAAACGTGGGAAAACCTAAAGAGTAGAGGAAAGAATATCACTTTTGCTTTAGTTAGGCAAAGAGCAAATGGTTCATTAGGCCCTGGTCCCAATAAAAGACACAGCAGGGTTTTGATTAAATTTTTTAGGATTAATCACTAATAACGGGTCGTAGGATCGAAGCCGACTTGAGTCAATACCTGAATAGCGGGGATTCAGTTAGGGAGTAACGGGAACTCTAGGGGTCCAAAGTACAACCTAGCATGAATCGACGTAATATTCAATCTGCGTCTTGAACTCACCTCGGCCCGAGCCAAGAACCTATTATTAGGGTAGTTAGGAAGTCTGTTAAATAAAATATACGAACTTCTAAATGGCTGTCGAATTATCCCCCGTAGTGGTAGCATAAAAGATTTAAAATTAAATACTACAAATACAATTCCATTTTATATGTGACTTTCTAATATTTCCTTACCATTTTTATTTAGTCAAATGTCTTTCAGTAATAAGAATAAATAAGATAGAATACTAAAGGGAGAATAATAATAAACTAAGAATAAAGAGATTATATAAAGAGTAAAACAATCTTTAGAGGGTTAACAAACTTAAATTAATTATATAAAAAGATCTTAACCCTTGTTTAGCGGGACCCGACTTAAGTCAGCCTAGAGAACCAAGGACTAAGTGGCGGGGCCCGACTTAACTCTGTGTGCAATTTTTGAGCAATAATGGCTCTGAGAGAGAGACGAGCGATGGGAGGAGCGTAGATCGGCTCATGACCGCTCGGCACGGGTCCCGCGCGACTACTGACGTACCCTCCACACACATCCAGACTCACTGCCTCGTTACACAGGGAATTATGCAAGGATATTACCGTATTTTAGGGATCTTGCACGATCGTTGCAAGAGAAAGTGTGGTCGTAGAAGGATGGTTCTGGTGTCATTGGAAAGCTCAATTTATGCCCTTTCAGGGATACATAATTGTATTACGCTCTGACTCTTGTTCATGCATGAAAAAGAGCACGGAAACAAGGTCGTTTAGGGTAAAACTACCCGCTTGGCGGGTAGTAGAAGTTACTGACGGGCCCGCTCTTAGGGCATTAATGCTTTGCTGATAATCAAGATTAATTGAGATATTCTAGTGTCTTAAAACCTTGCTTACATACTGAACTTTTGTATTCGTAATTAATAGCCTCTTTCATATTAAAACATTCAATGTTTCTTTAAATAGGTTACTGATTAAATATAATTGAAGTGTATCAGAGTATAAAGGATAACTGTCCCAACAACTAAAGGAAAGCAAGTAACAACAGAACAAACCTTAATATTTTACATTCTATTGGCCTTCAGCTGTTTGCTACACTCATATTAACTGTTCTATCTTTAATTATTTAGTTAACCACTTCTAAATCAAGATATGTAACAATATATACAGTATATATATATATATATATATATATATATATATATAAATACTGTATATATATATATATATACTGTATATATATATATATATATATATATATATATATATACTGTATATATGAGTTGGGAACTACTGTAGTTTGGTTAATATTTAACACCTAGTTGGTTATATGAGATCCATACATCATATTCCATTAAGATTAAATTACGAAATCCACCATACCGAACAATAGTTTATGTATATATTTGGCACATTATACAGAGTTTATTTTTTAAACAAATTAAGTTGATGTTTGTTGTTGAATATGTAGTGAACGTTCAGAATGAAATTCAATTGTTGTATCAATTGTTGTAGACAATTAACACTCCACGAGCGGCTAGGTCGGCAACTTCTACTACCTGCCAAGCAGGGGGTTTTACCCTAAACGAGCTTGTTTCCGTGCTCATTTTCATGCATAAACAAGTGCCAGAGCTTAATACAATTTTGTATCCCTGAAAGGGCGATAATTGAGCTTTCCAATGACATCAGAACCATCCTTCTACGACCACGCGTTCTCTTGCAACGATCGTGCAACCGAAGGGCAAAATCGATAAAATACGGTAATTTCCTTACATAATTCCCTGTGTAGCGAGGCAGTGAGTGTGGGTGTGTGTGTAGTAGGGCCCAGTGCTGGCGCGAGAGCCGTGCCGAACGGTCAGAGCCGACCTACGCTCCTCCCACCGGTCGTCTCTCTCTCAGAGCCAAATATAACTCAGAATTGCACACCGCCTTAAGTCGGTCCCCGCCAAATAGTCCTTTCTTCTCTAGGCCGACTTAAGTCGGGCCCCGCTAAACAAGAGTTAACAAACCATCTTTGTACTGTATGCAGATAATATTCTTGCTCTATATGCTTTTCATATATATTTATAATAAATAAAAACAAAAAGAAGAAGAAGAAGAAGGAAGAGAGAGAGAGAGAGAGAGAGAAAATACATATGTTTGGCAAAAGAGGGGAAGAAGACAAGCGGAAAAGTAGAGAAGGAGATTGGAAACTATCAAGAACATGGAAGAGGAGGGTGGAGAGAGAGAGAGAGAGAGAGAGAGAGAGAGAGAGAGAGAGGAGAAGCAAACAAAAAGAGAATGAAAAGGGGAGAGGGGAAGCGACAGAGTGAAACAAACAAGGAATGAGGAGGGGAGTTTAAAAGAGAGAGAGAGAGAGAGAGAGAGAGAGAGAGAGAGAGAGAGAGAGAGAGATACATAGAGATACATAGATACACAGACTGCACCAACCTTGCGGTCCCTACTAGGAAGTCAGGACTTAATTTTAAAATAGAAGTTGCTACAAAGTGGAAGACAAGGATAGCAAGGCAGAAGGCTCTCTCCCCACCCACCACTCCATCCGACCATTGGTCGGCATGCTATTTCTGTTGGGGAAACAAGTCTCCCAGCAGATTGAGAACAATTCCTACTGGGAAATTCATAGTAAATAATTAAGTTGATAAATACTATATACTACTGATGCTTACCTTATATGTTTTTATTTTGTTACCTATATTATTCCAACCTCCTCAAAATGGATGTCTAGTCTCGTTCCTCTTTGAGAGAGAGAAAGAGAGAGAGAGAGAGAGAGAGAGAGAGAGAGTATATTGAATGTAACATTCTCAAAACTATATGAACCATTTCCATAAGATACTGTAAGTGAAAAAGTGTATGCAATGTGCACATTAGTCATTGCAAAGTATGCAACATAATACCTAGGCTTTTCTTTAACTTTACTGCTGCAGATCTATCTACAATTATACATTATTATGTAAATGTTGCCATGTATACTTCTTTCTAATGTCTTCAGATCTAACTTACACCCATAGTTGCATGTTGTATCAATAATATTGGCTTGATATCTACAATGTCATACCTATTTAGTGTGTTAAGTCGAGTTGACCTCGTCCTCTACACATTCAAACGAAATAACTCTGACCGCTCTCGACTAGTTCTCACTCTCCAGTCTTCACATTGTTTTAGTAAACTTTGGAGCCATAGTTTAGACACTTTCTACTTACTCTAACTTATTTGTGTGTGTTCTGGAGACCAGAATTGCATAACCTTAAACAAGGGGTTGTATTATGAAATTTTAGTATAAGAGTACTTAGTCCTAATTTCAATAATGAAACTGTCCTTTACTATAGTCAGTCAAGACACTCCTTAGTATGCCAGGCAAGATCTTCTATTTAGATATATTCGATCTACCTATCTAAGTATCTATGGCCAGACGATTTAATCCCTGAGAGGGTGGCCGCGAATTAACTGCTTTCATATGCTACCATTATCGATTATCTAGCTTGTCTATGTTGACCCGACTGTACATCGGAGTGTATGGTGTGCTAGGGTGTATGTGGAATGCCACTGTACTGTTGGAATGGCTGTGGATGTGAACGTAGTGTGCAATCAGTGTAATCAGCTCGCCATGCTAATCTGATTGTGTACATGCAACACCTCTATTGTTTGCCATTGCAGTGAGTAGTGTGGAAATCCAAGCCCTCATGTCACTAAACCTTTTCGATGGTGAGGAGAGGCAAAGTCAGGACCTCGCACACACCAGTCAGGTGCGCTACCACTCAGCCACGCCGGCTCATATCTTACTGATCCAAATTTGGGGCTCTCTGCTATAAAGCCAGAGATGTATGCAATATAGTTTCACACCCATGAAGTAAAATAACTATTGATTTCTGATCCCATCAGTTTCAAGAGGGACTATTTGCAGTTTACGTTGATCTCAAAAAGGAATATGAATCAGTGTATCTCAAGACTTTGCGAGAACTACTTTGACTCCATAGGATACATGCACCGATTATTGATATGGTGTCTGTAAATTGAACTGGAACAGAGAGTAGTCTCAAATGTGGTGGGCAAGCTTACCCTTTCTTCCCTGAGAACTCAGGAGTGAGACAAGGGTGTGTGATTACACCTTCATTGTTCTACACTTGTATGAACTGACTACTGGGCCAGGCAGTCAGTAATTGTCAACACGAAGCATTGAACAGTAATCTCAGAGATTCTCTCCCTTGTACTTGAGGCACATATGGAGTCAGAGCCCCTAGGTCTAAAGATCTCTTTGAAGAATAAAACTGATGGCATCTTGGATAACACAGTGTGGTCTGTATAATTATGTAAATGTATATAGGTCTAGGAAAAATCAATATTATCTTATCTTGACAATGATGTCTAATACTGTAGAGTGGTGAACACCTCAATGGTGTTCATCGCCTCGGGCCAAGCATGTGGGATTATGGACTCTCTCAACAATAGTATATGGCAATGTTGATACATATGCAGAGAAGAGCCAAGTTGTGGATTTTCAAACACAGATGTTTCTTGTCTTGTTATATGGTTTCGAGATATGGGCATACAACAGAGTTTGAAGAGATGCATATCCTCTTTTGGTGATAAGTGTCTTGGCAGGATCATGGGCTATCTTATCATTATGATATATCAAATCATCATCTACTCTCTGAAGTGCTTCAAGACATATTGTGTCTTAGTTTATGAACATCGATTGTATCTCTATATGTATGTGGCCCATCTCACTAAAGTTTGAAATTGAATTGAAATATACATCTACATTATTTAGTCTAAAATATTTACTCAGTATATACAATGGTTCATATATTTATAGACAAGAGCGGCTCTCTGATGAACTAGTTCATCTCTTAAGAGCCCTTTTGTTAAAGATAATTGATAGAATTGTTTTATATGGTAGTTAATTGTAAGACTGCAATTTTACATAAATATATACACACACCCTTGGTATTTACATGCAAATACAGTAAGCAAAAATAAACACACACACACACATAATCTCTCACACGCACAGATACACATTAATAATTAAAGCACACAAAATCAAATAGTTATGGATCCTCTAATTCACACAAATATTCACGTCTGCTTGCACAAATACACACTCGATAGTAAAAACACTAGTTTCAAGTATAAAAGACTACGAATCTAGTGAACAAAATTATAATACAAACACGAAATTGAGAAAATTTGGAGGAATTCATATAATGGACAATCAGTACCTATTGGAGATTATAGGTCGCTAGTAAGTGTTGGTATAAACAGCGTTTGAAGCCGTTTATAGTTTGTCTGAATGTTACGATATTTGGTAAATTGTCGAATATTTTAGTTCCATGGTATCTGATATGGGTTTGGGACAGGGAAGAGAAAACAAATATATAAGTTGTTATTTATTATTTGGTAGGCCTATATGATATTCAAATTATAGTTATGATAGTTATTTGAAGCTAGACCATAAATACTTTTATATACAAAAGTAGGACAAACAACCATATTTATATCAGAAAGTTTTAATAGCTTATTATTAATATGGCATCATTAGTGTGTTCTCCCTTTCCTAATTCTTCAATGGTTCTCACCACTCTTTTTGAATAATAATCAGAAGGTTGAGTTCCTCCTTACTGACGGCACCCCAAACAATGTTATAATAGATTAAATTGTAGTAAATTAAAGAATAATATGTTAATATTAGGAATTTAGCGTTGACATTATTTCTGGTTAAATAAAGAATGTCAAATTGTTTAGCAATTCTGTCTCTTATTTCTTTATGAGTTGATGGCAATATATGTGATTGTCTAATGTTACACTCCAAAACTTGATTTGTGTAACCTCGACAAGGACAGCGTTACTTAGTGATAAGGGCGGGGTTGGATGAACACATTTTATATGTAGATGGAAGATCATGATTTTGGTTTGTTCAATATTTAAAGTAAGCTTATTTGCAATTAACCATGAGGTAACTTGCCTTAATTCGATATTCAAAATATTAATCAAGGTGCAAAGATTACGATCACTTTTATTGAGGGTAGAGTCACCGGCAAAAAGAATATACTTCAGATTGTTGCTAAACAAGATGATGTCTTTAATATATATTAGGAATAAAAGAGGACCAAGTATAGAGGCCTGTGGTAACCCACATATGAGTTTGCGTTTGTTAGAGATTTCCGTTTCTACATGTACGTACATATTAATATATATTTGTTAGGTAACTAGAAAATAACTCCTGACCTTTTCCTCCTATGCCATAGTGTGCAAGTTTATGCAGCAAAACATCATGACCCACCGTGTCGAATGATTTCGACAAATTGAGAAATACACTAACAGTGAAATCGCCGTACGAGGCTTCCAACACATGTTTGGTAAATATTGTAATGCAGTTTCTGTTGATTTTAAGGGACAAAAATAGCATTGATTGGATGATAGCAAGTTGTTTATGTTTAGATATTCCATGAATTGTGCATATATTACCTTTTCAAAAACTTTACAAATTGAGGGCAATATAGATGTCGGTCAGTAGTTACTGATTACATGGGTGGATCCAAATATGTGAATAGGGGTTACTTTAGCTAATTTGAGTGGGGCAGGGAATATACCAGAAATAAGTGAGAAATTATGTACATGGGTGAGTAGCACCGGCCCCAGTGCCGGTGAAATGGAAGCGATATGTGATTAGGTGGTATATCTCCTTACCACCACCTCCTGTCTTCCACTTACATATATCTTACCCCCCCCCCCTCCCTCTCTCTCCTCCCTCCCTTTCTCCCTCTACTTCCTCCTTACTCCTGTATTCTACTGTTTTGCTCCAAATTACCCCCCTTACTTCCTCCCTCCTGCCTGAAATACATAAATTGAAAGTCACCTCTCCTGTCACAACTATACATATTTTCATTGGATATTTGATGTTTACAACTATTTTTCTGGTTTTTCAATGTACACATGTTCATTATAAAAGTAAAATTTAAGCATATGATGCAGTTGTTGCTGTTGTTGCTATTCCCCTGGCTGTCTTGCCGAGCAGCCCCAAGGTCCCGAGCAAGGCCAAGTCCATAACCAAGCACCACCACAGAACCCACCCTGCTTACCACTAATAAAGCCCAGGTGACTGAAGCCACTCCAAGGCGGTAAGCTGAGGAGGGTGCGGAAATGCCCGGGAAAACAAAACACCTCCCAAGGCCCTGTGCCCCTCAGCAATTATGAAGGGAAAGTTGAGGGGCAAAGGAAAAATGTGACGCTTTGGCTCCCAATCGCCAACCTCTAGGTTGACAGTAGGGAGGTCAATCCACGGAAGAGACGCCGTCACTTGAGATCTAGGAAATATATAAGTAAAAGGAACAGTCAGAGTAAGCTATGGGTATGGCAGAGAATGCTCAGCTCTCACTCTGACAGACCAGCCCATCATATGATGCAGTAATATTGCTTTATATGGAGAATATAACGAATTCGGTCTGAATTCACCTTTAAAGGTCCTGCACTGGCGGACGTTTAAAAAACATGTCTGTTGTAAGAGTTAATGATTGAGAAGTCCGAGCAGAGAAGACCTCGAGGATGACGCCATTACTCATGGCTGAGGCAAGTAGAGCAATCATGACGATAACTACTTGGGACTGACCTTGAGTGAATCGAGACTTGCAGCCTAGCGTGTGAAGATCTGTGGAAGTGAATTCGGAGGATAAATACAACTACACGCTGTTATGGTGTAAGAGTTAAATTATTGATAATCTATTTCAATGCAGTGCTTGAAAGTACATTAGGTCACTGCTAGTCAAAGCACCATACAATTTGTCGAAGCCAGTATACTTTTTCATTCTCTGTCATTAATGATGAGATAGAGAGGACAGAGAGAGTAATTATGGCAAAGTTAGAGAGAGAATCAGATAAAGCGAATCAGCGAGGGAAAATCAGAAAGAAACCGAGATCAGAGGGGGGAAAAAAGAGAAAGAGAAGGGTTGGGGAGGGACAACTCGTAAAAAAGGTGCGAGAGAGGGAGAGGAAAGGGGAGGGACGAGGAAAGAGGGGGGGGGGGGGGCGACTGCATAACAAATACTGACAACAACTCGGCTACTGGGGTTGGCTGATGGAGGGTTGAGTTGAGTTTGCTCGTGTCCAGTTGATTGTGGAAAGAGAGAGCGAGAGAGAGAGAGAGAGAGAGAGAGCGAGAGGGAGAGAGGATGAAGAAGATAGTGATATATAATTAATTAAACAGAACAAAATTGCAAAATTCCTGAACAAATGTGCTATCTATTCCACAGAGATAGTAAGAGAGATACATAAGACATTTCAGCCATGTTGTTTCCCGTGACCCTCTCTTTGTTTAAACTTTAGCTGTATTGACTGTGGGGTGATGGACGAGACTTCACTCAAGTCGGTCATTATTTATCCTGTTCC
Organism: Paralithodes platypus; assembly: GCA_032716605.1. Lineage (NCBI taxonomy): Eukaryota > Metazoa > Arthropoda > Malacostraca > Decapoda > Lithodidae > Paralithodes > Paralithodes platypus. The sequence goes on from CM064554.1 coordinate 16,474,346, forward strand.
CTTGACCTTCTTATATATTCTGAAGTATTATTAAAGCCATTGTTTGCTGTGACCAAAGATTATTTAGAAATATATATCATAAACTACCTATCTATCTATTGCCTGACGCCGTGATCCCCGAAGGGGTGGCCACGAACGAAACGCCCCATGCACCTCTGTCCCCAGTCAGTCGACGCCCCTCCTCCTAACCAGCACTGCCTTCATTCATATACTTCTTCACTCAGTTATTCCACCTCTCTCTCGGTTTACCTCTCCCTCCCTGTCATTCCATCTCGCTCTCGTACACCCTCTTAGTCATTCTCTCGCTTCCCATACGTTTCATATGGCCGAACCATCTCAAGGTGATACTATTGGGATGGAAATTGTGCTATGCCTAGTATCAGGGCATTACCACAAAGTCCACCGAAACGCCAACAAAATACCCTCATTGTTCCCTGATAAAATAGCAATGTATGAATATTCCCATATTCAAAATATGCTACAGGGGGGCAATGCCTAGTGAGTTCATTGCTCAATAGGTGGCGTTCTGAGAGTGAGGGTCCGAGTCTAGGTGGTGAGACAGTGAAGCAGCTTCAGAGATGTGGCTGCTTCGAGCCGTGGGTGGGCAACCGTGCATCTTGCGAAGGCAAGATATCAGGGGCTGGTTGTATCCCAAAGTGCTTCACATGTCTCACTCCCTAGACTGGAACGAGACCTCACGGGCTTCGCCGTTCAATGTACGGTTGAATGTACAGGCTCTCAGAGTATGCCCGAGAGGGAGTAGTTAGAATATAGAAAACAAATAAAATAATAATTCGTCATTCATTCCTATTCATCACCATTTATCTTGTCTGTTCTTCAGTCATCTCTCTATTTTCCAACTCTGTTTTCACACTTTCTCTCCATCTCCTCCGAGGTCTTCCTCTCACTCTCTTTCCCCTTGTTTCTGACTCATATATTCTCTTTGTAAGCCTTTAATTTCCCATTCGTTCAATATGTCCATACCAGCATAGCACCCTTCTTTCCAATGTACCTCTTCATTTCTCAATCTGTCTTTACGCATCAGTCCACACATGCACTTCGAGAGGGTAATCTCCATCACATCCAACCTTCCTTTCTCTTGTGCACTATATTTAGACCCCATGTCTAAGCCTCATACATCACTGTTCGTACCACTATTGATTGACACATTGCACTTTTATTTTTCATTCCAAGATTTTTCATCTTTTACATACTTCCTATTGCTCCGAAACTTCCCTTTCCCTCACACACTGTCTTTCCTCCATTCCCACACCTGCATCCCTGCTTATCACTCCTCCTAGATATTTAAAACATTCCACTTGTTCCAGCATATACCTATCCAGTCATATATATATATTCACCTCACGAACATCTCTATTACAAACCATCACAATTACGTTTATTGACATTCACCCTCAGCTTCCTCCTCCCACTTACTGTACCACACCAAACATTTGTACTACTCGCTGCAGCTTCTCATCAGAATACACCACCAGAATAATTATAGGTAATATATATGATAACCACTATGATTATTATTAGTTGTAAAGTATACATATTACAATAATAAGTAAATGTATAAGTATTATTAAAATTATTACATATGAATGAAATATATATACTGTATATATATACTGTATATACAGTATATACAGTATATACATATACTGTATATATATATATATATATATATATATATATATATATATATATATAGTGTGTGTGTGTGTGTGTGTAATGCTGTACTTATTTCTCCTCTCCCCTAAAATCTTTTCATTTCCCTTTTCAGTTCATTATTCTCTTGTATGCAATCTTCTCGTCTCTCTCCATCTCTCCCCTTCTCAACCCCTCGTCTTCTGTCTTATAATCTTCACTTTCCCTGCCTCTGATTCTCTCTCTCTCTCTCTCGCTCTCTCTTTCTCGCTCTCTCTCTTTACCTGTACTGCTGTTTGCTGATGATACAGTTCTGATAATGAATGGGAGTTGCAGGGTTTTCCCGACACTGACTTACGGAAGCAGCGAAGCATGGAAGTTGGTTGAGAGACTCAGACCAAGAGTGAGAGGCGTGGAAATGAGTTACTTGAGAAGTGCGTGCGGAGTTACATGGAGGGATAGACAGACGAATGAGGAAGTAAGAAGGAGGTGTGCGAAAAACGGAATCTGAAGGTAAATGCGGGGAAGAGCAAGGTTTTTGAAAGGGGTGAAGCCACAGAGTGTGAGGTGAAGTTGAACGGTCAAGCTATGGAGATTGTCAGCTCATTTAAGTATTTGGGCAGTGTGTTGAGTAAAGATGGGACTATGGATGAAGAAGTGTGGGAGAAGGTGCAACAGGTGAAGAGGGTTGTAGGAATGCTGAAAGCAGTAACAAGAAATAGGGTGGTCAGTATGGAAGTGAAGAAGTCCTTGCATGACAGTGTGGTAATCCCGACACTGACTTACGGAAGCGAAGCATGGACGTTGGTTCAGAGTTTCAGACCAAGAGTGAGAGGGGTGGAAATTAGTTACTTGAGAAGTGCGTGCAGAGTTACATGGAAGGATAGACAGACGAATGAGGAAGTAAGAAGGAGGTGTGGTGCGGAGGTAGATGTGCTGGATAGTGTGAAAAGGAACACCTTGAGATGGTTCGGCCATATGGAACGTATGGGAAGCGAGAGAATGACTAAGAGGGTGTACGAGAGCGAGGTGGAGGGACAGAGAGGGAGAGGTAGACCAAACGAGAGGTGGAAGGATGAAGTGAGGAAGTATATGGATGAAGGCGGTGCTGATTGGGAGGAGGGGCATCGACTGACTGGGGACAGAGGTGCATGGGGGCGGTTAGTTCGTGGCCACCCCTTCGGGGATCACGACGTCGGGCAATGGATACATATATATATATATATATATATATATATGTTGGTAAAGCCAGGTAATAAATTTTCTTTAATACATACGAGGTTGAAAGAAATGGCAATTTCTGCGTTGGAAATTTTATTATTCAAAGTTTCCAGGTCTCTGATGAGTTTTCGCTGGGTGGCAGGAAGTAGATGAAGGAGATGAGCAAAATTCATGGTGGTACAGGGTTACATTAAAGTACATGATGATACAGGATATACGACGCGTTTCACTGGACAATCAGCATTATCAAGTAAGGAAGGAAAGATATAAAAGGTAAACAGGAAGGGTATATATAGAGGGTGGAGGATCAGAGGAGGCGGAAAACAGGGGGCAAAAGTCTGCTATTGGTGGAAGGGAAAACTAGGAGAGAAAAAGGGGGCAACCGCTTCACGCATGCGCACTGGATGCGGGATGGTGGTCGATAGGTGGGGTCGAAGCTGATTGGCTGCGTGTCGAGGGGCGTGGCCTAAGTTGTGTGGCGCCTGCAGAAGACGAAGCTGAAGGAGGTAGCGCGGGGGGCTGCGTCAAGGGCACCGGGGGGCGAGGAGGGGTCTTAGGTCCTGTAGGGTAGTGCCTTTTGGCAGAAGGAAGGATCTGAAGGTCCAGAGTTTGGTTGTTGATGTTGGGATGTAAGGCTTGGATATATAAAGCTTCGAGTATAGGTAATCTCCTTGGGTCACTTTCTTTATCGAGTATGGTGGTGTGTTTCTCTAACTCGTTGCGTGTGAGGTGAGGGTGGTTAGGGGTGAGATAGTGGTCTTTGATGGCTCCAGCCTGAAGGTGAAGAGTTAACCGACGTGAAAGACGAGTCTGCGTCATACCAATATAGGAATGAGGTCCACAGTCCTCATAATTACAGGTATGTTGGTAAATGATGTGATCGTCGGTCATCGGGCTCTTTATCTTGGTGGAGGCTGGTTTGTTGCGGAGAACGAGGTTGGAGGTCTTGGGGGATTTGTAATAAATTATTAATTTGATTTTGTTTTCCGGGTTGGTTGGGTGGACATGCTTGGAGATTATTTCTTTTAAGACGGCCTCGTCATTTTTGTGTTCAGAGGACATGTAATTGCGGTAGAAGATCTTAATTTCATTGGGGGGGTCAATGTTAGGAGGGCTTTGGGTGTACCATTTTTCAAGATGGTGGTTGATGGTGCTGGAGATGTCGGAGTTGGAGTATCCGTTATTTACTAAAACTTGGGATAGTCTTTCTAGTTCCTGGTGGGTGTCGGCCCAGGTAGAGCAGTGCGTGAGGGCTCTCCTAACATAGGCGGAGATGGAGGATAGAAGATAACGGCGGGGGCATTCACTATCACCGTTGAGGCATTGTCCTGTGTTAGTTGGTTTAATGTAGACGGTGGTTTTGAACCCATGGTCGTTCAGAGCTACGAGGATGTCGAGGAAGGGGAGTTGTCCATTGTTAGATTTTTCAAAGGTGAAGTTAAGTCCGGAGGAGGTCATGAAGCGACGCTGGAGTTCCTGTAGTTCGTGGAGGTCCTTGATTTGCACGAAGATGTCATCCACGTATCTACAGTAGACGGCGGGTCGTTGGGCAGCCAGGAGCTCTTCCTCGATGGTACCCATGAAAAAGTTCGCAAAAAGAACTCCTAGGGGGCTGCCCATCGCCACACCGTCTATCTGCTTGTACATGTTGCCCCGGGGGCAAAGGAAGGGGGCCTCCTTGGTACATAGCTCCAGTAGTGTTTTGAGGCCTTCTCCGGGATGTCCAGTGTAGGAGTATCAGGGCAATGATAAATTCGACGTAGAATCATGTCAATGGTCCTATCCACTGGCACGTTGGTGAACAGGCTTTCTACGTCGAGAGAGGCGATAGTGTGGTTGTTGTTACGGGGGGCGTCTCGTAAAATTTCCAAGAAATCGTGGGCTGAGTTAAGGTTGAATTGGCTGGGCACGTAGGGGTGAGGAGGTTGTTCAGGGCCTTGGCGATCTGGTAGGTGGCAGTGGGGATCTGGGAGATGATGGGGTGGAGGGGGTTCCCAGGTTTGTGTGTTTTGATGGTTCCGTACGCATAACCAGGGGTGTATTCTCCGACGAGTTTTTTAAGGTGGATCCCTCCTTGTTTGGCGTTGATGGCGGTGATGGTGGTGTTGGCAATACGTTTGATTTCGTCGGTTGGGTTGCGGGTGATCTTTTTAAATTTAGTGTTGTCACTTAAGATGACGTCCATTTTTCTAAGATATTCCTCCTTGTCATGGATCACGAGGCAGGAGGCTTTATCCGCACGACGGATGATGATGTTGGGGTTGTCTCTTAATAGTTTGGCAGCTTGGAAGTGTTGTTTGTTGAGTATTTTGCTATGGTGAGTTCTTCTGGTTTTGGCGGCTTCAGCGAGGAGAGTAGGTTGTAGGGCGGGAGTAGTGGTGACCTACCACTACCTACCACTGAGTAGTGACCTACCACTGAGTAGTGGCGGCCCCCGCCGTTATCTTCTATCCTCCATCTCCGCCTATGTTAGGAGAGCCCTCACGCACTGCTCTACCTGGGCCGACACCCACCAGGAACTAGAAAGACTATCCCAAGTTTTAGTAAATAACGGATACTCCAACTCCGACATCTCCAGCACCATTAACCACCATCTTGAAAAATGGTACACCCAAAGCCCTCCTAACATTGACCCCCCCAATGAAATTAAGATCTTCTACCGCAATTACATGTCCTCTGAACACAAAAATGACGAGGCCGTCTTAAAAGAAATAATCTCCAAGCATGTCCACCCAACCAACCCGGAAAACAAAATCAAATTAATAATTTATTACAAATCCCCCAAGACCTCCAACCTCGTTCTCCGCAACAAACCAGCCTCCACCAAGATAAAGAGCCCGATGACCGACGATCACGTCATTTACCAACATACCTGTAATTATGAGGACTGTGGACCTCATTCCTATATTGGTATGACGCAGACTCGTCTTTCACGTCGGTTAACTCTTCACCTTCAGGCTGGAGCCATCAAAGACCACTATCTCACCCCTAACCACCCTCACCTCACACGCAACGAGTTAGAGAAACACACCACCATACTCGATAAAGAAAGTGACCCAAGGAGATTACCTATACTCGAAGCTTTATATATCCAAGCCTTACATCCCAACATCAACAACCAAACTCTGGACCTTCAGATCCTTCCTTCTGCCAAAAGGCACTACCCTACAGGACCTAACACCCCTCCTCGCCCCCGGTGCCCTTGACGCAGCCCCCCGCGCTACCTCCTTCAGCTTCGTCTTCTGCAGGCGCCACACAACTTAGGCCACGCCCCTCGACACGCAGCCAATCAGCTTCGACCCCACCTATCGACCACCATCCCGCATCCAGTGCACATGCGTGAAGCGGTTACCCCCTTTTTCTCTCCTAGTTTTCCCTTCCACCAATAGCAGACTTTTGCCCCCTGTTTTCCGCCTCCTCTGATCCTCCACCCTCTATATATACCCTTCCTGTTTACCTTTTATATTTCCTTCCTTACTTGATAATGCTGGTTGTCCAGTGAAACGCGTCGTATATCCTGTATCATCATGTACTTTAATGTAACCTTGTACCACCATGAATTTTGCTCATCTCCTTCATCTACTTCCTGCCACCCAGCGAAAACTCATCAGAGACCTGGAAACTTTGAATAATAAAATTTCCAACGCAGAAATTGCCATTTCTTTCAACCTCGTATGTATTAAAGAAAATTTATTACCTGGCTTTACCAACATAAAACTTCACGAGAATGCCAGACATCGCACCAGCACCCTCCAGTTTCGTGAAGAACTGATGAAGGACCAAATAATTGAAAAACGTGAGCTCGCCAACAACCTTCGTAAAGAACGAGATGCTCTTCTACGGATTTGGGAAGACGAAACCCCTCCAGACCACCTCAAAGCCGAAATCAACACAGCCCTCGAACAACTCCTTGAACAACACAGAAGACAAGCCGAAAACACAACCATAAAAAAGCTTGCCCGTCTTTATGGCGGAAACTTAAAACTACCCAAACCAACAAAAGGATATATAAACCTTACTAACACCATTCTGACCCTAGACCAAGAAGACCTCCTCAACAAAGGCCTCAACTGCCACTACAGCTCCAAACCTGGCCCCCACCGGAAACGCCTAGAAACGGAAATCCTCCTGGACGACATCCTACGACTCAAGAAGGATGGCAAGGTCACCACTACTCCCGCCCTACAACCTACTCTCCTCGCTGAAGCCGCCAAAACCAGAGGAACTCACCATAGCAAAATACTCAACAAACAACACTTCCAAGCTGCCAAACTATTAAGAGACAACCCCAACATCATCATCCGTCGTGCGGATAAAGCCTCCTGCCTCGTGATCCATGACAAGGAGGAATATCTTAGAAAAATGGACGTCATCTTAAGTGACAACACTAAATTTAAAAAGATCACCCGCAACCCAACCGACGAAATCAAACGTATTGCCAACACCACCATCACCGCCATCAACGCCAAACAAGGAGGGATCCACCTTAAAAAACTCGTCGGAGAATACACCCCTGGTTATGCGTACGGAACCATCAAAACACACAAACCTGGGAACCCCCTCCGCCCCATCATCTCCCAGATCCCCACTGCCACCTACCAGATCGCCAAGGCCCTGAACAACCTCCTCACCCCCTACGTGCCCAGCCAATTCAACCTTAACTCAGCCCACGATTTCTTGGAAATTTTACGAGACGCCCCCCGTAACAACAACCACACTATCGCCTCTCTCGACGTAGAAAGCCTGTTCACCAACGTGCCAGTGGATAGGACCATTGACATGATTCTACGTCGAATTTATCATTGCCCTGATACTCCTACACTGGACATCCCGGAGAAGGCCCTGAAAACACTACTGGAGCTATGTACCAAGGAGGCCCCCTTCCTTTGCCCCCGGGGCAACATGTACAAGCAGATAGACGGTGTGGCGATGGGCAGCCCCCTAGGAGTTCTTTTTGCGAACTTTTTCATGGGTACCATCGAGGAAGAGCTCCTGGCTGCCCAACGACCCGCCGTCTACTGTAGATACGTGGATGACATCTTCGTGCAAATCAAGGACCTCCACGAACTACAGGAACTCCAGCGTCGCTTCATGACCTCCTCCGGACTTAACTTCACCTTTGAAAAATCTAACAATGGACAACTCCCCTTCCTCGACATCCTCGTAGCTCTGAACGACCATGGGTTCAAAACCACCGTCTACATTAAACCAACTAACACAGGACAATGCCTCAACGGTGATAGTGAATGCCCCCGCCGTTATCTTCTATCCTCCATCTCCGCCTATGTTAGGAGAGCCCTCACGCACTGCTCTACCTGGGCCGACACCCACCAGGAACTAGAAAGACTATCCCAAGTTTTAGTAAATAACGGATACTCCAACTCCGACATCTCCAGCACCATCAACCACCATCTTGAAAAATGGTACACCCAAAGCCCTCCTAACATTGACCCCCCCAATGAAATTAAGATCTTCTACCGCAATTACATGTCCTCTGAACACAAAAATGACGAGGCCGTCTTAAAAGAAATAATCTCCAAGCATGTCCACCCAACCAACCCGGAAAACAAAATCAAATTAATAATTTATTACAAATCCCCCAAGACCTCCAACCTCGTTCTCCGCAACAAACCAGCCTCCACCAAGATAAAGAGCCCGATGACCGACGATCACGTCATTTACCAACATACCTGTAATTATGAGGACTGTGGACCTCATTCCTATATTGGTATGACGCAGACTCGTCTTTCACGTCGGTTAACTCTTCACCTTCAGGCTGGAGCCATCAAAGACCACTATCTCACCCTTAACCACCCTCACCTCACACGCAATGAGTTAGAGAAACACACCACCATACTCGATAAAGAAAGTGACCCAAGGAGATTACCTATACTCGAAGCTTTATATATCCAAGCCTTACATCCCAACATCAACAACCAAACTCTGGACCTTCAGATCCTTCCTTCTGCCAAAAGGCACTACCCTACAGGACCTAAGACCCCTCCTCGCCCCCCGGTGCCCTTGACGCAGCCCCCCGCGCTACCTCCTTCAGCTTCGTCTTCTGCAGGCGCCACACAACTTAGGCCACGCCCCTCGACACGCAGCCAATCAGCTTCGACCCCACCTATCGACCACCATCCCGCATCCAGTGCACATGCGTGAAGCGGTTACCCCCTTTTTCTCTCCTAGTTTTCCCTTCCACCAATAGCAGACTTTTGCCCCCTGTTTTCCGCCTCCTCTGATCCTCCACCCTCTATATATACCCTTCCTGTTTACCTTTTATATCTTTCCTTCCTTACTTGATAATGCTGGTTGTCCAGTGAAACGCGTCGTATATCCTGTATCATCATGTACTTTAATGTAACCTTGTACCACCATGAATTTTGCTCCTCTCCTTCATCTACTTCCTGCCACCCAGCGAAAACTCATCAGAGACCTGGAAACTTTGAATAATAAAATTTCCAACGCAGAAATTGCCATTTCTTTCAACCTCGTATGTATTAAAGAAAATATATATATATATATATATATATATATATACAGTATATATATATATATATATATATATCTATATATATATTAAAATTTAAAACTTGCAAACTAAACAAAAATTGCTATGTGGAAATAACGCTTACTAAAATAACATTAATTTTATGAAATAAAAGAACACAATCCACCACATAGGGTGTACATTACTACATGAGCAAGTTAATCTGTTTCCCAAGCAAACCAATCGCACACATAACGTACTATCGTCACGTTCAAGGAATTAGTCAATTTGGAAAGTCCGGGACGTTCTGGTAAATTTGACTAAACTCTGCATGAATAAAGAAAAATTAATTAGTGTCAAAATTCTGTATTCAAATCAAATTTGCAACTTGACAGGACATTAACAATAGTACAAAATACAAGTAGCACTCACTAACGATAGTGCTATCGGGTAGGTACCTGTAATCATAGCATGCCTCAAGTGACCCCTACCAATTACTACCCTATAGTTAACCTACATTTATCGTACAAATAAACTAAAGAAATCGCCAAAGCAAGCAATTGATGCTATCGACAATGAATAGATACAATATATTACAGCAAAATAATTGCCAAATATGACGATGCAACAGCAGATTTAAACAAAGAGTACTCTTTTAACAAAAACAATTACTTTTAAAAAACAATAATAATATAAAAAAGATAAACAATTAATACATAGACAAAAAGTAAGCAGCGGTTATACAAGAAACTTCAAGTTAAAACTGCTTGATTCAAATTATTGATGTTAAATTTTAGAATAGTCACATTAATTGACTTTAAAATATTAAATTTATGTAACAATTTACTTGCCTCAAAACAAGGAGCCAAACCTTCTCTCTCTCATACACACATTCCTATACACATAATAATACTCGTAGAAATAATCATACATCGAATAAGAACCCTATAACCTTCAACCCTTCACCCTCCCTACAGCATCGCCGATTCAGATTGATAATTATGACATTATAAGCATTATCAGCATTACAGAGAGAAAAGTATTGAAATGTTTAGATAAACTCAAGGTAAATAAATCGCCTGGACCTGATACGATCTCACCTAGATTTCTAAAGGAAGCTAAGGATGAGCTCTCCAAACCACTGACATTGCTATTCAATATACCCTTGCAGTCCGAGACTATACCTGATCAGTGGAAGCTCGGAAACGTAACACCGATATTGAAAAAAAAGGCAGAAAATTCTTACCCAGTATCTATCATCTAATTAGCTTAACCTCAGTTGTTTGTAAAATGCTAGAAACACTCATAAGAGACAAACTCGTCAATCACTTAGAGGATAACAACATACTTAAAGATAATCAACACTGCTTTCGTAACAAACGCTCCTGCTTAGCAAACCCCTTAGACTTCTTCCACGATATCCTCAACCTCTGTGATGAGATTAAAGCTGTAGATAATGTATACCTTGATTTTCAAAAGGCCTTTGACAAAGTTCGCCACAAACGTTTACTGTTAAAACTAAAAGTGCATGGACTACAAGACGGTGTGTTGAACTGGATAGAACATTGGCTCAGTGACAGAAAGCAAGAAGTAGTCATAAACAGTATGGCATCTAAATGGATCAATGTAAGTAGTGGGGTACCCAAGGGATCGGTACTAGGCCAATTATCTTCCTAGTTTACATAAATTACATAGATGAGGGGTGTCACCTGTACAATTTCGAAGTTTGCTGATAATACAAAAATTGCAAATAGCGTACTCTCAAAAGAACAAGTTGACGATATGCAACACAATCTAGATAAGTTGTCATGTTGGGCCCAAATTTGCCAAATGAGTTTCAATGCGGAGATATGTAAAGCACTCCATATCGGAAACCCATATAAGAAACCAAACTATTCGATGAATGGCACCCAGCTTAAGAGTGTAGACAGAAAAACTGAATTGGGAGTAACAATATCAAGTAACCTAAAACCCAGTCAACAACGTACAGAAGTTGTTAAGAAGGCAAACAAAATAATTGGCTTGGTAACATTCAAGGAGACTACAGCAGGACTCTTCTTCTCTTCTTCTTCTTACCTCTGACTGGGTATAGGCTATCCTAGTGTTTACTAGCCTATACCCCTTTGAAAGGACAGTAGCCTAACATAACAACATTACCTAACCTATCCTAGTATTATGGGTGGGGGCTACCGTCCCCACACCCCCGCTGTTTGACATCTTTGCCTTAGATTTTTGGTGTATTTGTCTGTGAAGTGGGTATTTTTCAATTTGTTGATAACGAAAATCCTCCATGCGGACTATATGGAGAAAAATATGGCGAATCTTTTGGTCCCTATTTTCCCTAATAAATTGTTTCTAATAAGGCGGATGTAGTGTCCTTGAAGATTATCCAAATATCTTGCCTCAAACCCATGACTGACTGCGCTTGTAAATTAATAACTATTTTTGTTCTACCTCAGATTCATCAAGGATTATTGCGTTTATAAATTATTAAGATGTTACTCCTTTTTTTCCCAGATATACGAAAGATCACTTATAACTGAGTAATGTTACTAACCCAACTCTCCTCTACTAACATCTAATCCAACCACGGACATTAGTCCCAAAGCAGTAGTTCCCTTTCCAATTTTCTCATACCCACTCTAAACCACTGTTTGAACACTTGATCCTCAGTGTTTTGGAGGACAAGCAGCCTAGAGGGGTCGCAAGACCTGTTGTTGCTTTATTTCCTTTGTACTCCTTTGTACCTCTCAAAGCAAAAACAAAACTTATATAAAAATGAAATTAAAGGTAAACCCGCCGATAATCAATATTTTAATCGGCCCTCTCCTCTGCACCTGTTGCTGGTAATGACTTGAATTAATCAGGGGGCAGATGGGGGGCCGGTAAGGGGGGCAGGGCAGGAAGGGGGCAGGAAAAATGGGGAGCGTTATGGGTTGTGACAGATCCGGATGGTTATTATAGTGCTTGTAGGTATTAATGCTTATATTTTGTTGTAGGTATTAATGCTTATATTTTGTTGTAGGTATTAATGCTTATATTTTGCTAGATCGGAATAGCAGGGTGAGGGTCGAGTGTGCGTGTGCGTTTGTTTGATTGTGTGCATAAATTAATGTGTGTGTAGATCCCCATGTGTGTAAGTGTATATGTGCGTCCATAATTATGAGTGCACATAAGCTATCTTCTACTGTATATAGACAAACCAAGGTATATGTGCACACATAATTATGCACACATATATGCACTTACACACATAGAGATCATACGCCCTGATTGTCGAGAAGTTTGCCACGAATTAATTGCCCCTTGCTCCTCTGGTATCCGTCAGCCAGCACACCTTATCCCGCCCAACACGACTATCACTCGTATACACTCTATCATCTTAGCTCAATCCTTCCATCTCATTCCCGTTCTACCCCTCCCTTTATGCCCTTTCACCTCATTCTTGTACACACTTTAACTTATTCTCTCATTCTTCATGCGCTCCTCATGACCAACCCAACTCTAACTGTTCATCTTCACCATCTCCAGCAAGTCCACATCAACACCGCATCGCTCTTGAGCTTCTTCATTTGCCTGTCTATCTCTCAATGTGACACCACACACACTTTTGAAGTAGCTCATTTCCACCCCACTCACTCTTAATTGTTGTCTCTCCAACAATGCCCATGCTTTAGTCCAGTATGTAAATGTTATGCGTGGTTGTAATCCAACTCGCTTGATACTTTGTTCTCATAAGCTCCTTATTTGTATATCTATATTTGATAGTGACGGATACCTTTAATATAAAGGCGATAGTAGGGTTGAATGGTGGGTGATAACTACGTGTTTTGTGGAGGAGCAATGATGGTTTGGTGGTTTCCACAGGTACGCTACAGTAGCCTTGTCCGTTTCCTTGTCATTTAGGTGTGATTTTAACCTCATGAAATGTAATTCTGCAGAACAACAACTCCTTTATTCTATTTTTGTATTTTTTATTTTTATATTGTAATGGTTTGTAAGTGTGTATTTTTTTTGTTAGAAAGTGCAGAAAGCAGTTTTTATTAGCATTTGCATTGTTAATTATAATTCCGATACCTCAACATTGTCAACAATCTAGGGACTTTGAAAAGACATTAGCCTAACAACCTTACCTAACCTATCCTAGTATTATGGGTGGGGCTGCCGCCCCCACACCCCCGCTGGTTAGGTATTAATAAAACAATAAAAGATTAACGGGCGTCGAAAGAAAAATCGATGAAGTCTACGGTGTTTACTCTGCACTCTTCAGCTTTGGCTGTCGATAACAGGAAAGAACCAATAAATATGTACTAACGTTTTGTAGGTGAAGCTCCACTCTGATTGGCTACTGAACATCGGGGAGGAGCCTCCAAGGAAGCTAGAATGTAAACAAAGTGTCCTGGACTGGCTGTACAAAAATAACTCTGAACATTAATTTTATAGAGTGAAAATCAAATTTACAAAATAAGAAAAGTAGCACTTATCCGCGCATCTGTAAGGTCCCCTGAGTAAGGTAAGAGCGAAAACAAATAATTCCATAAGACAGGAATTCCGTAATCGAGGAGTTGTTGTTCTGCAGAATACCTATATACTCTTTTACGTACCTCCGTAGGCGCTCGATATTTTGAATGCGAATGTTTTTATTGAGAGGATTAATGAAGTTCAAAGAATGATTCACTGATTCATGAGAATATCCTTTCTCTTTTAGTGTATTATATGCATGCCAGCAGTCACTGTACACAATTGTTCCGGCCTTTATATATTTAAAAATTATTGACATGAGTATGGCTCTGCTGCTAGGGAGGGCCTCAGTGTCTTCGTCGAGCAATGGTACTATGAATTTGTTCTTGGTGCCTCTCTCAATGCCACCAAAAAGCCACACTTGATCAAGGATGCATCCAACGTTAATGCTTTCTCCTAACCACTAATGTTTCATCAATCTCGACCACCACACCATTACCACAAATTGGTGGTTGTTGACTATGCCAATGTTCTGTAACCTCACTGCAGAAAGACCGCCAATCAACACAAGTTTGCAGCCCAATGTCAATGTTATCAACAGCGGTGTGTGAGAAAGATTTGTGGCAGAATACATTTACAAAAAGAACAACCTGCCATGGCTGTAGATTAGTGCCAGAGAGAAAGGAACCCTTATTGTTACTAACACTATAGCCACAGCGTCGTTTTTTTCTAGTTTTATTAAGATAAAATTCGTGGTGGCAGCGCCAGACAAGTGTCTTTTTGCATGTTTTGGGGTTAACTTGTTCACTTAGAGTACAGGGGCGTTCACACTTACACAATCCACTTTGGAGGGCACCACATCATGGGTTTTTTAAGATATTTAAACTTGTCTAGTTTTTTTCGTAAACACTTCACAATAATGTCAAAAAAGGAAGGTCTACAACCATCGCAGACGGAAGCCATGACTCGAGTGGTGAAATCACAGGCACGGTGGAGGTTGGGGGAGGCGTGGTGATTGTGAGTGGTTGGGGCATTTAACCTGATACTACGTCATTATCATGATTAATTGTTATTGGCAGGTGTGAAACACTACTGCGCAGGCGTGGCATAAATGAAAGAAGGTGGTGGAGCGAGAGGGGTGGCCGTTCCACACCAACGCAACAGAAAATGGAGATCGGGTGAGAAGTGCGAGATGTAGGGATTTTTTTTAGAGATTTAGGGAATTTTGTATAATGAACTACCGTCGGGGTGGACAACTGGACATATATGGCAATGAAGTACATGACATAACTAATATATTTGCCTAAATAATATATCAATGGTTTCGACCCGGTGTTAAACTGGATACATTCCTATATGAACATATGCGTTTGGTATACTATTTTTTCAATAATAAAATACGTAAATAAATTAATTACAATGTTTTTACTTGCATATTATAATATCGTAAAAGCTCTCTCGTCCACTCTGGTTGGTGTGTGTGTGTCTGCTCACATATCTCCTTCAACCACGTTGACTTGTGCGCACTAGGGTTACCAACGGTTACCAACATATCACCTTAAGATAAGTACCAACATGTCTGCAACACTGTATCATTAACAACTTAACAGCTTATTGCCAACTATGTTGCATTTTGTGTTGCCGTCGTGTTTTGTCGCCAGTGTGGAAGCATCTTTGGTAAGCAAATTTGTGAGAAAATTCCATTATGCTAGGGATAGCTTCGAAAGCTGGGTAATTTTAAGTTAATGCCACGTTCCACTTACCGTATACGTTTTTTCTACTAACCCGTAACTATTAGTATTTATTTCATGTAATGAAAGCTAAGAGTTATTGTCTCTTTCAAGATTTCACACAAATTATCATTAAAGTTTTTGGCGAACTGCTGACTTTAATTGTACACTCAAGAGTATGTATGACGACTCGCCCATTTGAATCAGTATCGAACGCAAACGAAGCAATACAATACTTTATTATAGCGCAGATGCTTCAGAGGTTAGCAAATATGTTTCAAATATTCGAACTGAAGTAACCTTGTTTAATATAGTAAAAATAGGACTTCAGAGGCTATCAACCCATCTGGATTATTAAGCCAGCACACTGTAAGTCAAGAATAGCGACAGGACTGGAGCACCTATTCAAGAACTCTAGTCCCTAGGTCATAACCTTTGGTATGCTTACGAATAAACATACGTATCCGTTTATGTGTGTGTGTGTGTGTGTTCAAAAATAATTTAGCATTGTTATGTGTATGAAGGAGACAAAATGCAAGGCAGCCTGTAACAAGTGTACCCCCACCCTCCCCCTGGAATTGAAAGAATGGTAGAGAGCCATATTCACGGTGCGTTAGAGTGAAAATGTCTAGATACACGGAGCTTGAAGCAGTCTAAGGGGACCCAGACGGTATTGTGCAGCATGAATTACTGGTTCAGCTCAATAGTTTATGGAGGGGGTTTAGTTTGCTCTCTAAACCTCTATCAAGCTTAAAAAAACACCCCCAAGACCCCCCTTCGATATATATTTGTACATTTTCGGTAGAAAAATTTCCCGGCCGAAGGCCGATTTCTCTTCAAATACAGGCTCGCTATCGCTTGCCAGGAAAAAAATTGACACCTAAATGGCAAGTTAATTATTGGTAACGAAATGGGACAAAAAGTCTGAAAAACGCCACACTAATGGGGCGAACGTCTTAAAATCTCAAACTAATAGGGAAAAAACACGAGGGAGAAGGAGGTCCCGGAAAAACAAGTGCCTCCCCTTAAGTCACAGGATTTGGGCAAGACAAATTGAGGGAGAGGTTCCAGAGATTGTTTGTTGCGTAGTTTGCGTGCACTTGTATATTGTTGGTACAGTATACATTTGGAAGTACATGCATATATACTGCATAATATGTATATGTATAAGATTTTTTTTGTATACATGTGTAAGTAGGTTTAAGTGTGTATGGACAATTGAACATGTACGCACGCATTCGTTTATCAAAGTATGTATGATGGTCTGAGCGTATGTAAAAAGTCTAGTCGGTATCACATGAGCGCTTTTGCCCCTTACCTGGATATTTAGTCTGGCACCTGATGAGTTAAACTTGTATAATAATTATGTCCACTATTATATATTATCTTCAGTCTAGTCTCCAATACCAGCGCCCACATTCGTAGAAATATTGTCGATACAATGTTGAGGATAAAAGGTCTAGTGTGTCAGTCCCTTTTGTGTGGCTGTGTGCCCCTGTAAAGTAGTCTGCCAATCAGTGCCGGCAACACAGTGCAGCCGGCGTAATTATCCATAAAGCCCTATCGCCTGTTATACCGACACTAAGTAGGTTCCCTGCAGTATACAGAGAGGGGACAACTCAATACATGTGTTGCCTCTTCTCGCTGCAACCACGTCAATAAGATGACGCTTACTTTCCTTTCATTCAGACTATACGACTAGGTGATATTTTATAGCTTAAGGAGTATATTCGGGATTCAAAAAGGGTAGTTTAGAACATTATTGCCTAATTAATTCCTAGCAATCTTAACTTGAAAATAAGTCAACTACTTATGTTATTATGAAATTACAATTCTAATATCAATAATGCTAACTAGTTTTCTGAATAAACAACGCTACGTATATTTGGGTTAAATAATTAGTACAAAAGAGAGACTTAAACCGGAATTCCTAGATAGTTCTTACGTTAATATTATGATATGGAAGCATGTAGTTTATACTTGTATAAGCATTCAGCAAGGAAATATAACATACCATCAGTGTACTTATAGATATCACAGCAAAACAAAATGTTGCCAGAAATACAACATACTTTTGTTTATATTAGACGATTTAACGATTATATTAAGAGTAGAATGTATCTGTGGAAGAAAGAGTCGAGCTCGAATTGTATAGGTTCTTCCTAAACTGTATATAATTTTCGAATGATGGCCAGAATAAAAGGAAGGTACACGTCCATATATTGAAAGGTTTAACATTCTGATCGAAAATGTTAAGAAAATACCCTCGTGTAAGTCCCATATTACCTATTTCACAGTCAACGCATGTTTACGTGTACAGCTCTGTAAAAATCAAGCATCCAATGTTTGCGTAATTAGCAAGCATTAACGTGCAAAAAATAGCTATGTGTTCAAAATCATTACACATACAATACAATGATTATACCACTCTAATATGCATGTTTTTCTACAGGTGTTTTTGTGTGAATTAGTGTAATTATACAGTATTCTGAAAAGTTACAGGGCAAGAGGGATGGAGACAGGGGTTACTGATAATATATATATATGTATCATGGAACTCTCGAAAAGGTAAATCTAGTTTAATATTATTTTTCTATGTGAATGAGGGAGACAAAAGGCATAACTGCCTGCAGCGAGTGCCTCCCCCAGATTTGAATGAGTGACAGGGCCAAAATCAAGGGACATTCGAGCTAAAATGCCTGGACACACAGAGTTTGAAGACATTTAAATCATAGGAAGAGGGAAAGACTGATTCTGGGAGAGAGCTCCAGAGCTCAGCAGTTGAATAGAAGAAAGTCTGTGAATAGCATTTTCACTCTTGGGTTGGAGAGTTGCAAAGAGTAGGGGTGGGATTGTGTTGCAAGGCGGATACTACGTACCCTACGTAGAGGAGGTGGTATACACTGGGAAAGCTCTGAGGAACACTGATTATTGTAGTAACGATAGAATAGCGAGAGAGATGCAACATTGCGGCGAAGTGAGAGATTACAGAGAGTTGGTGTGGACGGGAATTAATGATATGAAAGGCTTTCCTTTCTCCTTTGTCTAGGAGTGCGGGTGTGAGAGGATCCTCCCCACACATGTGAACAATACTCAATACAAGGACGCACTGTGCCCTTGTACTGAGCAAGAAGCTGCGCAGGGGTAAAGAACCCCTTGTGGCGGTTGAGCACACCCAGCTTCTGGGAGGCTGCCTTAGCAAGACTGGTAATATGGTCCTTCCAAGTGAGAGCAGAAGAAAAAGAGATACCGAGAATATTGAGGATTGATTTTTGTATGGTTGAAGAATAAGGGATAGTCCTCTGTAGGTTCCTGACGGTTAGTAAGATGGATAAATTGGGTCTTGGAAGCATTAAACCCCTCAGACTGGAATAGTTAACTTACTGACGAGGAGGCGGACCGCCCGGTATTTTCCCCACAACAGTCAAAATCACACTGAGGGACGGTTAGGAGTCGGAGAAATTTGGGTTTGCCATCAATCGACAGATTCTGATCTAACTTACCTAACCTACTGAGCTCAAAATGACGCACAAGCGTCATATAACTTATTATAGAGATATTAAGGTAGGTTCATATGACACGATTGTGTCATATGAGTATTTGGGGGGAACCGCCATATGACGCGATCGCGTCATATGAGTCGGAGGGGGTTAAAAGCAACAAGGTTTTCTCTACCCCAATTAGAAATAGTAGCTAGATCAGAAGATAGATGTTTTATGGCTTCATTACGTTTAATTTTGAGGGACTGCTGGCTGGGGCGTTCTGGAAAACTAATTGAGTAGCGTAAGGTAGAGTCGTCTGCATATGAATGAATGGGACTGGGACAGTTGAGAAGAAATGTTTTGAAAATAAGAAAGAGATAGACGATAGGACAGAACCCTGAGGAACACCAGAGTTGATAGGATGAGAAAGTGAGCGATGGCCATCCACAACCGCAGCTATGGAACGGCCGGAAAGGAAATTAGAGACAAAGGCACAGATGGAGTGATAGAAACTGAAGGAGGTTAGTTTGGAAATTAAAGATTTGTGCCAGACTCTATCGAAGGCCTTCGATATGTCTAGTGCAACAGAAAAAGTCTCACCGAAGTTCCGTAAGTTGGATGACCAAGAGTTAGTAAAATATGAAAGAAGATCACCAGTAGAGCGACCCTTAAGGAAGCCATACTGGCGATCTGAGAGCAGATTATGAGAAGAGAAATGCTTAAGAAATTTGGAAGCAAGAATAGTTTCAAAACATTTAGAGGTACAAGAGATGAGAGCAATTGGATGATAGTTGGAGGGTTGAGAGCGGTCACCTTTCTTTGGGACAGGTTGAATAAGAGCAAACTTCCAGCAAGAAGGGAAGATGTTAGAGGAGAGACAGAGACGAAAAAGTTTACCTAGGCAGAGGGTCAGCACGGAAGCACAATTTTTGAGTACAACAGGAGGAACACCGTCCGGACCTTATGCCTTCTTAGTATTAAGCCCAGAGAGGGTAGAAAGTACATCTTTAGAGAGATTAGGATATTAGGCATAAGTAGGAGAGAGGAGGGTGGAGAGGGAGGAGTAGCACCGGAAACATCCAAGGTGGAGTTTCTAGCAAACGTTCGAGCGAAGAGTTCAGCTTTGTCAGAGAAAGAAGTGATGGTTGTGCCATCAGAGTGGAAAAGGGTAAGGAAAGATGAGGAAGACAAATTGTTGGAGAGGTTTTTGGCTAGATGCCAGAAAGCTTGGGAAGAGCTAGAGTTGGATAGTTCAGTGCATTTATTATTGATGAAAGAGTGCTTGGCAAGTCGAAGAACAGATTTGGCTTGGTTCAGGCAGAAACATAGGAAGAATGAGATTCTTGAGTCTTAAGGCGTTGGTACCATTTGAATGATTACTCCTTGTTGTGGACAGCAGTAGAATAAGCGTGAGTAAACCAAGATTTCTTTGCATTAGTTTGAGAGAAAGAAAATGGAATGTACGCTTCCATGCCCGAGAGGATTACCTCGGTAATGCGTTCAGCACTCTCCGAGGGTCCTCGGCCACGGAAGCAGAAGTCATTCCATGGAAAGTCAACGAAGTACTGCCAGAGAGCCTCCCAGTCGGCAGCGTCAAAGTGCCACAAGCGCCGCCGACTGGGAGGATCGGGTGGCCGTACTGAAGAGATAGGACAGGTGACTGAGATAAGTTTATGGTCGGAGGAGCCCAGTGGAGAGAAAAGATTGACAGTATAAGAAGAAGGGTTAGAAGTCAGAAATAAGTCAATAATGTTGGGCCGATCTCCGAAGCGATCCGGGATACGTGTGGGTTGCTGGACCAGCTGCTCTAGGTCATTTATGATAGAAAAGACGTAGGCTTGTTGACCAGGTTGATCAGTAGTGTGAGAGGAGAGCCATTGGCGGTGGTGAACGTTGAAATCTCCTAAGATGGAGATTTCAGAGAAGGGAGAGATGGATAGAATGTGTTCCACTTCAGAGTTTAGATAGTCAAAGAATTTGGGAAAGTCGGCAGAGTTAGGGGAAAGATAGACAGCACAGAACTATTTAGTATGAGAATGACAGGATAGTTTGAGCAATAAAGTTGAGAATTCAGAGGAGTCGAAATCGGGAACACGAGAGCAAGTGACTTTGTTGTGCATGTATGCACAACATCTGTCTTTTGCTTTGAAACTAGAATAGAGAAAGTAGGAGGATACAGAGAAGGGGCTGCTGGAAGTTGTCTCATATATATATGAGATCTGGTTGTTATTTAGTTTGACACAGGGTCTTCAGCTGTTGATGTTATCATGGCCTATAAGAATCT
The DNA here is from genome assembly GCA_032716605.1 of Paralithodes platypus. Taxonomy (NCBI): domain Eukaryota; kingdom Metazoa; phylum Arthropoda; class Malacostraca; order Decapoda; family Lithodidae; genus Paralithodes; species Paralithodes platypus. The sequence goes on from CM064554.1 coordinate 16,495,667, forward strand.
AATGTCATGTACTTCATTGTTATACATTATATGTGTAGAGTGTAGGACAATTATTAGATATAAAGATCTTAGATAAAACAAAAAAAATTAGATCATTGGAAAATCATCGGAGTTTCACGGCGACCTGTTTTTGTCCCAGTATTTTTATCGTTTTTTGACTGGGAAAAATCCTTAAACACCACATTATCACTGATTTTCGTAGCCATCTCTGCTATTGGGGGCGTATCTTAAAATTGATGGTTAATGGGTGTTTTGCTATTTCCGATGGAGTTGATGACAACAAATAAACAAAAATACACAGCTTAGAAAAAAAAATAATATAATTATACAGTATATAATTATACAGTATATATATATATATATATATATATATATATATATATATATATACTCTATATAAAGTATATCTCACAAGCCATGTTTAAATACTCACTGCCGGAATCAAACCTCCGACATTCAGAATTTATAACCCGAGTTGTGTGGGGAATCTTGTAAAAATCCCTGTATTGTATCCTGGAATATGGATTCTGCGACTTGTACATGAATTGAAATACATTCTACAATTTCCCTTCTTCTTAATATAAATATGAAAAGGTTAACATTAATTTATCAAGCCGTGGTGTGGTGTATTAAAAGCTTGGACATACCTGATCTCCACTACCGGGTTGTTTGTTGTTGATAGTTTGTAGAGCATGACTGCCAGGAACAGGGAGAAGATTATTGGACAAGTACACATTCATGTTTCAGTCCATTTGGTGATTGGAAAATCTTCAATGATGTTGTTTTGATGATACATTTGTCCTACCATGCCCATGGAGCACTTGGATGAGTGTCACAGATTGGTCAGGGAAGCCAAAATATTTTAAATCCAACCACATAGTAGATCTCAGCACTGTGTCGAAGACCTTTTCCAGGTCGTAAAACACTAGAAAGAGATTTTTTTTTTGTATCTGCTGGTTTCCTGTAGCTTTTTGCACAAAATATCATGTTGATTGTTCCTCTGGATTCACAAAATCCACACTGTGACTCAGACAGGATCCTCTCAGAGATGACTTGAAGGTGGATGAGCAGGATTATCGCATGCAATTTGTTTTCTGTGATGGAAAGCAGGGATATGCCACAGTAGTTGTCACAGATGCTGCAACCTCCTTTCTTGAAGATGATAAAGATGATAGCATTTTTCAGATCAACAGGTACTCTCTGGGTTTCCCACATTTGAAGGATGAGGATGAAAAACCTAGTTCTTCAAGGGAAACCTACAGTCTGAATGAGTTCCAGAGGGATGATATTTGATCCATTTCATTTTGTTGATGTATTCGCTGAACTCACGATATGTTGGTTTGGGTACATTTTCAGCAGCGATGGAATTCCAGTATAAGAGTGTGCTGAGATGATTTTCCCAGTGCTTCAAGATTTTCTGGCTGTCGTCTGTTTTCAGTGTTCTTGTTGAAGAGCAAGTTGGTCTGTACAGCTATTTGGTTCCTGCGTAGAAGTTTTGTAGGCATAGTGCATCTGCATACTTTGACATTGTTTGTTATTTTTATTCTGAGTCTCTCTAATTTGTGTTTTGACATTTCCACTTGAGCTATTGATAGTGGGTTTTCTTCACATTAGATGTTGAATCTTGTGCAAGGGATAAATGGGCTTCCGGTTTTGCATTGCTTAGGCTCGAGAATTCTTTGTTATTGTCGTTGAACCATTTTTTGTTCTTCCTTATTGCAAAACGGATGGTTTTCTCTGCTCATTCTGTGAGGATGTTTCAGAGTGTGATCCATTCTTTGTAAACTTTGTTTGTGTTGATGGGATTGTTGGCCAGGTGCTCTTTGATGGTTTATTGAAATTCTTCAGCGATGAATATGATTATAGGCAATATCAAATAATATAAACGTCTCCAAACTGAAAACTACAGGCAGAATACGACAAGCTTTTTTCAGGCATTAATATCCTCTAATTTAGCCTGGAAGCTTAATCAATATATATGAATATCTCTTCAGTTTAGCTCCATTAGCAATATTTAGACAAACAAATAAGGTTCAGAAATACTGCCAGAAAAGATAAATGCTGGTTAATAATACCCAGATAAAGCACTCATGTGACTAAGCTTCAATCCAAAACAAATTTTGTAATACAATTTAATATATATTTTTTGGTAATAGTTGGGGTGAAAACACAGTGGTCGACAGCTTGAAAGGGTTATGAAGTTGGTGTTAATACCAACATAGAGCTCGATAATATGTAGTAAAAATCAAATTGGTGTAAAAGAATGTATAAATATGTAAGTAAATAATTATATGTACAACAAAAATGTAGAAAGTAACCGGGTTGAAAGGCTTCATAATTTGTAGTTCAAGTCCTCAAAATGGCTGCATGTTGTCTGTCTGCTGTCTGTATGGTGAAAAAGCTCCTTTGTGTGCTTCCACACTGACCAATGTTCCGTAACTTTATGTTACAGATCAAGGTTACTGTAACATGTAATATATTCCGAAACAGTTTCGGAACATACTGTATATGAAATTCTGTAACTCAGGCACAGCTATCACTGGGTGAGCGATCACATGTAACATGTTCCATAACAGGGCTCCACATAATAAATCACAAGGCAAGCCTACTCACACATTCGAACTCTAACCGCACAGGAGGTAATGACATGCTTAGTTGTTCAACTGTGCAGCGAGTCCCAATTGATATTGACGGATAGATCCCTCATAATTTTCAGTCCACCACATGTATTCCTCATTTGTAGCAATTGGCTCGTCCACACTTTCCCTTTGCACTTCTTATTCGTGAATATATGTAGTACCATGTAGCACGCACTAGCTAACATCACCTTCTCTGTCGACATTTCCACTTACAAACTAATGTGGACTGGATGTGTTTCATAATGTTTCTGACAAGGTTCCGGAGCATGCCGCAACTTTGAGTAATATTGTTACTGTACCATGTTACTGAAACTTTAGTTACGTAACCTTGGTGTGGACATAGGTTACTTGCAGTTTGTATCGTTAAAATGTTATGCCAATCAAGCAGGGCAATGCCCGAGGGAGGCCTTATAGGCATGTGATAAGGAATTGCTGGAACCACTGCTTTATATGTCTGTCCTCCCTCACTGTTGTCGTTTATACCTCACTTAAACAGAGTAATCTAGCTAGCTCTCACAAACACCTGCTTCTAATAATTTCACTACACTAAACAAGCCTACCACACTGTTTTTGTTTAATACACCAAAGCACATTTGTTTTATGATTACCCCCAACCGCCACTGATTTGGCCCTGTCACGCTTTCAATTTGTTGGGAGACACTTGTTGCAGGCAGCTTTGCCTTTTGTCTTCCTCATAAACTTATGAACTATAAAGAATGCTTGTGGGCTATGGTAAAAAGAGTCTTGGGTGTAAGGTTGTATGCTGCCTCTCTGATAACAAAATCTTGTAAGGTTTTCTGACGTCTATATGGCAATAATGTAAGGTTGTCTGGTGTTTGTAAGGTACACAATCAAGATTGTCAGCTATATGTATGGTATAAAAGGTTCTACTATGTAAAGTCCCATGCTATATGGTAAAATGTAACGTTGTCTGTTGTCTATTTGGAAAAACTGCAAGGTCCTCTGCCTGGTAAAAAGGCTCTTAGGTGGAAGGCTGTCTGCTGTTCGTACTGTCAATTACACATTGTGTAAACACATTTTCTGTTTGAATGAAAGGTTGTCTGGTGTGTACGGTAAAAATATAAGGACACCTATTGTTAGTATGGTAAACACGTATGTTATTTGCCCTCTGTATGGTAATAATTACTCTAAATTGTAAGGTTTTATGTCTTCGATACAGAATAAATATAAACGCTCCTGTGTGTAATGTTGCCTGGTGTTTTTATGGTTAATAGGTCTACGGTGCATGCTTATATTCTGTCTGTATGGTAGAAAGGATCACAATACCGTATGTAAAGATGCCTGGTGTCTGTATGGTAGAATAATTATGCTCCAATATGTACATTTCCGTGTTTCTGTACGGTCGCGCTAATAAGTCATGTTCCAGCTAGCATTACGTTTGGCTTGCTCTGTGTTGTACTAATGCCTGCCAAATGTTGAATAGGGAGGGTAAGTGTAGGAACATGTTTGTATATTTAACTCGATATGAAGAACTGAAGCTTAGATATTGCTGATACCAATAATTGATCAAAACATACTTGGTGCCGAACATCACTTATTAGCGCGACTGTACATTAAAAATGGAAGGTTGCCTAGTGTCTGTATGGTAATAATGAAAATTATTCTGCTGTATGTATGCTAAAAAAAATCAGAATAATTCAGGCTATCTTCCGTCTGTATGGTAGAAAAGGTCCAAAAGTGTAGGGTTGTCTGGTGTATTGTATGCATGGAACAAAGCTCTTGGGTGTAAGTAGGTATGATATCTGTCTGGTAAACAAATTTTGTGCGAAATATCTTCTGATGTCTGTATCGTAAATATGTAATGTTGTAAAGTGTCTGTACGGTAAATATATACAGTTCGTCTGATGTTTGCACGACAAAATGGACCCCTGGTGTAAGGTTGTCTCCGATCCGCGTGGTAAATAAGGTCCCAAAATGAAAGGTTGTCTAGTATCTGTATGGTAAATGTCCCCTACACATACATACATACACACGGCCGGATTATTAGCTTACTAAGCGGGCCTAAATAATGAAGAGAGAGGGGCGTAACACACATCACCCGCCCGGCAAAACAATGGTCCGTCAATCCATTATTATCACTATAACTCCACGGCCATTATCAAGCTTATGACAATGAAAAGCTGCTCTGGCTCTTAGTATTAGTGTAATTATTGTTTTTACCGTTGCTATTATTGCTATTGTTATAGTAGTAGTAGTAGTAGTAGTAGTAGTAGTAGTAGTAGTATTGTTGTACTAAAATAATTTTAATAAAATGAATATTTATACTACTAATAACAATGATAATAATAATAATAATAATAATAATATTAATAATAATATTAACTAATATAACTAATTTTGTCTAAATTGAAGCTAAACCATTTGCACTGACAACGAAGTGGCCGATCGCATTCCTCAGGTTATTATTTATATATATATATATACTGTATATATAATATATATACAGTATATATATATATACATATATATATATTATACAGGTATATATGGTGTGAAAAAAGTGTTTGAAAATATAGAGATGACTGAAGAACAGGCAAGAACAATGGTGATGAATTAGAATGAATGGAGAATGCTTGTGAATAAATAAGCGATGACGCAGTCGTAGGGAGTGGGGCTCAGGCTTTAGTTGGACAGGATAATAGTTCGCCAGGCGCCTTTCCCGGAGAGCCAGTTTATATATGAAGGGGCCTGCCTGGAAGTAATGTGGGCGGGCATTGTGGTGTAGTTCCGCTGTGTGTCTGCCTGCTGCCACCAGAACCTCTCTGAGAGATTTGGGACCTGGGAATCTTTTGCCGGAGACCCCTCGTGGTTCTTTGTCTCTGGGACTTCTCACAGGTTACCTAGATATGTGTGAATGTTCTTATTATATATTTAATTTTGTTGTTTCTGTTCAGGCTTTGTCTCGAGTCAGCCACCCCCAGATATGAGGTATGTGCCTGAGTATATACTGTATATATATATATATATATATATATATATATATATATACTGTATATATATATATCATTTTTTTTTATGTGAATGAGGGAGACAAAAGGCATAACTGCCTGGCGAGTGCCTCCCCCAGATTTCAAAGAGTAACAGGGCCGAAATCAAGGGACGTTCGAGCTAAAATGCCTGGACACACGGGGTTTGAAGCAATTTAAGTCGTAGGAAGAGGGAAAGACTGATTCTGGGAGAGAGTTCCAGAGCTCAGCAGTTGAATAGAAGAAAGTCTGAGAATAGCGTTTCACTATTGGGCTGGAGAGTTGCACAGAGTAGGGGTGGGATTGTGTTGCAAGGCAGGTACTACATACCCTACGTAGAGGAGGTGGTATACACTGGGAAAGCTCTGAGGAACACTGATTATTGTAGTAGCGATAGAATAGCGAGAGAGATGCAACATTGCGGCGAAAAGAGAGAGATTGCAGAGAGTTGGTGAGTGGACTGGAGTTAATGATACGAAAGGCTTTCCTTTCTACTTTATCTAGGAGTGCGGTGTGAGAGGATCCTCCCCACACATGTGAACAATACTCAATACAAGGACGCACTGTGCCTCTGTACAGAGCAAGAAGCTGCGCAGGGGTAAAGAACCCCTTGAGGCGGTTAAGCACACCCAGCTTCTGGGAGGCTGCCTTAGCGAGACGGGTAATATGGTCTTTCCAAGTGAGAGTAGAAGAAAAAGAGACACCGAGAACATTGAGAGAAGATGAAGGGTTGATTTTTGTATTATTGAAGAATAAGGGATAGTCCTCTGGAGGTTCCTAATGGGTAGTAAGATGGATAAATTGAGTTTTGGAAGCATTAAATGCAACAAGGTTTTCTCCAGCCCAATTGGAAATAGTAGCTAGATCAGCAGACAAGCATTTTATGGCTTCATTACTTTACTTTTGAGGGACTGCTGACTGGGGCGTTCTGGAAAACTAATTGAGTGGTGTAAGGTAGAGTCATCTGCATATGAATGGATGGAACTGGATGTACAGTTGAGAAGATCAATTATGAAAATTAGAAAGAGAATAGGAGATAGGACAGAACCCTGTTGAACACCGGAGTTGATAGGATGATGATATGAGCGATGGCCGTCCACAACCGCAGCTATGGAATGGCCGGAAAAGGAAATTAGAGACAAAGGCACACATGGAGGGACAAAAACCGAAGGAGGGCAGTTTGGAAATTAAAGATTTGTGCCAGACTCTATCGAAGGCCTTCGATATATCTAGTGCAACAGAAAAAGTCTCACCGAAGTTCCGAAAGTTGGATGACCAAGAGTTAGTAAGATATGAAAGAAGATCACCAGTAGAGCGACCCTTAAGGAAGCCATACTGGCGATCTGAGAGCAGATTATGAGAAGAGAAATGCTTAAGAAATTTAGAAGCAAGAATAGTTTCAAAAACTTTAGAGATACAACAGATGAGAGCAATTGGACGATAGTTGGAGGGTTGAGAACGGTTACCCTTCTTTGGGACAGGTTGAATGAGAGCAAACTTTCAGCAAGAAGGAAAGATGTTAGAGGAGAGACAGAGACGAAAGAGTTTGCCTAGGCAAAGGTGAGCACGGAAGCACAGTTTTTAAGAACAACAGGAGGAACACCGTCCGGACCATACGCCTTCTTAGTATTATGCCCACAGAGGGTAAAAAGTACATCTTTAGAAGAGATTAGGATATTAGGCATAAGTAGGAGAGAGGGGGGTGGAGAGGGAGGAATAGCACCGGAATCATCCAAGGTAGAGTTTCTGGAAAAAGTTTGAGCAAAGAGTTCAGCTTGATATATATATATATATATATATATATATATACCGGTATATATATATATATATATATGGTAATTTTCTAACATGAATACCCTCCAATAAACTCTACTCAAACATTATCACTCCACTGTAAGCTTCTTAAATATTAAAGTATCAATTTGGTTATAAAGGCCATCGGCTTTTGTATGCATAATATGAATAATAATTGCATCCCTCACACATTCTCTCTCTCTCTCTCACCCCCTCTCTCTCTCTCTGTCTCTCTCTCTCTCTGTTGTGATATCCTTTTCCTTCATTTTCTTTATTTGGGGCCTACGATCTCTACAAAAATGCAATCCTGACCACCTCGCACGGAAAGTAAGGTGTGTGAGGCAAGTGTATTTATGTAAATATCTCCCAAACTCTGTCTAATATACTGTATACTTCCAAAATCTTACACAAGAATCACCCAGTTACCCCCCTCCCCACTCACTCACTCTCACTCTCTCTCTCTCTCCTTAGTTTACAGCCCCGGTCTGTCATTAATTACAATAAACTGCAAAATAATTCACGGCTCTGGCTTCTGACGGACGGCTGGTAATATGTTGCAGCCAAGTTATTAACAAACACACACACGGCCCGGAAAATCAGTGTTCACCATAACGGACGCCTGCTTCCTCTGTCATATATATATATATAACATACATTATATACCACTGATACCACGTATAATAATATTGTGATTACAGTATATAGTTCTCTTCTAATTACAATAATCTTTATTTATCATATGCATGCGAATAATAAAGCCTCAGCACATAGTTTAAAATGTAAAACTTGCAAACTAAACAAACATAGTATCAGATGAAGAAATATATATGTGTAAAAGAGCAACTATTATATTACGAAATTAGATTTATAACAAAATAAAACTTACTTCAATACTTGTTTAGAATCAATATTATAGGTTTGACTCCTACAAGGAGATAAAGAAAACCTAATATTTAGTAGTGGCCCCGTAATCATTGACGATTATGCCTATTACATAAGGCTACCTCTTCAAACGCTCATACACGTAGTTTGAATCTACCGCCGCAGAGCTCAGAGGAACCTTCATCATAAGCACACGCAAAATCACTCATGGTTCGTCTTTATGATTGGGTTCTCACTACGAAAAAACTTCGTAACAAATAAAAAATAAAAATAAAATAAGAATAACTATTCATAAGCTTTCCATATTCCGTGGATGTACTTCTGTGGATTCTTGGACCAGACGCTGACTAGCGCATTTATCCGCCTTCACTGACATATCAAGTATACCAAAATCGTTAATACATCAACGAATGGGAAGGGGATGGTCGGGAGGGCCCCAGTCGTCAATGATTATGGGGCCACTACTAAATATTAGGTTTTCTTTATCTCCTTGCAGGAGTCAAACCTATAATTTATTAGTGGCCCCTCCATCATTGACGATTATGCCTGATATCTAAGACTGGAGGGGGACATTCGTAATCATATCATAACCATTGCAACTAGAATAGGCAGATAATCAAACAACCACATAGTATTCTTACTTTGTAAAATATAATATATTTATGTATAAACTTTATATAACATATAAAAAGGGGTACACGCAGGGGCGTGCTTAAAGAAGCCTGCTTGAGGACAAAAGGGTAACGATGAGAATCTGTTCCCAGATCTGAAAGTTAAAGGCACCCACTTAAATTAAGTGGTGAAAAATAAAACTTTATGTTTACATGTGCACATATAAACCCCATTATTCTAATGTGTATATTCCTTAAAATTAGACACAAAAATAGAATAAATTCTTGTACTATCGCAGATGTACTTACTAAAATGCCAATCGTAGTTGCAACTACCGAGAACTCTTAAAATTAAATTGCTTCAACAGTGTATCCCACTGAAAGAAACCATTGTTGTACTACATCCATTGTACTTCAACATCATTTCCCGTAGGCATTACTACAGAGAAATTTTAATCACAACACTTATACATTGTATCACAGCTTGTATACTCTGTACATATCCTCCGGCGGGGTCTAGGGTGTCTTATGTTTCACTGACTGCACCCCCCCCCCCCCCCCTCTTTCTTAACCTAAACAATTAGTAACTTAGAGACCCATCTAGACCCTTTGCCGTAACGCTATACACGGCATTGATGGTTTGTCTAGTGCTACCGACAGGTATGGAGTAAAAAACGTGTGATTTGAAGCCCATAGTTGAGTAGTAGCTATGTCTTCAACAGATGTTTTTTTTAGAAAACGTAAAGATACTGCTCATTTGCGTAAATCGTGGGCCCTACCCACTACGCCGGAATTACTCTCTTTAATGACTTCGACTAGCAGAGAAGCCATTTTTTGTTTCATTAATCTTTTACCTGTACTCGATACCCATAAAGCACCTTGTTGGTTAAGAGGTGCCACTCTCATATATTTGGTTAAAGCTTGTACAGGACACAAATTATGGTGCACTTTACCCGGTTTCAACGCCGGCACCGTGAACTCTGAGAAAACATGTTCACTATGTTCATTCTTGGCGATGAACCCTGGGGAAGGTGCAATATGAATGCAATCATTTAGTCTACCAAACCTTATGCAATTAGGGGTGTTGCTCATCGCCGCCAGCTCAGACACCCTGTTACCCGTTGCCAAAGCCATAAGGAACACAGCCTTTTTTAATAGTAATTCAAAATCTGCTGTATTCTGATACAGACGGGAATGAAGCAAAGATAACGCCTTGACAAGAGACCAGGTAGGCATGAGCTGACGGGGAGGTGGGCGGAGTTTGAAGCATGCTCTCATGAAACCTGTTTCTTCCGCTTGTGGTATGGTTAGACCTGTAAGGTCAAAGAATGGCACCCTGATAGCTGTTAAGTGATTTTTTAGAGTCACTACAGATAGACGTTTCTGTTCAAACAAATAGTTTAAATAATTAAAAACTAATGCCACCGAAGGTACTGTCTGTTCTGTTCTAACTATCCAAGAAGTAAAGGACTGCCAATGAGATTGATATTGCCTCTTGGTAGATTGTGTGTACTGATTCATAAATTTATCTGTCACGGTTCTACCATACGGCGTTAACCACTTGGCCTCCTGAATGTCCACAATGCAAAAGTCAGCGAGGTCTTTAGGTTGCCAATCGTGTCTAAGTGGAAAAACCCGACCGGGAGCGACACCGGGTTCGGGCACCACGTTATCAATTGCTGGTACCACAACTGCGCCGGCCACAGGGGCGCAATTAACGAGACTATGCCTCGATAATCTTGTAGTTTGTTGACTACGTGGCACATTAGAGAAGCGTCTGGTGGCGGAAACAGATAAATGGAACTCCACATGTTCCAATCCGTCACCAATGCGTCGGGCCCCCCCGCCGGCGTTAATGTCCGGCGTGTGAGGTACCGAGGGAGTTTGTGATTCTCCTCTGACGCAAACAGATCCACTTGTGGACGGTTAGGCTCTGCAATCATTTGATCGAAAATGTTCTGCTTGAGTGCCCACTCTACCATTGTGATCTGTCTCCGAGACAGAGCGTCTGCCCAGACGTTTGCTACGCCTGGGAGATATGATGCATGAAGATGAATGTTCAGCTTGTCGGCTACAACAAAAATCTTTTCTGACACGTCTAGCAACTTCCGAGACCTTCTTGACCCTTGCTTCTGAATGCAGTGAACTGCATTGAGATTGTCCATTCTGAAAGCCACCGATTTTTCCCGTAAAGTAGAGCCGTGAACCTGAAGGAAATACAAGGGGACTAGTAATTCTTTTTTTTTTTTTTTTTTTTTTTTTCTATGTGATTGAGGGAGACAAAAGGCATAACTGCCTATAGCGAGTGCCTCCCCCATAGTTGAAAGAGTGACAGGGCCAAAATCAAGGGACGTTCGAGCCAAAATGCCTGGACACACGGAGCTTGAAGCAATTTAAGTCATAGGAAGAGGGAAAGACTGATTCTGGGAGAGAGTTCCAGAGCTCAGATGTTGAGTAGAAGAAAGTTTGAGAGTAAAGTTTCACTCTTGGGTTGGAGAGTTGCACAGAGTAGGGGTGGGATTGAGTTGCAAGACGGGTACCACGTGCCCTACGTAAAGGAGGTGGTATGCACTGGGATAGCTCTGAGGAACACTGATTATTATAGTAGCGATAGAATAGCGAGAGAGATGCAACATTGCGGCGGAGAGAGAGAGATTGCAGAGAGTTGGTGAGTGGACGGGAGTTAATGATACGAAAGGCCTTCCTTTCAACTTTGTCTAGGAGAGCGGTGTGAGAGGAACCTCCCCACACATGTGAACAATACTCAATACAAGGGCGCACTATGCCCCTGTACAGAGCAAGAAGCTGTGTAGGGGAAAAGAACCCCCTAAGGCAGTTGAGCACACCCAGCTTCTGGGAGGCTGCCTTAGCAAGACTGGTAATATGGTCCTTCCAAATGAGAGCAGAAGAAAAAGAGACACCAAGAATATTGAGAGAAGATGAAGGGTTGATTTACATTTATGTGGGAGGTTTCTGAATGGGACCAAAGCCCTTGACCCTGATGCCCGAGGTTTGACTGAAAGCCCCAACCTATCGTCCCTGACGCATCCGTGTCCACCCATACCGTCGGCGGAGGAGAGGTCCATGACATGACTGAGTGCAACACTTCCCTCTTCGCCCAGACTGCTAGTAAGCTGTGTATTAATGTTGGGATAGGCCATAATGTTCCCGCCGGTAATAGTGGGAAATATTTGTTGCCCTCCAAGATTAAACGTTTGACTTTCAACCGGCCCAACTTCACAGTTAGTTGAACCCAGTTGAGAGAACCGACTAGAGATTCCCAGAGTTTCCGTGTCGTAGTCAGACTGTGGAGAAACATAAACAGTTTTTTGCGAAATCTGTTTTGATTGTCCACACTCTGACTCAGAGTGAGAGACGCTGTGTTCCAGACCAGCCCTATCCACTGAATTACTCGTGAGGGAACAAGGTTTGACTTTACCAAGTTGACCTTGAATCCTAGAGATTTGACATGGTTTAACGTAATGTTGACATGAGTGTTGCATAACTTTTCTGTCTCTGTGGCAGAGACAGAAAAGCCACCAGCCAGTCGTCCAGATACCACAAGATCCTGATCCCCTGTTCTAAAATGGGCATCAGGGCTTGCCGGACTAATTTTGTGAATATGCGTGGCGCTAGGTTCAATCCAAACGGCATCCTTTGAAAGACATAAGTCTGATGCATTATTCTTAAAGCCAGAATTTTTTTAAATCTCTTGTTTACCGGGACGTGCCAATACGCGTCTGTCAGGTCTAATGAACAGATTCACCCTCCCAGCGGAAGTGTTAGCCTGATTTGATTCACTGTCAGCATCCTGAAGGACACGTTGTGAATGTGGAGATTCAAATAAGACAGGTCTATGACCAGTCTCATCTGAATACTGTCCCTTTTTGGTACTAGAAATAGTTTGGATGTAAACACCGGGTAAGTCGGGGGGACTGGGATAATGACACTCTTGGTAATCATCTCCTGAACTAGTGACTCCACCTCTAAAGAAACATGATTGGCCTTTGTCGGCAGACGTAAGCGAGGTCGCCGGAGCCACTGCCAAGTGATGCCTTTGCGTACCACAGTCCTCGCCCATGATCTTAATGGCCATGCCTGATGACACGCCCGGAATGGCCCAGTTAGCAGACTGGGGTTCGCCGGCTGGACTACTCTCTGTTCCAACACGCCTTTGACTGGCCCCGGGAGTGAGAGAGACCTTAGTTTTTTGCTGGGGGTGGTGTACTCTTGGATGACTGGCTGGGTTTGGCTGGAGGCAGGCCCTGACCTGGTCGTTGGTGAAACCTGTGGCCTTTACCTGAGAATTTACCCTGTTTATACCTGACTTGAGCCTGACCCTGGGTGGAAGGGGACTTAGGCTGATGAAAAGGCTTCGACCCACTAGCTTGAGCTTTCGAAACTGGTTTGGGTTTAGGGAAAGTGAAGGTAGGCTTCTTAGGTTGAGAGGGACTTTGTTTGAATGCTTGTGCCATATTGAAAACAGTCTTCCAAACTGCTGGAGAAATCAAAGAAGGAGTTAGAACTGGAGACAGAACTACTTGGCTTGCAATACGGTCAGGAAGTTTCTTTACTAAGAACAACCTCAGATCCTACCTTGCTCGAACCGCCTCTAATAAGGCCGTCTGAATATCTCCTAAAGACTGAATGGAAGTTTGGAGAAGCATGCGCCGGGAAAGTTCAATGGCCTTCCTGACTTCCGCAGCTTCGATTGCCTGAGAAGAGCGTAACATAGACTTGGTTACTTGCTGGGTAACAATATATTTTGAAAACAGTCTAAACGCTTTTCCTCTTAACCTAAACTCACGGTCTAGGTGAGCTGGGGAAGGCGTGCTAAAAGGATCTTTTAATTCGCACAAATTGATTTTAGGGGCAGCCAAGAAATCAAACAAAGCAGAGGGGACTCCTCCGGCACTAAAAACCGGAAGAGAGAACCAAGTATGGTGGTCTTGAGGGATTTGGTGAGAAGATTTTGAAGTGAAAGTAGTGGCAAAATTTTGAGCCACTGTTTCCCATTCCACCCAAGGTCCCGTACCCAACTGCCCCACCTGCAAGACTGGATTAGAGGCTGAGTCTGTGATTGGAAACATATCCAACTCCGGCGTCAAAGCCGAAAGTGCCTTGATGTCGTTAAAGCTATCATTCTTAGTCCAGTCAGAAAAAAGCTTTGAAGCTGAGGCAGGGGGTAGGGCTTGTGTTGATGCATACACAAAAAAGTCATGGTTATAATAACTTGGAATGGCCTTAATATGAACATCTAAAACATTTCCTTGACTATCCAATGCTCTGAGTTTTCTAGACTTATTGCCTTGGATTACCCACTCATGTGGTACAGGGAGCTCCCCCGAAATAGTAGCTTGTGCTGCCTCTGGCTTAGTTGGTAACATTGCTACCAATGACTCATCAGGCCCGTGTAAAAGAGGCAAAGCTCCTTTTTTGACTGGTGCCTTGTCTAAAGGGGGGGGGGGGGAGTTATGTCTGATATGACTCGCACATTGGAAGTAGTGAGAGCTGCTGTGCCTGGCACATTGGAAATTGAGTCTGACACAAGAGGAAGATTAGGTATTTTAGCTAAAGCAATGGATGTAGCCAGAGGTCGCACATTCGTCGACGTCGCGGGAGCTCCCGTACCAACTGTAGGAGTTTCAGGCGTAGGGCCAAAGAACTTATTAAGTGCATTCAATAGTAATCCATCAATCTCTTCTGCAGTTACATACCTAGCAGATGACGAACTCCGTGGAGATTCGACAGTACCCTGAGAGTCCTCTAGATGGTGACCTGACTCTTCAACTTCCATCTCTGAGACCAGAGAACGCTGTTCTTCATCCCTTAAGTCTGGCCTATCATGGGAAGATCCCGCCGAAGCCGGGACCTCCACATGCCGCCATGTTAAATCTGGGATAGAAGATGGTACCTCGGCATCCCGGTGGACGTCAGCCACTACTTGAGACACCAAAGGATGTGTGCTGTCCTGCCAGGGCTGAAAATATCGCCATACACCTTGGCTGTGGCTGTTACTCGCTTGCGAGCCTGGGAAACTCTCCAATTGGGAGCCCTCATCCGAGCACCCTAGAGGGTTATAGTTTCCGTAAGACACTTCTAAATCTGAGACTGACACACGTGACCTGGTGGAACAAGCAAGAATATCAGGTGATGAAATGTCCGCCGGGGCATCCTCCACCACATTCTCTGACTCCACCCCTGACCTGTCAGATTGGACGTTAGACTTGGTGGGGGTAGAGGCAGAAAGCGGGGTACCAGGCTCCGGCGACAGCCGTGAGTCCCTTCGCGCCGGAGGATCCCTTTTGGATGATTTATGACTCCTACTAGACTTATGTTTAGTTCTAGTAATATCTTTAGGTCCCCTACTATCTTCCTGTTTCCTCTTCTTTGGAGGTGAAGCAGAGTGGCCCAAAGCTTTCACCTGCTTCCTCAGGGGTGACCTTGATTTGGACCTCGTCGCCGTTGCCGAGGGTGACGGTGTGAGCGAGGCCTCTTAGATTTACCAGGGGAGGGTGTGGTAACCTGTCCCCGCCCAGTCTCTGAGGTCTTACGTGCACGTATCTTAGACTTAGGGGGGGCATGTTTAACAATTAATAGCTCCCAAAGCTCAAGGTTATCACATTGCTAAGCTTTATGTGCTACATTTGTTGAATAGGTAGCAGGAAGTTGTTTTACCTCTTGCAAAGCCACCGCCGCAGTATTATCTTTTTGAACTAAAATTTTAACACTTAAGAGGTTGCAAATAGTGCAATTCTTTGTCACCCATATCCCCCGTGACCTATCGAGGCATTTAACACATTTGATGCACAGCTTGTGTGCAAAGATAGAGATACCTGAGCATAACGGCGTTGAACATAAAGCAATGAGAGGTTCTAGTGCCGACATGATAGAGACTGGCGGAACTCTACCCACCCTCGGGATCTACTTGGTCATCCGGCGTCACGCCGGTACTCCGCCCTGGAAAGAGAAAATTTCCAGGAATTAATGCTCATAAGGTTACCCCAAAATGTTACAAAAACATGTGTCATAAAACCGCCGGTCAACGAACCGTAGCCCTCAACCACTACTTTTCGTTGACCTTTAGTTTCATATTAAAGATTTCAGCATATCTTTACCTGTCCAAGAGATTTAAGCATATCTTCTGAGTCTTCATAAAGATGAGCATACCTTTATTAACCCTTAACTGTCGGCGAGCAACATAAGTCGAGTTAAATAAAGCTGGACTATGTGGCGGCGCTCGACATAGGTCGTGTGGCAATTTCAGCACGTAATGTTGCTGAGAGAGAGAGACAAGTGGTGGCAGGAGAGTAGCGAGCGTATGACTGCTCCAGACCACCGCGGCGAACCTACTGACACGAATCCCACCTCCTCCCTCCCTCTCTCACTCGCTACATACGGAATTGTATGGGGAAAGTGCCTAATTACATGCTTTTTGCACTCGCGTTGCACGGTTATTGCAAGAAAACTAGCCATCATAAAAGGATCGTTATGGTGTCATTCGAAAGCTCTGTTTATGCCCTTTCAGGGATAGATACTTGTTTTACGTTCTGGGTGTTATTTACACACACCAAAATACACCCATACACACACTTACTGTATATATATATATATATATATATAAATATATATATTGAGAGAGACAGAGAGATAGAGAGAGAGGTGGGTATGTATATGTGAGTTTGTGTGGGCATCATGTGGAGTGCAGTATAATCATAGGGCAATATGACTCAGACAAAAATATATAATTTGCATATTATTACAAATATTTGGACACCAGAGCTAGTGCAGCAGATACTGCAACAAAAATACATTTTAGAGGATAAAGAAGAGTGGGCTAGGTTATTCTTGTCCTGAATTCGTATTTGTTATACAAACTGTATCTGTAAGACGAGTCATTGAGAGTATGTTTACATTATTGTAATATTTTTAACCCTTGTCTATCGGGGCCCGACTTAAGTCCGTATCTAAAAACCTGGACTATGTGGCGGGGCCCGACTTTAGTCCGTGTGCAATTTTTGAGCAAGAATGGCTCTGACAGAGAGACGAGCGACGGGAGGAGCGTAGGTTACCTCATGACCGCTCGGCACGGACCCCGCGCGCCTACTGACATCTACTCCACACACATCCACCCTCCCTACCTCGCCACACAGGGAATTATATAAGGAAATTACCGTATTTTAGGGTTTTTACACTCATGTTGCATGATCGTTGCAAGAGAACGCGTGGTCGTAGAAGGATGGTTCTGGTGTCATTGGAAAGCTCAATTTACGCCCTTTCAGGGATACATAATTGTATTACGCTCTGGCTCTTGTTTATGCATGAAAAAGAGCACGGAAACAAGGCCATTTAGGGTAAAAGAAAAACCGCTGGGCGCGTAGTGGAAAAAACTGACGGGCCCGCTCGTAATGTGTTAATATAGCGAGATCCTCTATGTTCTACCGGTTGAATATTTGTAGATTTTAGTAAGCTTAGAACTAAGGAGCATTGAATTTGTGACCCCTGATTATAACCTCTTGTTACTTATGGAAGGTTGTACCTTTCCACACCCTCCATATTTAAAGTATGTCTCTTACTTAACCCTTGTCTAGCAGGGTGTTTTGGGCTCATTTGGGCATATTCAGGCCCTCCTGCATGATAAACCAAGCATCTGCATGAAAAAACATTATTTAGCAAAAAACTAGGCGCTAAAAGCTTCAAAATGAGACCAGAACGAGCTACGTAGCACTCGTGGTTCTCTTGCAGTGATGCCACGAGCATGGGAGTTTAGCATATATCGGTAAATTTTTCCCAGCTATGCTCACTACTGGCTACACTGCCGGCCTCTCGAGAACACAGGGAACATGAGTTAATGGGAGGCGGTAAGCCCTGGGAGTCGGCTGTCTGGCCCGCTGTGCTCCCGGCCATTTGCACTCGATTTTAACCCTTTAACCCTTCTCTAGCGGGGTGTTTTTGGCTCATTTGGGCATATTCAGGCCCTCTTGCATGATAAATCAAGCATATGCATGAAAAAAAAATATTTAGCAAAAACCTAGGCACTAAAAGCTTCAAAATGAGACCAGAACGAGCTACGTAGCACTCGTGGTTCTCTTGCAGTGGTGCCACGAACATGGAAGTTTAGCATATATCGGTATATTTTTCCCAGCTATGCTCACTAATGGCTACACTGCCGGCCTCTCGAGAACACAGGGAACATGAGTTAATGGGCGGCGGTAAGCCCTGGGAGTCGGCTGTCTGGCCCGCTGCTCTCCCGGCCATTTGCACTCGATTTTAACCCTTTAAAAGCCTTAATAATGCTCCTAACTTGCTGCAAATTGGTGCACGACTTAAGTCGAGCGCCGCTCTTTAAGGGTTAAAAGCCTTAATAATGCTCCTAACTTGCTGCAAATTGGTGCACGACTTAAGTCGAGCGCCGCCAATAAGGGGTTAAATGGCGGTTGGGATTTCTAAATTGCCTAAATGATGGAGTTCAAAGAAAATACATTGCCCAAAATTTAGACTTATTAGCGGTTGTCCAGTAAGATATATTGCTGGTAAGGTCACAATCATGTTTTTTTTTTGTTGTTTTTTTTTTTTTTTGCTCGAAGGTATCCCAGAATGAATCAAATCTATATTGAATTGTCTGAATAATATTTGCATTTTGAAGGATTTCTTAGACCATTCATTGGTTCAGATAAGACAGGAACTAGAATCAGTAATTGCCAAATCACAATCAAAAGTTGTGTCCTATTATATAAATAAATATATATATATAGAACATAAATATATATATATATATACTGTATACATGGTATATACATTATATAACCAGAACAATATATTTTTTGGCATCATACCCTTTGACTGTTCTATCTATATATCCAGTATATCGCACACTCAACCACAACGACATATACACTTCACTTATCAGCTGTTCAGACCCCACACTCACACACACATACAAACAAACACACACACACACACACACACACACACACATCACACTGTACATATACTTATGGTTGTTTGAGAATGAGCACATACTATATAAATACGTTAAGTATATCTCACAAATACATGTGAGCTACTAAATGTTTTATACGCTCAGCGGGGCTCGAACCACCGACGGTCAGCACAAATTGGCCATGCTTTAGCCAACTCTACTATGGCATGATAAAGGATACTTAAAAAAAATATATTTATATTAAAAAGAAGGGAAATCTTACTTGGAGAAAGTAGAGTTGGTTAAAGCATGAACAATCATGCTGATAAAAATATACTTTGAAAAGTAGACAGAATGAAAATAAACACCATGTGAGGAAGAACACTTTATTGACAACGTTTCGCATATAGCTTCATCAGGCCAATATACTCACATGGTGTTTATCAACAATTATGCTGACTGTCTGTGGTTTGAGCCCCACTCAGAGTACAAAAACATTTAGTAGCTCACATGTTTTAGTGAGATATACTTAACTCCTTCCTTACGGGTCCCGTCACCAGACGGGCACCGAAATCCGCTTATATATGTATCCTTGGAGCGAGGCAAGCGGTTGCAGGCAGCGGAGGACCCCTTCATCCGTCGATCACCAAGTCTGGGCCGGCACTGATGTAGCTCAGAGATGTTTCCCACATGATTGCAGCATTACACATAGCGAAAACCGCTCAAAACCGCTAATTTTTAGCGATTTTGGCCGACCGTTGCAAGATCATTGCAAGATAACCAGATGCTCGTACAGAGATCATTCAGGTATCATTGGAAAGCTCTATTACTGTAATTTCACAGATATATCACTGTATTACTATTCTGTATCTTGTTTATGCATGAAAATGTGCAGGGAGTGAAGCTCAATTGGGGCCAAAAACCCAGCAATGAAAGAGTTAATATAATGGCTTTCATGCTTGGTTGGAATAGAATTAAATTAAATACATTTTGGCCCGAGTCACGTGGGGGTACTTGTAAAAATCCCTGTATGGTATCAAGGAATATAAATCCTACGACTTGTGTATGAATTGAAATACATTCTCCAAGTAGGATTTCCCTTCTCCTTAACCATAGATAGGCAAAGGTTAAGTATCCTTTGTCATGCCGTGGTAGAGTTGGTTAAAGCATGAACAATCGCATATACTGTATATGAGCATGCGTGTGTGTGTGTGTGTATGTGTATGTGTGAAACATTGTTATATTGCTTTGGTTTGAACGAGCTTATTTATTAGTGGCCCCTCCATCATTGACGATTATGCCTATTACATAAGGCTACCTCTTCAAACGCTCATACGCGTAGTTTGAATCTACCGCCGCAGAGCTCAGAGGAACCTTCATCATAAGCACACGCAAAATCACTCATGGTTCGTCTTTATGATTGGGTTCTCACTACGAAAAAACTTCGTAACAAATAAAAAATAAAAATAAAATAAGAATAACTATTCATAAGCTTTCCATATTCCGTGGATATATTCTGTGGATTCTTGGACCAGACGCTGACTAGCGCATCTATCCGCCTTCCTTGCTCTGCGTTCACCCCACCCGGACGTGTCCCCCACAGTGCTCCGCTTTGTTCCGCATTCTTGCGTCCCTAGTGAGTTTTTTCTCATTTGTTTACTCTGGGATGTCTTGAGTAAGGTTAGGATTAGCTTAGCAGGGGTGTCATGGGTGGTTTTCTCGCAGAACAAGTGTATTTTGGGTCGTTTTGTTGGGGCGTCTATTTCGGACGGACCCTCGTGGTCGAGTTGAGGACGCCCTCAAACTATTTTTCGTGTTTAGCCATCTTTAGTTCTAGCTGGTTAGGAGGCTTTAACTACGCGATATCGGGCTCCTAGCTATCTTTCAGATGGAGTAGCCTATGTTGGTTTTACTGACATTCCTGGTGTTTTTTCTTCACGTAGTGGAGTTCTTTCTGGGTCCCGAGTCAGTGTTACCCTTACCCGGGTTTTTTCTACGATGTTGATGTGGCAGCTGTTCCAGTTTTGGTGGGATGGAGTGCTTTTCGATTGTGTTTCGACGTCATTAAGTGTTTTTCCGTTTTCACCAGGCCTAAGCCAGCCACTCGCAGCTTTTCACATATGCAAGTGTTTTCATTGTTTATTATTATAAAAATATATTCATGTGTCATGTGTGTCCTGGATTAGTTGTGATTGGCTGATCCAGGAGCTTCGGACTGTGTTTGATTATGTTTATCAGATTGCGTTCTGATTGGTGTGGGTTGCCTTTCCGGCGGTTTTTCTCGATTGCTCCGAGAAAGCCGTTTTGTTTACCGGGTTTAAGTCAAGTTGGTTTAAATCGGTTGTTACCCCGGCGAGTTGGGTAGCTTGAGAGCTCATCAGAAACTGCGTTCTCTGTGGTCGAGCCTGTGATCAGGCTTCCTGTGTTTTTCCCGGCGAGGTGGGCCCCACACATTTATCTAAGGTGATCATGCTGACACCTGTTTACTACAACGTACAGGAAATATTGAGGTAAGAAAATAAGTTTAACCCTAACCATTCCGCTAAAATGCCACCTCCATATACCGCCCGCTACATATTGGTAGGCAGCTAAAGGATGCGATTAACCCTTAAAGTCAATCGAATCAATGTATAAATAGCCTCCGAAGAACAATTATTTAGACACTTAATAACCGTATAGCAACCTAAAACAAACAACTATAGACAATATATAAAAACTGAGCTAAAAGAAAATAAGGAAAGACAACAGTAGTGTACAAACACAAAATTATTCAGTGAAGAATGAAACAAGAAAAGTTCCAAGTAGAGTGAGTTGGTATCAAAGAGTCGACAACAACATGTTAGCTAAAGTATCACGGTGACACAACACTCCCTTGAAGGCCCCGCGCATCAACAGGCACGACCACGGGCCAACCAGAAAAACCAACCCCTCACCACCTCTGCACCGCGCCATACCAAGGCCACCTAGAGTACCAGGCCGTGTCGACCATTCTGTGACGTAGGCAATGGGGTGCTACATCCACTGCCCGCACTCTATCCCCATTTTATAAATACTCTCTTTTATTCTTTTCTCTGTTAAATTTTAGATTAACGTACAAACAAATTATATATTTTACGTTTAAGGTGTACGCAAAACCACTATCTACCTATATCTTACTTTATTATACTCTATATTATGATACCGATATCATAACAACATGTTTTGGTTATTTCTTGCATATGACTTATACCTTGAACAAGTAGTTGTACAAGATTAAAACTTATTATAAGTATATCTCATTACTTTGTTATATTGGAGTAAAATAAAACACAATGATATATACATTACTATATTATATACAAAGACATAAACAACCTTACTGAAGAGCCAATTTACGTGACATCCAATATTATTCGTGAACAAATATATATAAGTAACTTAATTATATACTATATGTATGAAGATGAACAATATATTTACTGTAACACACACACACACACACACACACACACACACACACACACACACACACACACGATATCATATTATATACTATGCAATACAGTACACATTATCTATTTCTCTAGGGTTTGAAGCTTTCTCTTCACGCCTACATTCTTATTAGCTCTGTTGGCTGTTGGGATGTTATTTTCTTTAGCACAGTAATTATTTAAAATTGCATTTGTTGAAGCATATACCACCATACTTTCTATTTTTTCGGTGCTATGACCATTTTCACAGATATCACTAGGGAACAGGAGATCAGCATCTGCTAAAGCCGTAACTGTGAGGTGTGTTGCTATATTTCTTTGGCTAGTAGCATTGCGAAAGGCAGGAAGCTTAGCAAGTTTGTTAATTACAATATAGTTATACATGACCATGTTCGCAGTCACACTATCTGGGTATATAAGAGAACCTCTGCTAATTCCAGCAATGTAACTTAGATTTTCTGGGATTTCTTCAGCACTATCTGAACACGTAATAATTTCTTTACAAGCATTACATTTCATTTTCTTTATCACGGAGTAACAACAATAGCCAGCTAAATAAACTATAACGGGGATGATGTCTTTACACCTGTCAATATCCTCCTTACAAACTTCAACATTCGTATGACATAAACCAAAATCAATTTCCTCATCTGTTTTTACTTGCTCATAGTAAATTTCTTCAAAATCCTTTAAAATGACCTTCTTGTCGAGTATGGGTAAACTAAGTTTTAACACTGACATCATCCGTATCTTTGTTTCACACTCATATATTTGGCGTACATAAATATTGTAATTTCCTCCTGCTAACTGTCCATACTGACGAAATCTTGCTTCCAAATCGTCTGTTTGAAATTTTCCTGTTAGTATGTAGGTCATATTCAGTTCTGTTATGCAATAATTTGTTATTTCTAATATTGCATGGGTCGTATGTTTCAGAGCTCTAATTGTTTCCCTAGTCAGTTTCCCCCCACATCCTGGAAGACTATCCCACGCATCTAACCACTTAAGGAAACTATCCAAGAACTGATATCGGTCATCATCTGTACTATTTGTTAATGGACAAGATAACTTGTTATTGTGCCTAAGACCTTTAAATGGGGATTTCACATTCATTATATTCCACCAATTAAGAAACACTTCGATGTACCTAGCAACATCTGAAAATAACGTTAGGCCATTATGTTTTCCAATATTGAGCAAGGCTTGAATTATATACTCATTAAAAATTTGGAGAACTAATTTGACATTTTGTCTCTCTAGGTTGGAGGGGGATAATGCTTTCAGGCTTAGCCTATAGGCCTGCTTTAGGAGCAAATTTTCCTCTAAGAAATACAGTTTTTTGAGAGTACTGAAAGGGGCATACATTATATTATTAGATTCATTACGGACATTTTTACTTGGGAACTGTGGGAATTTCATAGTTTTTTCTTCATCTTTCTGTCCTAGCCAATTATTCCTGATGCATTTTAAAATATGTACAGCGTCGTATAGGAAAAAGAGAGGTCTGGTACTTTGCGCTGGATGTGGGTAAACAATGGACAGTTTTGGTGGATTGGCAAAATATGATACAGCTTTGCCATTGATTGCATTATTGTCTGTTACAATGCTAATGACACTAAATCCTATCTTCTCAAGCCCTAAAATAATCTTCTTCATAATGTTATATAATGTCTCTGCCTTCATTATCTTTGCTGGAATTATGTGAACATCTCTGTATTTTGACCGAATACTGTTTAGCATAAACACATATGCGCTTGTTGCAATTGCATCACTGTCAAATGCTGAACCAGCAATATTTCCTGCTTTATAATCCAAGTAAGGCTTCAGGTGAATTTCATCAACCATCATTGTAACCGTTTTATCACGGGTTGTCAGGGACTTAAATTTGTTCTTAATATACATAAGAAAATGGCTGGTACGGTGTTCGATAGCTGGGTTAAACGTTTTGGACAAAAATATTCGTCTTATAGTTGAATAGCTAGGTAGAATTAGGCATTTCTTATCTCTCAGAAGTCTGTAACCTTGAGGTGAGCAATTATGCAAGAGAGAGGAGAATATCAAAAATTCTGAGGAGTAATCAAATTTAGTGAGAGTCATTAAATGAAGCTGTTCACAAACGAATTTGAGTGTATTCTGATACTTGAAGCCATTATCCTGTACAATAGTTGACAAAAAGGAGATCACAAGTTGAATTTTTACAATTGCATTAATTGGGTTTGAGGCAGGATTATTGATATCGCACTTACGCAAAGCATCAAGCAACACTTCAAGTGTATTAATGTCAGTGACCTTTGAAGGAATCTTATAATCCCCTAACTGGTTTATTTGCACCGCCTGTACACTAGCCTGAACATTACAGTCTGATTTGATGACTAAGGACAAAATAACTTTAGGTTGTGGGGAATGAACAATTCGACATATATGAAAATCTTCCTCGTTTTCAATAACTGTCCAGTATTTCTTATCAATGAATTGTATTTTGTCTTTAAGTTCATCTAAAGAATGAAATGTTATGTCTTGTTTGTACTTATTGTTATCTGCAATACTCTTTGCTACCGCAGCTTGAATGGCAGACTCTTCCATTCGTTTCCTCTTCTTGTCCGGGGCTTCTCTAGCATGTGATGGGCCAGAAAGGTAAGAGGGGCAGTTTGGCAATTGTGATGGAATTACACCATCACAGAGCTGAGGATACGTCAACTTGGCCACTAATTTAGTTCCGCTCTTCTCGTCAAAGTACGAAGTCTCTCGCCTTATTTAATCAGGTCTAAAATGGAGCTCACACACCTGTAAGAGATGAAAGCTCCGATATAGCTAAGCTAAAAATAAATCGTTGCATAATTGTATTGCGAGCGATATTATTGTTTGGTAGTTCAATCATTCACGAAGGAGTAAATACACTGATTTTGAGCAGTGTGTAATTTGACTTATGAATATTATATACAATTCAATATACCACACTTAAATTACAGTACTGGGTAGGCTTAAATTTTGTATATATATTTTTCCATAATTGGGAATACAAAATTATTTCATTATGCAGCATTGATCCAGGAGGAGGATCCAATTCAATGCATCCGCCAGCGTCGTCGTCAAACATACACAACAAACAAAATAAAATAACTTCTACTCCGTGGTTATGGATAACTTGCTTCGTCGATAATAATAATACTAATAATACTAATATTAGTAATTATAATAATATCAATAATGAAATTAATAATAATTATATTAAAGGTAACACATCTATTATATCATTAATGAAGTCATCGATATACCACATAATAAACTCCCGAAAATATATATACTCCCACTGTTGAGCTACTCAATTACTATTATTCTTATTATTACTATTTTAATTAATATTATTATTATTATTATTATTATTATTATTATTATTATTATTATTATTATTACTACTGTATTATTAATATTATTATTATTATTATTATTATTATTATTATTATTACTACTACTGTATTATTACTACTATTATTATTATTATTATTATTATTATTATTACTATTATTAGTATTACTATTATTATTATTATTATTATTATTATTATTATTAGTATTAGTATTATCAATATTATTAGTATTATTAGTATTATTATTTATATTAACATTATTATTATTTCTATTTCAACTTGCTGAAGGAATGAGTAAATTTAGACATGTAATGTTTTTTTTTTTTTTTTTTTTTTTTCTATGTGGTTGAGGGAGGCAAAAGGCATAACTGCCTATAGCGAGTGCCTCCCCCATAGTTGAAAGAGTGACTGGGCCAAAATCAAGGGACGTTCGAGCCAAAATGCCTGGACACACGGAGTTTGAAGCAATTTAAGTCATAGGAAGAGGGAAAGACTGATTCTGGGAGAGAGTTCCAGAGCTCAGATGTTGAGTAGAAGAAAGTTTGAGAGTAACGTTTCACTCTTGGGTTGGAGAGTTGCACAGAGTAGGGGTGGGATTGAGTTGCAAGACGGGTACCACGTGCCCTACGTAAAGGAGGTGGTATGCACTGGGATAGCTCTGAGGAACACTGATTATTATAGTAGCGATAGAATAGCGAGAGAGATGCAACATTGCGGCGGAGAGAGAGAGATTGCAGAGGGTTGGTGAGTGGACGGGAGTTAATGATACGAAAGGCCTTCCTTTCAACTTTGTCTAGGAGAGCGGTGTGAGAGGAACCTCCCCACACATGTGAACAATACTCAATACAAGGGTGCACTATGCCCCTGTAAAGAGCAAGAAGCTGTGCAGGGGAAAAGAACCGCCTAAGGCGGTTGAGCACACCCAGCTTCTGGGAGGCTGCCTTAGCAAGACTGGTAATATGGTCCTTCCAAATGAGAGCAGAAGAAAAAGAGACACCAAGAATATTGAGAGAAGATGAAGGGTTGATTTTTGTATTGTTGAAGAATAAGGGATAGTCCGCTGGGAGATCCTGACGGGTAGATAGATGGAGAAATTGGGTTTTGGAAGCATTAAAGTTAACAAGGTTTTCTCTGCCCCAATTGGAAATAGTATTTAGATCAGAATTTAAGAGTTCTATGGCTTCATTACGTTTGTCGTTGAGGGATTGCTGGCTGGGGCGTTCTGAAAAACTAATGGAGTAGTGTAAGGTTGAGTCGTCAGCATATGAATGGACAGGACTGGAGGTACAGTTAAGGAGATCATTTATAAAAATTAGAAAGAGAATAGGAGATAGGACAGAGCCCTGAGGAACACCGGAGTTTATAGGGTGAGGAAGTGAACAATGGCCG
The DNA here is from genome assembly GCA_032716605.1 of Paralithodes platypus. NCBI lineage: Eukaryota > Metazoa > Arthropoda > Malacostraca > Decapoda > Lithodidae > Paralithodes > Paralithodes platypus. Next base: position 16,522,728 of record CM064554.1, read on the forward strand.
TCCACAACCGCAGCTATGGAACGGCCGGAAAGGAAATTAGAGACAAAGGCACAGATGGAGGGATAGAAACCGAAGGAGGGTAGTTTAGAAATTAAAGATTTATGCCAGACTCTATCGAAGGCTTTCGATATGTCTAGTGCAATAGAAAAAGTCTCACCGAAGTCCTGAAAGGAGGATGACCAAGAGTTAGTATGATGAACAAGAAGATCACCAGTAGAGCGGCCCTTAAGGAAGCCATACTGGCGATCTGAGAGCAGATTATGAGAAGAGAAATGCTTAAGAAATTTGGAAGCAAGAATAGTTTCAAAAACTTTAGAAAGACAAGAGATAAGAGCAATTGGACGATAGTTGGAGGGTTGAGAGCGGTCACCCTTCTTTGGGACAGGTTGAATGTGAGCAAACTTCCAGCATGAAGGGAAGACGTTAGAGGATAGACAGAGATGAAAGAGTTTGCCTAGGCAGGGAGTCAGCACGGAAGCACAGTTTTTGAGAACAACAGGAGGTACACCGTCCGGACCGTACGCCTTATTAGTGTTAAGCCCAGAGAGGGTAGAAAGTACATCTTTAGAAGAGATTAGGATATTAGGCATAAGTAAGAGAGAGGAGGGGGAGGAATAGCACTGGAATCATCCAAGGTGGAGTTTCTAGCAAAAGTTTGAGCGAAGAGTTTAGCTTTGTCAGAGGAAGAAGTGATGGTTATGCCATCAGAGTGGGAAAGGGGAGGGAAAGACGAGGAAGAGAAATTGTTGGAGAGGTTTTTGGCTAGATGCCAGAAAGCTTGGGAAGAGCTAGAGTTGGATAGTTCAGTGCATTTATTATTGATGAAAGAGTGTTTAGCAAGTCGAAGAACAGATTTGGCTTGATTCCGGGTAGAAACATATGAAGAATGAGAGTCTTGAGTTTTAAGGCGTCGGTACCGTTTGAATGCTTCCTCCTTATTGCGGACAGCAGTAGAACAGGCGTGAGTAACCAAGATTTTTTAGCATTAGTCTGAGAGAAAGAGAATGGAATGTATGCTTCCATGCCCGATAGGATTACCTCGGTAATGCGTTCAGCACTCTCCGAGGGTCCTCGGCCATGGAAGCAGAAATCATTCCATGGGAAATCAAAGAAGTACTGCCGAAGAGCCTCCCAGTCGGCAGCGTCAAAGTGCCACAAGCGCCGCCGGCTAGGAGGATCGGGTGGCTGTACTGGAGAGATAGGACAGGTGACAGAGATAAGTTTATGGTCGGAGGAGCCCAAAGGAGAGAAAAGATCGACAGTATAAGAAGAAGGGTTAGAAGTTAGAAACAGGTCAAGAATGTTGGGCCGATCTCCGATGCGATCCGGGATACGGGGGGTTGCTGAACTAACTGCTCTAGGTCATTTAGGATAGAAAAGACGTAGGCTTGTTCACCAGGTGGATCAGTAGTGTGAGAGGAGAGCCATTGGCGGTGGTGAACGTTGAAATCTCCTAAGATGGAGATTTCTGAGAAAGGAGAAATGGATAGAATGTGTTCCACTGTAGAGTTTAGATAGTCAAAGAATTTGGGAAAGTTGGTAGAGTTAGGGGAAAGATAGACTGCACAGAAATATTTAGTAAGAGAATGACAGGAAAGTTTGAGCCATAAAGTTGAGAATTCAGAGGAGTTGAAATCGGGAAAACGAGAGCAAGTGAGTTTGTTGTGCACATATGCACAACATCCGCCTTTGGCTTTGAAACTAGGATAGAGAAAGTAGGAGGATACAGAGAAGGGGTTGCTGGATGTTGCTACAGACACCTGGGTTTCGGTGAGGAAGAGAAGATCAGGTTTGTAGGAGGAGAGATGGTGCTCAACAGAGTGAAAGTTAGAGGAAAGTCCGCAAATGTTGCAGAAATTAATAGAAAGAGTAACAGGCCGAGGTCCAGGTAATTGTGTGGGGTCGTCAGGGGATGGTCGGTCGGGTGAGGGGGCATTTATGGTCCCCCCCCCTGGGGACTTCGAGGCTGGGCTACAATTCATCATTTTGTGTTTTTTTAATTTTGGTGTGGAGGAATGAAGTGTGGTGTGCATGTTTAGTGTAGTGAAGTGGATAGGAGGAGGAGGTGTTTGTGAGAGCTAGCTGGATTGCTCTCAGTGTAAATGAGGCACAAAGAAAATCAGTAAGAGAGGCCAAGCAAATGAAACAGGAGTTCCAGCGACTCTTTATCACATGCCTATAACCTCACCTGGGTCTAGCCCTGATCGATTGGTGCCTACAATCTCCCCACAAGCCTACCGTACTCAATACTTAGACACGTGAATAACATTGTAGAATAATTTTTACTCACCCTGCTGTTTTCATTTGGAGTGTAATCTACTCGTCGAATGGCTGTAAGCCATTTGCTGGAAAGGTCAGCATTCCTTGGGAACCTAAACACGTGCACTTTCGGTCCCGATCTGTAATTCCCCTTGCAATTTGGCACTGAACACGTGTAAGGCATTGTTGATGATCATGGAGAAGCTATCACAGGGAATAATGTACTTATAAAGTATATATGAGGGGGAAATAGTTTGGAAACACAGCGACATCCTCCCCCTACCTCACTAAAATGTATACTGACCTGCGAGGGTAGTGACCGTTTCAGCACTCCTTTTGTCGACGTCACAGAATTTAAAGGTCCCATCCGTGCGGCCTGGTACTCTAGGTGGCCTTGGCCATACTCTCCACCCCGTGGATGACGTCATCACGCGCGTTGTGGCAAGAGTAACATCACCCTACACTCAACCGCTATCTCAACCTTGCCCAGACGACCGAGTCAGGTGTGAGCATGAGTATGACGTATGAATGACGTCACCGAGAGGGCACACATAAAATCTACGGGACACCAATGTACCTCTTCAATCAAAACAGCTGATAAGACGTCTTCAAACAAATACGACCTCCAAGCAGTACCAGTTATTGTAATAGGTTAGTGATTAGTGATATATATACTACAATAACATATACTAATACTAGTGAATTAGTAGTCTACTAGTAAACGTACAACATAGCAATGCCACTGTGATTTAATTATCTTGATATCTAACTACTTATTTACTTAACGAATTTTAAGGTGAATGTAAGTACATTTTAACTCTATTTCGACTTAGTAAATTCAAGTATTACTTCAATAAGTTTAATCTCACACAAAGAGAAAATATACTTACTTCCTTAAATAATTCGCTCTTCTTAGACGTTTTACATTTAAAGGCCTCACAGTAATATATTTTATTTGCAGTAACAGTACATTCAAGAAGTTTTATAACAGTGATCAAACCCTTCTTTTCTGTTACTTTGTGTTTTTAATTTGTCTTTTTCAATTTCTTTGTAAGAGAATAGGCTATCCCTATAGTGCCTTACTAACCTGAATTTCTTAGTAAGAGAGTATCCCTATACAGTGCTTTACTAACTTGAATTTTCCTAGACTTCCTTATATATATTTTTTTGCTGAACTCATAGTCTAACTAACATCATTTCATCCTTCAACTTTGGATAAAGGTGTGACGTTAAAGTGAAACTCCTACGACCTATATTCTATGCTAGTGACCTTGAATTTTTCGTCATTTCAGAATTTCAGGTGGGGATTATGTTTCAATGCTTGTAAATTTTTCTTGAATTTAAAGTGGAATTTTAGGAATAGGAGTTTGAACCTCGGTCAGACACAGAGCTTGAATTGAATTGAATGTATTGATAGAAATCTTGGCACCGCAACAACAAGGTCATATGGCGCCGAACAAGCTAACATTTGAGGAGGTCCGTGCCAGAGGGGCCAACTCGCCACGAGTATAGTTTTGAGTTATTGATGTTTAAAGTTAACATACCATACACACAGTAGATAAGGCATAATAATATATTATTATATATCAATGGACAGCTTAGGAACAGACAATTTTTTTTAGATGGTTTAAAAAAAAATAAAACAAAAAAAACATGCATACTGTAGGTGTTTTTTTTGGAATGCGAAATTTTTTTCGATTTCCTTCAAATTTGTACCATTATGAACATTCACTATAATTAAAGGACAGTTATAATTTCAAGGAAAAATACCCAAAAATAAATATTTTATAAGACTTTTAATCCAAAATTTTAACAAAATGCATGATTTTTGTATTTTATTTTTATATTATTTTGTGTTGTGTTTGTAATAATAATTCATAATGTAATTTGACACGTTACCTTTATGTCCAAGTAGTTTATGTAGGTGGTGAGGGCGGAGGGGAAGGTTGTTGTTAGTATTCCAAGAAGTCGTCGCTGGGATCGTCGACGTCTTCTTCGTTGGCATCTCTAGGTCTTGCAGTCATGGACTTCTATGCCTCGAAAAGCAGGGTGAAGTAGATCTTGTGTGGCTGGGGGACGTATTTCGTCAACTCCTGGAGATGCTGTAGCTTCTTTTGGTGCATGGGAACTCCCCCTGGGTACTTGACAGGCAACGGAATTTGTGAGAGGTCAAACACGTTTGGGTCATAAATTTTGCTTCTACCCTTCTGCATAAACCACTCCCGCTGCACATGAAAGCCGTCCATGTAGCCAGCAGACACTTTAATGCCTTCCCTGTAATCTTTGGAGACTATCAGGCGCTTGGCAGCCTTGAATCCCGAACCTGTCTGGCCCGCCTTGCTGATATGTTGTTGCAGAACCTCAAAGTTAAGGAAGTCGCTCTCCTCCATGCGGACCACAGTGACCTGCTCCTTGCTTCTGTGTGTCGACATTAGCTGGGTGTAGTGGTCAGTGGTGAATACCTCCTTGCCCTTCAGGTGCTTCTCAAACACACCAAAGTCGCGATCACAGTGCAGGAATGAGAGGCCAGCCTCCAGGAAGAAGTGGATGATAGAAGAAAAACGATGGTTATGGATGAGTCTTAGGTAGCATAGGCAAAGGTTGATATTCTTGTTCTGGCCAGGGCAATTATCTGAAAACACCACCAGTTTCAAGGAATCAGCAGGTACGTGATGTTGAATGAAGTGACATAAGCAACTTGCCACCTCAGAAGATCCCCTTCTTGCCTCCGACTCGTTCCAGACATAAAAGTAGGCCTTGTTGGACTTGATATCGTGGATACCCAGATTATACGTCCACATTTTGCAGCGGTAATATTGGGCGCTAGTAGTAAGACGGGGGGTGCATAGTGTTTGCTGGAGATCAACAGCAATTCCAAAGATTCCAGGTGTAGTGTCTTTGGTATAAATCTGCATGAAATCATGGCCAGCCTTGGCATGAAAATGATGATCGTTCCTCTTCATGGCAAGTTGAGCCCTCTCCTCCCGTTGTGTCTCTGGATCAAGTTCTGCCAATTTTGTTTTGAACTGATCACATGTGCTGCAGGTGTCACTCTTTGGTGGTGTTATCCCGATCTTATAGTTCTGCACCTCCTTAACGAACCGGGATTGCTTAATGGCATTGGGTTCCTCTTGGTGCTCTATCATGTATGTCTGAAAGGCATCATAGAGTCCAGCCCAGGTAGATCCAGGAGGTAGGTACAGCTTGTCCGGATTCTTGGTACGAGAATAATGGGACGTACAGGTGGGCAGAGACTTGCAGAAGCTTTTAATTAGTTACAGGAGATCGTCATTAGTCTTGTTGTGGGGTACATGGCGGCCTCTTTGGTCGGGGGACAGAATACCAGTGGCAGTGGAAGAGCTCTTAGAGCACCCATTTCGCACACGTTTGGATGTTATGTCATGAATATTTAGAAAGGCAGTACGGCAAACATTGATGTTCTTAGTATTCACAGACACTGAATATTGCTTGACGTTTTTAGTGCGACTCTCCCTTCCCTTCACTCGTGAACGTTTAGACAATGTCTCACTCAATCGCTTATTTATGTACTGGGACTGGGAATCATGGCTTTCCAGTGCCCAATAACTGTTAAATAGTAAATGCACATTATCAATTCCCACTTTCTCGAAGCAATTATCCAAGCAATCACAAGGGGGCCCTACTTTCTTTGGTGTTACAGCTTTGGCGGTGCTTCTACTAACATAGGCCTGGCCACTGTCCCGTTTACACTTTTTGATCGTCTTCTGCCAGGTCTTTGGCCTTCGTTTACGACTAGGTTGCAGGGAAGGCTTAGCCTCACCAATATTCGAGTCAGATGACGACATTGTAGCACAGATATCGGAGAAATAAGGCACAAAATAGCGGAGGTAATCACTCGTGTGTTGACTCTAACTCGGTTTGAGCGTGACTACTGAAGCACGTCTCGTACAGCGCCTGTGAGTGGTCGGGCGGGCGGCCATTTAATTCCCCACGTCGTAGCCGCGCTCTCATTGGTTATCTATCCCCGTTCCAAGTGGAATTATCTATCCCCGTTCCAAGTGGAATTATCTATCCCCGTTCCAAGTGGAATTATATCTATACCCGTTCCAAGTGGAATTATCTATCCCCGTTCCAAGTGGAATTATCTATACCCGTTCCAAGTGGAATTATCTATACCCGTTCCATGGAATTATCTATCCCCGTTCCAAGTGGAATTATCTTACCGTTCCAAGTGGAATTATCTATCCCCGTTCCAAGTGAATCTATCCCCGTTCCAAGTGGAATTATCTATCCCCGTTCCAAGTGGAATTATCAATCCCCGTTCCAAGTTTATCTACCCGTTCCAAGTGGAGTTATCTATACCGTTCCAAGTGGAATTATCTATACCCGTTCCAAGTGGAATTATCTATACCCGTTCCAAGTGGAATTATCTATCCCCGTTCCAAGTGGAATTATCTATGCCGTTCCAAGTGGAATTATCTATCCCCGTTCCAAGTGGAATTATCTATCCCCGTTCCAAGTGGAATTATCTATCCCCGTTCCAAGTGGAATTATCTATCCCGTTCCAAGTGGAATTATCTATCCCGTTCCAAGTGGAATTATCTATCCCCGTTCCAAGTGGAATTATCTATCCCGTTCCAAGTGGAATCTATACCCGTTCCAAGTGGAATTATCTATACCCGTTCCAAGTGGAATTATCTATACCCGTTCCAAGTGGAATTATCGATCCCCGTTCCAAGTGGAATTATCTATACCCGTTCCAAGTGGAATTATCTATCCCCGTTCCAAGTGGAATTATCTATCCCCGTTCCAAGTGGAATTATCTATCCCCGTTCCAAGTGGAATTATCCCCGTTCCTCCAAGTGGAGTTATCTATACCCGTTCCAAGTGGAATTATCTATACCCGTTCCAAGTGGAATTATCTATACCCGTTCCAAGTGGAATTATCTATCCCCGTTCCAAGTGGAATTATCTATGCCCGTTCCAAGTGGAATTATCTATCCCCGTTCCAAGTGGAATTATCTATCCCCGTTCCAAGTGGAATTATCTATCCCCGTTCCAAGTGGAATTATCTATCCCCGTTCCAAGTGGAATTATCTATCCCCGTTCCAAGTGGAATTACCTATCCCCGTTCCAAGTGGAATAATCTATCCCCGTTCCAAGTGGAATTATCTATCCCCGTTCCAAGTGGAATAATCTATCCCCGTTCCAAGTGGAATTATCTATACCCGTTCCAAGTGAAATTATCTATACCCGTTCCAAGTGGAAGTATCTATACCCGTTCCATGTGGAATCATCTATACCCGTTCCAAGTGGAATTATCTATCCTTTCCTCACGCTGCGCATAACGATGCTGTCGCAGAGTCTCTTCCTGCCCTGCACCTGCACTAGCGGTGACAGGCCCCGGGGCCTCTCCAGACTCTAACATAGGTGCCAATAATGAGTCACCAAGAAACACTGCCGGCTCAAAACTCTCCAATTGACCAACACTTCCCGTTTTCTTGTGACCTTTCCTCCGCGGTTTGATAGACTGAGGTGGTGGCTGCAAGGCTCCAGATGTCTGAGAACGCGTCACAACACACGCCATGGTTTGTACGCTACACTTCTCAACCCCCTCCTGTTCCTCCCTACTAACGTCGGCCACCTTCTCGGCAACGACCAAGGGTGAAACCTTAGAAGCAGGCACCGCAAAGTCGTTGCCGAGGAGGAGGTCGATGCCCCCAACAGGCAAGTTCTCTACAATTCCTACATCCAGCTCCTTCGCCACACCACCCACCTCCAGCTCCATCCGCACCAGCGGGTAGGACTTCGTAGCATTGATCCCCTGAACTACCACCACCCGAGCAGCGTTAATCGGTCTACCAGTAAAGTTCTTTAACAAGGTCTGAGAAGCCCCCGTATCACGCAATAGCTTAACTCCTCGCCTTTCGCCAGCCCACCTCACAAAACCCAAAGACGTCGCGGACAGGGTTCGAGCCTTCCGGACTCTTGAACACAGTCCTCTCCCACGCTCTGACGAACTACCCTTGGCAAACTCAGAAGATATAGGCGACACCCCTATGCTGCGGGCCAATGACACAACCTTGTTTGGTGGCTTGTTCGGACAAGCATTTGCAAAGTGACCCTCCTTGTGACATGCGAAGCACTCTTTACTCTTTGGTTTCCCTTGGGAGTGGGAGGTACCATTAGTCTTCTTATACGGGATGGTATTTGGTTTATGTTCAGTTTTATTGTCAGTGCTAGATGGTTTTGTGTATTTATGTGTATCAAAATTCTTGGGAGGGGGAGGGGTACGATCCTTTGCACCCGACTCACTCCTAGCTGCTGCTCCGCACCCTCGAATTAATGACAGTCGGCGGTCAGCCATTTCTGCTGCCTCCTGGAGAGTTCTAGGATTGTTTTCCTTTATATTTAATGTTAAGTCCCCGCCTGTGCACTTAAAGAACTGCTCCAAGAGAACCAGCTCACTCAACTCCTCAAAAGTAGCTGCCCTCTCAGAACGCAGCCAATGTCGTAGTGCATCAGACAAGTCCCGGGCGTGTTCTAGGAAGGTACTATCCTTGCCCTTAGTAACACCCCGAAACTTCAAGCGGTAAGTTTCCGGTTGTAACTCATAGGCCCGTAGCACAGCCTTCTTTAGCTCATCATAAACTACACAGGACTCTAAAGGTAGTGCATCATACGCTTTTAGCCCCTTTCCTAGGAGTCTTGATGAAACTAATGCTGCCCACTTTTCCTGAGGCCACTGGTGTTCCTGACACTTCTTCTCAAATCGCATAAAAAACTCAGCCACACATAATTCATCGAACACAGGAACTAGTTTAAGCAGGTGCGACAATGATTGGTCCCGATGTCTGTTACCTCCCCCAATATTTCGCCCTGTTACCTCCACTCGAGATCTCTCCACCTCCCTGTCAGCCCGATACCTAGTAGACTCTGCCTGCAGTTCAGCCTCTCGCATAGCTGTTCTCTCTGCAGCCTCAGCCTGAGCTCTAGCAACCTCAACCTTGGCCATCTCAAGCCGAAACAACAAATCTGGAGTCAACCCTTGAGGAGGGGAAGGTGCATTTAATGGAGAGGGTCCCTGTGATTGAATTCCACGCTGCCATTGACCATCAACTTGGGGGTATGTACTAAATTCAGGCACCCTGACGTTTGATATGGGGGTAGAGTGGAGGGGGGCTGGGGACCGGGGCCCCCAGTCGCCTCTCCACCCAGGTCTCTCCCTTCTAAACCCAATATCAAAGTCCTCAGCTGATCTTTCCTCATACCACTTAAACCCTGGTGACCCTGAAGACCTGCCACACACTTTAAGCCATACTTATTCAGCTTCAACACCCTGGCAGCGGTCAGGGGCACCTCTAAAAATCTTCTAGCACCCTCCTCGCTATCGACTAGCCACTCCACAGGTCTTTCTCCCTCCGAGCCCGCATCATGACCTGACCCATCACTGTGTTCTGATGTATTAGACATGTTTGTGTACTGCAGTAATTATCACGGTTATAGAATGTGCCTTATCTCCTATGCAAGTATGTATATACTAATGTTATTTAAAGTCTTTTAATGTGTTATATTGGTTGCTCCCAAAAAAAACTCTATGTCCACTGTATTCCTCTAATCATAAGGAATCTCAAAACAAATGACCACTATATTCCTCTGTTCAGTAAATCCTATGCAAGGTCGCCATTTGTTACGTGCTGGGATATATAAACACTGGGCTCTTTCTATTGGACTAGGTATGCGGCAACAAGCAACAACGGAAAACGCTAGATCCAACCCTTATCTATAAACCCAGGCAACAAACCACCCTAAACCGTCAAGAGTCCTGCCTGGACAACGAGGTATCCTATGACTCGGTTACAAGGTGCACGCACTATAGACTGCTGATAGTCAAGCAGGCTATATAAAAGATCACACAATTAAGTTGACTTAAAGCTTCAAGGAAAAGATAGATAACGGAATTAAATTGCAGAAACAATTTAATAACAAACTAGAAGAAAGCACATTTAGCGTTATGTTAATTAATACAACTAATCACCCCTGCGTGAAAGAAGGTGAAACCAAACAGTCCTCAAAACATCGTACAGGTAGACAAGATGCGGGTTTCTAAACTGCATGCGGCTACCGTAGGATCTGATGCTTAGCAAAGAAAGTACGTTACGGATTTAGAGAACTCTTAACTCATAAGCAGGAATAAATACTAGTGATAGGACATACAGTGTATAATGGCATAGGTATAATGAAATAAAGGCAGCAACTCGCAACAAAACCACATACAGGTGTGCTTCTCACTCTTAGTCAGGCAAGCCTGCTCGGACAGAGTCTCTAAGCCACACCCTGACTCACAATGCTCACAAAAACGGTAAACTGTGGCACAATAACAAGCATACAGAGATAATAAACCCCTAGCTGTTAATCTGCCAGGTGGCAGAGGTCTAGCCGGAAGGATATAGGCTTCGGATACCCGGGCTGAGCCACCTGCTCTAGCCTAGGGACGTTCCCAGGTCTGTGCGCCAAATTACTCTAATTGAAAGGGTGCTCTCTTGAGAGACTCAGATCGCAAGTATCTGACTCTCTCCAGGCGACCCTAAAACAAAAGCAAGACGTGCTAGCGCAGTGCTGAGTGGACTAGGCAAACCCTCACACAACACAACGCTAGACACACAGGGACACAGACAAGAAAATGCCCCCATACTCCCACGGGTATCCTAGTAAAGTCGTGCGGATCCACGGGACTCGCACCAGCAGACTTTACTTAAAGGATCGCAAAAAGCCTCCCCTCCGGTCTAGCCCCTGCTAACCTGACACAAGAACACACTAGCAAGCATGAAACCACCAAATATGAGACAACAAAAAAGCTTCCTAGGTCTCATTAACAATTACATCCCTGCATAAGGCCCAAAATCCTATCTAGTTATCTGAGAGCTCGTCGTTAATACAATAATAGATATAAGGTCTATCAAGGGGATGGGATAATTAAATAGATTGGTGAAGTAGTGGAAAGAAGGTATACAAAGTAAGAGAGAACGTTTCTAAGTGGGGTTGAGAGGGATAGATATCAAGGGGGTCCGAAGGGTACGTCCCAGCCTTGGCAACACTCAACACAGTTGCCTGGTCAAAATCCTCTACCCCGTGCGTGAGTCGAAACTAAGCCTAACGTTGCAACCAAATGCATGTGGCAGCGCTTCAGGCTCGTCCCAAGCTGGACTCTCCGCGCGAAGCAACGTCCCAAGCCGGTCTCTCTCTCCCGCTCGTGTCTTCCCGCTCTCACTAAACTTACATCTTATATATTATAATGAAACGATCAACTATCGAGAATAAAATATACTAAGATGTGTTGGTTAAGAATAAGGGCAGCTTCAAGCTGTGAAACAACATAAGAATATCCCAGACATTAGTTACATTGTCGTAGGATATATACTAAGGGAAAGCCTGCCGGCCGGCTGCCACCAGCCGGTTTATAAACGGCTGGGCAGCCGACGCGCGCGCATGCCCGCACGTGGTTACTATGCAGAAGCGTCACACAAGTCCAACAAGGCCTACTTTTATGTCTGGAACGAGTCGGAGGCAAGAAGGGGATTTTTTGAGGTGGCAAGTTGCTTATGTCACTTCATTCAACATCACGTACCTGCTGATTCCTTGAAACTGGTGGTGTTTTCAGATAATTGCCCTGGCCTCTTTCTTCTATCATCCACTTCTTCCTGGAGGCTGGCCACTCATTCCTGCCCTGTGATCGCGACTTTGGTGTGTTTGAGAAGCACCTGAAGGGCAAGGAGGTATTCACCACTGACCACTACACCCAGCTAATGTCGACACACAGAAGGAAGGAGCAGTTCACTGTGGTCCGCATGGAGGAGAGCGACTTCCTTAACTTTGAGGTTCTGCAACAACACATCAGCAAGGCGGGCCAGACAGGTTCGGGATTCAAGGCTGCCAAGCGCCTGATAGTCTCCAATGATTACAGGGAAGGCATTAAAGTGTCTGCTGGCTACATGGACGGCTTTCATGTGCAGCGGGAGTGGTTTATGCAGAAGGATAGAAGCAAAATTTATGACCCAAACGTGTTTGACCTCTCACAAATTCCGTTGCCTGTCAAGTACCCAGGGGGAGTTCCCATGAACCAAAAGAAGCTACAGCATCTCCAGGAGTTGACGAAATACGTCCCCCAGCCACACAAGACCTACTTCACCCTGCTTTTCGAGGCACAGAAGTCCATGACTGCAAGACCTAGAGATGCCAACGAAGAAGACGTCGACGATCCCAGCGACGACTTCTTGGAATACTAACAACAACCTTCCCCTCCCCCCTCACCACCTACATAAACTACTTGGACATAAAGGTAACGTGTCAAATTACATTATGAATTATTATTACAAACACAACACAAAATAATATAAAAAATAAAATACAAAAATCATGCATTTTGTTAAAATTTTGGATTAAAAGTCTTATAAAATATTTATTTTTGGGTATTTTTCCTTGAAATTATAACTGTCCTTTAGTTATAGTGAATGTTCATAATGGTACAAATTTGAAGGAAATCGAATAATTTTTTCGCATTCCAAAAAAAACACCTATGCATGTTTTTTTTTTGGTTTATTTTTTTTTATTTATTTATTTTTTTTTAAACCATCTAAACAAAAATGTCTGTTCCTAAGCTGTCCATTGATATATAATAATATATTATTATGCCTTATCTACTGTGTGTATGGTATGTTAACTTTAAACATCAATAACTCAAAACTATACTCGTGGCGAGTTGGCCCCTCTGGCACGGACCTCCTCATATTTGCAGAAAGCTAGAATCGTAAAACAACATGTGTAAACTTAGATATCAAAGTAAAATCAATGCAATCATAAAAAACTGAAAGAGGCCAGCCTTTTTCAAAAATAAAAACACATCGTGTGGTTTCGGTGAGCAAACACCAATTTCAGAGCTAAAATTATAGCAGACAATTCCGCAGTAAAAACTGAAGCAGCTAAAGGAAGACTACCTCCACGACTGAAGTCAGGGAACACAACACCAAAACCAACACCATAGGCAGATTTAGAGCCATCAGTATACACAGGCACAGAACTATTATGACTAGAAGAATGTTCCAAAAACATATGAAGAAGAGACTGAGGAGCGACTGAATCCTTCGATCCTGTAAAAAACCTGCAGACTGACAGTTCAGGCAAGACCCAGGGTGCAATCCTTGGAATTTGCATGGGACTCACAGGAACCGTCGACAGATTAAGCTCCTTCATTACTTAACGAACTCTATAGCCAAAAGGATGAGGCAGTCGAGGATGCTGACCATAATATGAAAACAAAGATTGACCCGAGACACGGGTACAAACAAGAGAGTCTGGAAGCGCCGAATCCGAAACCAACAGCGGACAACCACAGATTGACGCAGTAAATCTAAGGGAGGTACACCAGCCTCCACCAGCAAGCTGGGAATCAGAGACGACCGAAAAGCTCCAGTTGCAAGACGGAGACCAACATGATGAACAGCATCTAGAGTCTTAAGTCTGGAGTCTGTGGCAGAGGAGTAGACTTCACAGCCATACGACAGTTGAACGGAATTACACCATCACAGAGCTGAGTATACGTCAACTTGGCCACTAATTTAGTTCCGCTCTTCTCGTCAAAGTACGAAGTCTCTCGCCTTATTTAATCAGGTCTAAAATGGAGCTCACACACCTGTAAGAGATGAAAGCTCCGATATAGCTAAGCTAAAAATAAATCGTTGCATAATTGTATTGCGAGCGATATTATTGTTTGGTAGTTCAATCATTCACGAAGGAGTAAATACACTGATTTTGAGCAGTGTGTAATTTGACTTATGAATATTATATACAATTCAATATACCACACTTAAATTACAGTACTGGGTAGGCTTTAATTTTGTATATATATTTTTCCATAATTGGGAATACAAAATTATTTCATTATGCAGCATTGATCCAGGAGGAGGATCCAATTCAGTGCATCCGCCAGCGTCGTCGTCAAACATACACAACAAACAAAATAAAATAAATCTACTCCGTGGTTATGGATAACTTGCTTCGTCGATAATAATAATAATACTAATAATACTAATATTAGTAATTATAATAATATCAATAATGAAATTAATAATAATTATATTAAAGGTAACACATCTATTATATCATTAATGAAGTCATCGATATACCACATAATAAACTCCCGAAAATATATATACTCCCACTGTTGAGCTACTCAATTACTATTATTCTTATTATTACTATTTTAATTAATATTATTATTATTATTATTATTATTATTATTATTATTATTATTATTATTATTACTACTGTATTATTATTATTGTTATTAGTTTTATTATTATTATTATTATTATTATTAGTATTACTATTTATATTATTATGATTATTAAAAGTATTATTATTATTGTTATTAGTATTATCAATATTATTATTATTATTGTTATTATTATTTATATTAACATTATTATTATTTCTATTTCAACTTGCTGAAGGAATGAGTAATTTTAGTCATGTAATTTTTATTTTTTTTTTTTTTTCTATGTGATTGAGGGAGGCAAAAGGTATAACTGCCTATAGCGAGTGCCTCCCCCATAGTTGAAAGAGTGACTGGGCCAAAATCAAGGGACGTTCGAGCCAAAATGCCTGGACACACGGAGTTTGAAGCAATTTAAGTCATAGGAAGAGGGAAAGACTGATTCTGGGAGAGAGTTCCAGAGATCAGATGTTGAGTAGAAGAAAGTTTGAGAGTAACGTTTCACTCTTGGGTTGGAGAGTTGCACAGAGTAGGGGTGGGATTGAGTTGCAAGACGGGTACCACGTGCCCTACGTAAAGGAGGTGGTATGCACTGGGATAGCTCTGAGGAACACTGATTATTATAGTAGCGATAGAATAGCGAGAGAGATGCAACATTGCGGCGGAGAGAGAGAGATTGCAGAGGGTTGGTGAGTGGACGGGAGTTAATGATACGAAAGGCCTTCCTTTCAACTTTGTCTAGGAGAGCGGTGTGAGAGGAACCTCCCCACACATGTGAACAATACTCAATACAAGGGCGCACTATGCCCCTGTAAAGAGCAAGAAGCTGTGCAGGGGAAAAGAACCGCCTAAGGCGGTTGAGCACACCCAGCTTCTGGGAGGCTGCCTTAGCAAGACTGGTAATATGGTCCTTCCAAATGAGAGCAGAAGAAAAAGAGACACCAAGAATATTGAGAGAAGATGAAGGGTTGATTTTTGTATTGTTGAAGAATAAGGGATAGTCCGCTGGGAGATCCTGACGGGTAGATAGATGGAGAAATTGGGTTTTGGAAGCATTAAAGTTAACAAGGTTTTCTCTGCCCCAATTGGAAATAGTATTTAGATCAGAATTTAAGAGTTCTATGGCTTCATTACGTTTGTCGTTGAGGGATTGCTGGCTGGGGCGTTCTGAAAAACTAATGGAGTAGTGTAAGGTTGAGTCGTCTGCGTATGAATGGATGGGAATTAAGGTACAGTTAAGGAGATAATTTATAAAAATTAGAAAGAGAATAGGAGATAGGACAGAGCCCTGAGGAACACCGGAGTTTATAGGGTGAGGAAGTGAACAATGGCCGTCCACAACCGCAGCTATGGAACAGCCGGAAAGGAAATTAGAGACAAAGGCACAGATGGAGGGATAGAAACCGAAGGAGGGTAGTTTAGAAATTAAAGATTTATGCCAGACTCTATCGAAGGCTTTCGATATGTCTAGTGCAATAGAAAAAGTCTCACCGAAGTCCCGAAAGGAGGATGACCAAGAGTTAGTAAGATATGAAAGAAGATCACCAGTAGAGCGACCCTTAAGGAAGCCATACTGGCGATCTGAGAGCAGATTATGAGAAGAGAAATGCTTAAGAAATTTGGAAGCAAGAATAGTTTCAAAAACTTTAGAAAGACAAGAGATAAGAGCAATTGGACGATAGTTGGAGGGTTGAGAGCGGTCACCCTTCTTTGGGACAGGTTGAATTTGAGCAAACTTCCAGCATGAAGGGAAGACGTTAGAGGATAGACAGAGACGAAAGAGTTTGCCTAGGCAGGGAGTCAGCACGGAAGCACAGTTTTTGAGAACAACAGGAGGTACACCGTCCGGACCGTACGCCTTATTAGTGTTAAGCCCAGAGAGGGTAGAAAGTACATCTTTAGAAGAGATTAGGATATTAGGCATAAGTAAGAGAGAGGAGGGCGGAGAGGGAGGAATAGCACTGGAATCATCCAAGGTGGAGTTTCTAGCAAAAGTTTGAGCGAAGAGTTTAGCTTTGTCAGAGGAAGAAGTGATGGTTATGCCATCAGAGTGGGAAAGGGGAGGGAAAGACGAGGAAGAGAAATTGTTGGAGAGGTTTTTGGCTAGATGCCAGAAAGCTTGGGAAGAGCTAGAGTTGGATAGTTCAGTGCATTTATTATTGATGAAAGAGTGTTTGGCAAGTCGAAGAACAGATTTGGCTTGATTCCGGGTAGAAACATATGAAGAATGAGAGTCTTGAGTTTTAAGGCGTCGGTACCGTTTGAATGCTTCCTCCTTATTGCGGACAGCAGTAGAACAGGCGTGAGTAAACCAAGATTGTTTAGCATTAGTCTGAGAGAAAGAGAATGGAATGTATGCTTCCATGCCCGATAGTATTACCTCGGTAATGCGTTCAGCACTCTCCGAGGGTCCTCGGCCATGGAAGCAGAAATCATTCCATGGGAAATCAAAGAAGTACTGCCGAAGAGCCTCCCAGTCGGCAGCGTCAAAGTGCCACAAGCGCCGCCGGCTAGGAGGATCGGGTGGCTGTACTGGAGAGATAGGACAGGTGACAGAGATAAGTTTATGGTCGGAGGAGCCCAAAGGAGAGAAAAGATCGACAGTATAAGAAGAAGGGTTAGAAGTTAGAAACAGGTCAAGAATGTTGGGCCGATCTCCGATGCGATCCGGGATACGGGTGGGTTGCTGAACTAACTGCTCTAGGTCATTTAGGATAGAAAAGACGTAGGCTTGTTCACCAGGTGGATCAGTAGTGTGAGAGGAGAGCCATTGGCGGTGGTGAACGTTGAAATCTCCTAAGATGGAGATTTCTGAGAAAGGAGAAATGGATAGAATGTGTTCCACTGTAGAGTTTAGATAGTCAAAGAATTTGGGAAAGTTGGTAGAGTTAGGGGAAAGATAGACTGAACAGAAATATTTAGTAAGAGAATGACAGGAAAGTTTGAGCCATAAAGTTGAGAATTCAGAGGAGTCGAAATCGGGAACACGAGAGCAAGTGAGTTTGTTGTGCACATATGCACAACATCCGCCTTTGGCTTTGAAACTAGGATAGAGAAAGTAGTAGGATACAGAGAAGGGGTTGCTGGATGTTGCTACAGACACCTGGGTTTCGGTGAGGAAGAGAAGATCAGGTTTGTAGGAGGAGAGATGGTGCTCAACAGAGTGAAAGTTAGAGGAAAGTCCGCAAATGTTGCAGAAATTAATAGAAATAGTAACAGGCCGAGGTCCAGGTAATTGTGTGGGGTCGTCAGGGGATGGTCGGTCGGGTGAGGGGGCATTTATGGTCCCATGGTCCCCCCCCTGGGGACTCCGAGGCTGGGCTACAATTCATCATTTTGTGTTTTTTTAATTTTGGTGTGGAGGAATGAAGTGTGGTGTGCATGTTTAGTGTAGTGAAGTGGATAGGAGGAGGAGGTGTTTGTGAGAGCTAGCTGGATTGTTCTCAGTGTAAATGAGGCACAAAGAAAATCAGTAAGAGAGGCCAAGCAAATGAAACAGGAGTTCCAGCGACTCTTTATCACATGCCTATAACCTCACCTGGGTCTAGCCCTGATCGATTGGTGCCTACAATCTCCCCACAAGCCTACCGTACTCAATACTTAGACACGTGAATAACATTGTAGAATAATTTTTACTCACCCTGCTGTTTTCATTTGGAGTGTAATCTACTCGTCGAATGGCTGTAAGCCATTTGCTGGAAAGGTCAGCATTCCTTGGGAACCTAAACACGTGCACTTTCGGTCCCGATCTGTAATTCCCCTTGCAATTTGGCACTGAACACGTGTAAGGCATTGTTGATGATCATGGAGAAGCTATCACAGGGAATAATGTACTTATAAAGTATATATGAGGGGGAAATAGTTTGGAAACACAGCGACAACCTCCCCCTACCTCACTAAAATGTATACTGACCTGCGAGGGGCACTCCTTTTGTCGACGTCACAGAATTTAAAGGTCCCATCCGTGCGGCCTGGTACTCTAGGTGGCCTTGGCCATACTCTCCACCCCGTGGATGACGTCATCACGCGCGTTGTGGCAAGAGTAACATCACCCTACACTCAACCGCTATCTCAACCTTGCCCAGACGACCGAGTCAGGTGTGAGCATGAGTATGACGTATGAATGACGTCACCGAGAGGGCACACATAAAATCTACGGGACACCAATGTACCTCTTCAATCAAAACAGCTGATAAGACGTCTTCAAACAAATACGACCTCCAAGCAGTACCAGTTATTGTAATAGGTTAGTGATTAGTGATATATATACTACAATAACATATACTAATACTAGTGAATTAGTAGTCTACTAGTAAACGTACAACATAGCAATGCCACTGTGATTTAATTATCTTGATATCTAACTACTTATTTACTTAACGAATTTTAAGGTGAATGTAAGTACATTTTAACTCTATTTCGACTTAGTAAATTCAAGTATTACTTCAATAAGTTTAATCTCACACAAAGAGAAAATATACTTACTTCCTTAAATAATTCGCTCTTCTTAGACGTTTTACATTTAAAGGCATCACAGTAATATATTTTATTTGCAGTAACAGTACATTCAAGAAGTTTTATAACAGTGATCAAACCCTTCTTTTCTGTTACTTTGTGTTTTTAATTTGTCTTTTTCAATTTCTTTGTAAGAGAATAGGCTATCCCTATACAGTGCTTTACTAACTTGAATTTTCCTAGACTTCCTTATATATATTTTTTTGCTGAACTCATAGTCTAACTAACATCATTTCATCCTTCAACTTTGGATAAATGTGTGACGTTAAAGTGAAACTCCTACGACCTATATTCTATGCTAGTGACCTTGAATTTTTCGTCATTTCAGAATTTCAGGTGGGGATTATGTTTCAATGCTTGTAAATTTTTCTTGAATTTAAAGTGGAATTTTAGGAATAGGAGTTTGAACCTCGGTCAGACACAGAGCTTGAATTGAATTGAATGTATTGATAGAAATCTTGGCACCGCAACAACAAGGTCATATGGCGCCGAACAAGCTAACATATTTGCAGAAAGCTAGAATCGTAAAACAACATGTGTAAACTTAGATATCAAAGTAAAATCAATGCAATCATAAAAAACTGAAAGAGGCCAGCCTTTTTCAAAAATAAAAACACATTGTGTTGTTTCGGTGAGCATACACCAATTTCAGAGCTAAAATTATAGCAGACAATTCCGCAGTAAAAACTGAAGCAGCTAAAGGAAGACTACCTCCACGACTGAAGTCAGGGAACACAACACCAAAACCAACACCATAGGCAGATTTAGAGCCATCAGTATACACAGGCACAGAACTATTATGACTAGAAGAATGTTCCAAAAACATATGAAGAAGAGACTGAGGAGCGACTGAATCCTTCGAGCCTGTAAAAAACCTGCAGACTGACAGTTCAGGCAAGACCCAGGGTGCAATCCTTGGAATTTGCATGGGACTCACAGGAACCGTCGACAGATTAAGCTCCTTCATTACTTAACGAACTCTATAGCCAAAAGGATGAGGCAGTCGAGGATGCTGACCATAATATGAAAACAAAGATTGACCCGAGACACGGGTACAAACAAGAGAGTCTGGAAGCGCCGAATCCGAAACCAACAGCGGACAACCACAGATTGACGCAGTAAATCTAAGGGAGGTACACCAGCCTCCACCAGCAAGCTGGGAATCAGAGACGACCGAAAAGCTCCAGTTGCAAGACGGAGACCAACATGATGAACAGCATCTAGAGTCTTAAGTCTGGAGTCTGTGGCAGAGGAGTAGACTTCACAGCCATACGACAGTTTGGATGCGACAAATGCCTGAAACAAATGCAGTAGTGTTCTGCGATCAGCTCCCCAAGAGGTGTGTGACAGAACCCTTAACAGATTCAAAGCTTTCATACACGATGCCTTCAGATTTGACAAGTGCGGAACCCAAGTCAAACGGCAATCAAACGTGAGATCCAAGTACTTTGTCTCTGCCACACAACCGAGTCTCCTGCCACAGAGCATTAGATCAGGGTCTGGGTGAAACCCCCTTATTCTGCAAAAGTGCATAGCCACAGTACACACAGAGCTTGAGATAAGAAGTAGGGACAAAAACTTGCTTCTGACCTTGACGACTTGACTGAAATTCTAGCTAACTCTTTCAAGGAGACATCGGGCCACCCTGATACATTCTTAGCGCAAGCAAATTTCTAACATATTTGCACACCAAATATAAGGCCCTTAGTATCGCCCAGGCACAAAGGTTATGTTATTCTGAGACTGTGCTACGCACTTATCAGAATTTTTCCCCTACGTACGTCCTACATTTCAATATTTGTGAATAGTTCAGTGTTATCTCTGTAGTAGAACGGAAAGTATCCACCAAAAACACTACTGTACAATACCTGCATTCCTGAGGTAAGTTTCACATTTCTAAATTTCTAGGACTAGGATTAAAATATTTGTAGATTCAAGTGTAGAGAAGACTTCAGAAGAACCTACTACACCTACAGATAGTTACAACTACAGCTACAGCTCCGGCTACAGAAATATCAACGTTCTCTCTCTCATCAAACATGGCAGGCCAGGACGAGATAAAACTGATCCAAAGTTGGGAAAATTTCACCCCATTCACTGGGAAATTTTTTCCTAATTACACGGATGGAGTACTAAACTTCCTGGAGACCATTGAAGAACGCATGAGGGACAGCGATATTAGCACTGATGAAGACAAGATAGCTATTGCAAGACGCTATCTGAAGTTCGGTACGATGGCCGAAAGGAGCCAGACCATAACAGGTATGAGGACAGGGGTCTATAGCGAATGGAGAGAATGTATGATTATAATCTTTGGAGAAATCACACCTCCCGCCGAGTCACAGGCATATATTAAACTCCAGGTGCCTATATTTTCTGGGAAGGATAAAGATTGTCCTAACTACCCAGGAGAAGTTGGTGAATTCCTGAAGGTAATAGAAGAATACATGGACACCCATTCCATCTTTAGTGACAAGAAACTAATTGCCTTTGTCCAGATACATCTGAAAAGAGGAAGTGCTATCGACCTCGCTCAAGCAACAGCTCAATTTCAGACAGCGGACTATAGGAATTTCCGTGTAACCCTCGTTATCCTTGCTGTCACTGAAAATCCCGAGGGTCACCAGCCAGAGACACCCCTCACACCAGAAGCGGGACACACTCTAAGGTCCCCTCTAAGTTTAGAGACTGTTCCGGAGTCCCCGGAGTCACCTTCGGACACTGATTCGGACAATGCATCGGATGCAGATACTGCTTCTGAGACCTCGCTGGACCCAGCTCCCGAGATTCCAGACGCTACAGCAGAGACTGTTCCCGCAACTGTTCCCAAGTCAGTTCAAAGAAGAGCTCCTAGACCAGCCCCTGAGCAAATTACAAATCCCAGAAGAGCTCCCAGACCAGACCCCGAGCTAATTCCTCTTGCCAAACCAAGAAGAGCTTGTGAGATAGTGACAGTATCACAGACAGTGTGTGCCTACTGCAATCATAATGCAAGGAGAAACCACTCTTGCGTGGCGAAACGCAGACCCAGTCCGACACCTTTGCCTCCGAGAAGAACTGGTGCAATCCCTAAGAAGTGTGGCCACTGCCATAAAGTTGGTCATACAAAGAAAAATTGCTGGACACTCCATCCACAATTACTCCCACAGCAGAAACAAACGTCACAACGCAAATCCCGAGTGCATACAAAACCTCGTAAGGCAGGAAAACCGCAATGGAACCCTCGCCCTACACAACGAGAGAGACCCGCACGAAGAGGATATTGCTCCGTTTGTGAAGTATTTGGACACGACACAAAGGATTGCCCTTGTGTAGACACACCACATAGACCAAGAGATGAGTCGCCTCCTTCGCGATTCTGGTTCCTACCAGAGTGTCAGATCCTTTAGTCCCAAGACTACAATTGCCGGCTCTCTGCAGCACAAACTCCCCGGAGTCGCAGAGAATGAGACCCCTCAACGGTCGACAATTTGCGTCACAATCAACACCTCACACCAAGGTTATACGTGACTAAGCCAGTTTTACGGGGTGAAGTAAACCTCACGCCAAGGTCCCACACGTAACCCAAAGTTCACGTGATGGATTAAACCTCACACCAAGGTCCCACACGTAGTCCCCAATACATTTCTTGTCGGGCAGACACCTTTTGACACAGGCAATGTACGAAACTCATACATAGTTTGTGTAGCAGAAACGCCTAAGCAAACACAAGGTTTCGCACAAGTTCAAATCATCTATGTCCAAGACATAATGAATCTGAAAGATGACCACATCACCCTGAAGTCTCACAGCTTGAGCTTCACCCATAGTTGTTCCGGTACTCCGTACTGTGTTCGACCCGATTTATTCCCAGGACTGATCATGTAACATCTGTTCCAACAAGTATGGGCAGTTAGCTTGCGCAAGATCCTTGGAATCTGTTCCGAGTACATGGTGCATAGGTCACAGTTAGGTCAACATTGTCGAAGTACATACACAACACGCATTATGCGTTCTTTCCTGCATTCGATCATAAGCAGCGACTGTGTCAACAAGCATGACCAGTTTCACCTGCAAGATCCTAAGAGCTCTCGCTTTATGTCCAAGAGTGCTAGGATCAAGAGCCGTATTGCAAACCAGATTTCTCTCGCTCACATCCACAGCCCAAAAGGATTCGTACTAGAGAAGGTGCACACCTTCCAGTTGGGTTACCTAAATAGTATCACTTAGTAATATCCGGAAAACAAAGGAATTATGCGAAGAATAGGGTACGTCTTCCAGAAAAATACCCAAAATTACAGCAGATGTGAAAAATCTTTACATCACACGTAAGTACATTACCAACGGAATCCAGACCTACAATGTACTAAGACATCCTGCAGGTAAACCCTGTAGAGGATATAAAACTCCGTAGACTTATAGAATGATTTCGCGCATCTACTTCGGTATCCTAGCGCATCGCTAAAACATTCTCCTGTAGCTACGAAGACCTGATCTTAGGATTGTAGTCGCCTTCCGCAGTCTACGGCTAAAAACTATAAAGAATCTAACCAAAGCACTACATACCCCTAAAAGTAAACCTAGGTAAGTCTACAACACACGTCCTTCCTTTGGTTGACACCAACCTGGTTGGTAACCAAGAACGGGATAGTTTTAGGTGGTTGATCACTACAAAGACAAACACGCAGCATATTCTAGCCAAGTTAAGGAAATACTTCCCACAGACTGATTTGTCAGAACTCCTACACGCCATAGGAATAACAGGAACAAAGTTTTTCAAAGTTACTCAAAAGTCTAAGTTTTTTTAAGTGGAACTCCATCACCTCATGGATAGACACCAGAAGACTTGACTGTACATTCACGATCGGTATCTGAGATGTCCCAGTAAGCCAATCTCGAGTCGAGCAGAAATGATTCTCATCGAATAGTACGATCTGTGCAGTTAATTACCTTCTGAAGTCGCACTTAAAATACAAACTTAAGGTTAGAATTATAATAAGATGTTTCCAAGTCTTACAAGGCAGAGCTCATCAGAATGCTTGCCTAAATACCAGTCAAAACATGCTCAACAATTCACACTAGTACAAACGACTCTTCTCACAAGAGCTCCGTACAAATTCAAAATGCCAAGTGACATAGTCAAGATGCTAGTCATTGGTTACATAAGGAAAGTGTTGAATAAAGTAGAGACTAGATATCACAACATAGAAAGGTTAACTCCTGCAACAACTTGGGAGTCGAAACCTTCGTGAAAGCGTAGCCTTGAGCCTTCCTTCGACCTCTACTCAGACAGACAGGCAAGGACAAAATGGTACTCAAAGGTGATAAATTCTCACTGGCAGACTAACGCGGTGGTACGAGACATTTCTACAGCTAACCCGACACTGTATTTTAGGGTAAGAGCTAACATGGCAGCCAACGCACTCTCCAGAATTGTGCAAGTTGCCCCGGTGATCTCGTTACCGACCTAAAAAGAAGCCAAGTGAAAGACGAGCAAGATTAGAACCACTACAAATCCAATAAGTAAGCTATTTCAGGAATCGAAGAAGAGGATGTCTTTTCCAGAATCCAAGTTCATCTTACGTAGTTCCGATTGCACTAGGAAGCTCTGGTTAGACTCTTCCCGTTGACACACACACATGCAGCCATGTATATGTCATTCCAGAAACGATGGTAGTACTTCTGAAACAGCATGATGCCATCAAGTTGTTACCTAGTGCAGCAACTGTACCAACAAGTATGGACAGTTCATATGTGCAGACAGGAAGCAACTCTTGAGGCCGATAAATAGATGTACTATTGGAAAACTATTAAGAAAGATAGTAAACGACACTTTACCAAAAGACTCTCTTGTGTTACCACAAGGTACTTGAGAAGAAACCATAACCTGTGACACTCCTGCAATACCCGACGGCTTCACATCCATTTGACACTGTTTCTTTGGAATTGCTGAAATTCCCCAGGAGACGCCAGATGTAAGCAATACCAGTTGGTTTTTGTTAAATATAATCCTTCAGACTAGTCTGTAGTATTCCTGCTTAAAGACGGATACAAAGGACCCAATTACCGACAGGCTCGTATATTACTCGTTTGTTCGCTCTTCATCTCCTAGGCACCTCCTCGCCGATAACAGGTTGGAAACCAAGCACAATGTGAAAGAATTAATGGGCGATATCTTCTTGAGAAAGCATGTATTAGCACAACAGATTCCATTCTCAATTGGGCTAGTTGACTGCAAAGTACCACAGCTATCTTTGAAATCTTGGAATATCATGAAGATCTTAACCCGCTGAGGACCAGCTAGTTTATAATAAATGTACCACCAGGGAGGGACCGGCTGTTTTGATTTTTTTTTTCCAGAAACAATAGCGAATGGGTTAGGAATGAAGGAAAAACCACAAAAAACGATCAAAAAGCTCAAAAAATGGTCCTACGGAGCCCCCGAAAGTCGATTTTACAAGAGTAAAAAATTGAAGGCAAATACACCCAAAATACCGGTTTTTGCACGCTCACGCCCACGCGGTTGGACTTTGAGAGTTTTCAGCTATCGTCAAGGTTGCGTGGTATACTTACACAGTTCCCATACAAATCTGAGCCCTCTAGGTGCCATAGGACCGGAGTAATTGGGACCGGACCGGCCTGGACGCATGGTTTGTGTCGCTGGGGTTTAGCGTTACATACATTGAGGACGCATGGTTTGCGTCGCTAGGGTTCTGTGTGTTAAGATAATCTAGAAGTCAAGGAAAACCTAGATGGCTTTACATTGCCTTGAAGAGTCTTCCAAAACCTACAGACAGGTATACAAGACTAGCTTCTGCGGGTAAAGACAAGCTTCTGCCGTGATTTCTGGCTACAGCTAAGCAGCGCAGAAATCTATATTCCTCTAGATTATACTTATCAGTCACATTTACCTTCACATTTACCAATTATTTCACCCAACCCGATCTTATAAATTCAAAAATAAACACTGCAATTTCTCTGAACCAGGACCTTTCTAGAATTAATGAATGGGGACAAAAGAATCTAGTTTCCTTTAATGCACAGAAAACCAAGTACATTCAATTTTATAACTGACAGAATCTCACTGACTCCCATATATTTTTTAATGATGTAAATGTTCCCACTTCCCCTAGTATTGACATTCTCGGTGTAACATTAACTACTAACCTGAGCTGGACACATTATGTTAGAAGCATTGCTAAGAATGCCTCTAAAAACTGGGACTCCTGTACAGAGTTCGAGAATTCTTCACTGACGAGCAGTTGGCCGTAATATATGAAAGTCATGTGCGTTCTCAGATGGATTACTGTTCACCTCTGTGGAGTGGAAGTGGAGTGGTTGCATTGAGGCAGTTGGACAAAATTCAAAATAAAGCTATTAGATTAATCAATAACCCTGCAATCACACAGGACCTTCCTACATTATTCATACGAAGAAACTTTGCATCCCTTGCATTATTCTACAGATATTTTCACAGCAATTGTTCCGAGGAACTTGCTTCAATTGTGCCGCCTCTCCACATCTTTCACCGTAGAACTACGGCAGCTGGAAGCGCCCATGAATTTACACTTTCTCCTCCACAATGCAGAACTTCTGCTTATCAAAATTAATTTATCCCCAGAACTACTACTCTTTGGAATTCACTTCCCTCGAGTTGCTTTCCACAAACTTACAATCTACAACAGTTTAAATCCAGTTGTTACAAACATTTTATGAATGGAGGATGCCTTTAGGCACATGGGCCTTTTTTGTTTTATCTGTGTTTTTCCTTCCTCCGTTCATTGTCTCTTTAACAAAAAAAAAAAAAAAAAAAGAAAAAAAAGGATGCTAAGAGGCACCTGAAACTCTTTAGCAAGATCCAACTTCCATTCCCAGATCATTTACACGCATCCGATGCAATAATGATAAGAATAAATGCCGAAGAGAACTCAAAATTCTTCTTCATAATCAATGTTAAGGTAAGTTGTCTAGAATCAATAAGAACGTCTTAACTCATTCAGGACTAAGTTTGTTAGTCTAGACGCTACCACTCACGAAACAGAATAATTTTCGATGGTTACAGATAATCCGGATGAGTACTCAACACTCGCTAAATGGCTAAATGGCCAAAACATACCTGAATACCTACCTCCTACGGTGCAACCACTGTACCTCTCCTGACTGCCTCCGCAGACACTCCTGCATTTCGGCAAGAAACTCCAGTATGCTAACAGAGAGGACCGATGTTCTGTTAATGCCACAGTATTAGGAGAACTTTCCTCTAGATAAATTAGCAATTTAATTACTTGAAATAGTAGTAATTACAATTTAGATACACAAAAAGAAGATCTTTCGTTCTGTTAACGACACATTATTTGACAGAGCAAGCCGCTCATACCAGTACATCCTACTGGCCATGTGTGAAGAATTCTACTGCACCTCTGCAATTATAATTTTACCCTTTCTCTCGAGAAAGATGACCTGGTTAGTGTGTTCCCTACTAACTAATCAGATGATGACTGGTGACTTGCGACTTATAGTTATGTTTCACGTTTTAGCGTAGCTCGTATTAAATCGTACTCTCCGGATGATTAATTTTGGTACTACCTGATGACGTTACCCTGGTAACCTAGCACTCGCACTCACACACGTGAGAAGAGAGGACTGTTATATTTTGCTGACCTATTCTCCTATGAGCTCTTTAGAACAGCCCACGCTTCTGAAGTAGAAAAGCTAAGAAAGAAACTCACTGTCTTGGAGAATGCAGCAAAAACCCTAATAGAGTCTAGATGTACGACTCGAAAGCAAGACGAATGTGATAAATTCTTTGAGTATGGTGATATCACAGACAGATCGTCACAGATCTAATGCCTGTCGCCCATCTCCGTACAGCCTTAGACATAGTGAAGGAACAGTTTGCCTTGATTCCGCATTTTGAGTTAGACAACTGTATATCCTATTTCTCACTAATAGAAATAGTTATAACACTCTCATCATTTAGAGTCCACATTCCGTTCCAGTCCTCACATTTTACAATGACTGAAGAATTATACCGTTCCCGTTTCTAATACACGGATGATTACTGACCTTTACTGATACAGCAGACATGATGCTCGTCTCCGACGAACTTCAACTTGTGACTGTGACAGACAAAGACGCCTTTATTCATGTAGGTCCTCGTATCTTCCCCTGTCTGTGCGTCCTGAGTATGTGTTTTCCTACTGTCCCCGGACAAAACTGCATGCGAACTTACCTTGACTCAAGCATCTGTGACTGACTGGTTCATTAAAAGACTGCTCCATGGCTCCCAGTGTTTCATCAACACTTGCTAGATATTTCAGTTCTTTGCATTCATAACCAGACCCAGGTGTCCGTTGTTAGTCTAGATAAAGTATCGTAGTTAATAATCATGGGATGTGTCAGGCACTTGTTCTCTACGAAGTAAGGATTTCACTAATCTTCACGCTTCCTTATCATCAGCATATTGCCTTGATAATTTACCTCTCCTCAGAGTTCATCCCTATTAATATTTTCTTTCACAGGTAACTCATTGGACCTCATCATTTCTTACGAGCACTCTCAAACCTAATGAAAATATTAAATTCTTCAGAGTACAACTAATCTAGTTAGTTTAGTTAGTTAACCCTTTCAAGATCCAATACGCATTTCTGTTCAGTGTTCTGGTAATTATCAGACGATTTTATTCAAATTAGGAAGGGAATGTGGAAGTCAGAGGATTGATTTAGATAGTGTTTACCCTTTTAATACTCACATATCCTTCCTAAGCTGCAGAAAATCGTCTGATGAGAGTGCTTCCGTGCTGACTCCCTGCCTAGGCAAACTCTTTCGTCTCTGTCTATCCTCTAACGTCTTCCCTTCATGCTGGAAGTTTGCTCACATTCAACCTGTCCCAAAGAAGGGTGACCGCTCTCAACGCTCCAACTATCGTCCAATTGCTCTCATCTCTTGTCTTTCTAAAGTTTTTGAAACTATTCTTGCTTCTAATTTCTTAAGCATTTCTCTTCTCATAATCTGCTCTCAGATCGCCAGTATGGCTTCCTTAAGGGTCGCTCTACTGGTGATCTTCTTTCATATCTTACTAACTCTTGGTCATCCTCCTTTCGGGACTTCGGTGAGACTTTTTCTATTGCACTAGACATATCGAAAGCCTTCGATAGAGTCTGGCATAAATCTTTAATTTCTAAACTACCCTCCTTCGGTTTCTATCCCTCCATCTGTGCCTTTGTCTCTAATTTCCTTTCCGGCCGTTCCATAGCCGCGGTTGTGGACGGCCATTGTTCACTTCCTCACCCTATAAACTCCGGTGTTCCTCAGGGCTCTGTCCTATCTCCTATTCTCTTTCTAATTTTTATAAATGATCTCCTTAACTGTACCTTAATTCCCATCCATTCATACGCAGACGACTCAACCTTACACTACTCCAATAGTTTTTCAGAACGCCCCAGCCAGCAATCCCTCAATGACAAACGTAATGAAGCCATAGAACTCTTAAATTCTGATCTAAATACTATTTCCAATTGGGGCAGAGAAAACCTTGTTAACTTTAATGCTTCCAAAACCCAATTTCTCCATCTATCTACCCGTCAGGATCTCCCAGCGGACTATCCCTTATTCTTCAACAATACAAAAATCAACCCTTCATCTTCTCTCAATATTCTTGGTGTCTCTTTTTCTTCTGCTCTCATTTGGAAGGACCATATTACCAGTCTTGCTAAGGCAGCCTCCCAGAAGCTGGGTGGGCTCAACCGCCTTAGGGGGTTCTTTTTCCCTGCACAGCTTCTTGCTCTGTACAGGGGCATAGTGCGCCCTTGTATTGAGTATTGTTCACATGTGTGGGGAGGTTCCTCTCACACCGCTCTCCTAGACAAAGTTGAAAGGAAGGCCTTTCGTATCATTAACTCCCGTCCATTCACCAATTCTCTGCAATCTCTCTCTCTCCGCCACAATGTTGCATATCTCTCGCTATTCTATCGCTACTATAATAATCAGTGTTCCTCAGAGCTATCCCAGTGCATACCACCTCCTTTACGTAGGGCACGTGGTACCCGTCTTGCAACTCAATCCCACCCCTACTCTGTGCAACTCTCCAACCCAAGAGTGAAAAGTTACTCTCAAACTTTCTTCTACTCAACAGCTGAGGTCTGGAACTCTCTCCCAGAATCAGTCTTTCCCTCTTCCTATGACTTAAATTGCTTCAAACTCCGTGTGTCCAGGCATTTTGACTCGAACGTCCCTTGATTTTGGCCCTGTCACTCTTTCAACAATGGGGGAGGCACTCACTATAGGCAGTTATGCCTTTTGCCTCCCTCAATCACATAGAAAAAACAAAAAACAAAAAAACACAAACTGCTAAAACGCGTCAGAGTTTCAAGGGGTTAATTAGAAAATCCAAATTTATTTCCTACTGTACTAACCCCCTTCCATGACTCTCGTCAACAACTTTATCCTAGTAAGTCATTCCCTTCGTCTTCCATTCAGGGTTGATCTCCTGTCACTTAGGCGTGAGGCAAAGCAGGCACCTGCTAATGCTAACGTGTAAATTTGGTCCTCACCTTTATCACACTTTCTCTGGAATTGCTATACACTGGGTACAGGGTTAGATAAGTCATAGGGATGAATACAATATATATATATATATATATATATATATATATATATATATATATATATGTTAGTTATTCTTTATTTACACTTCGGTGGGCCTCAGCTGACGTGGCCGAGCGGTGTTACAGCGCATTTTGAGCGACTGTACACTCTTGAATAAACCATATAATCACATCTATAACTCACACCATTATAACAACCTTTTAGAGAACTATAAGTGTGTTGGTGTGATCTCCCAATAGAAGGTCACACCATCACAATGGGTGCTGGTAAGTTTCCACAAGCTTAGGCAAGCATGGATCTCACGGTCACAAGATTGTGTCACACATCCATTGCCAAGAAATCGAGAAGTAATTGCTAGCAACTTTGTCACACTGTGTTGCTGAGTCGCGCCCTTCCTCAAGAAGGGTGGGGGCGATCAGTCAGCTCACAACAGCCTCCCTAGGAGGGTCCCTCACCTCAACCCTAAGGGAAAGATCATATTAAATACATTGGAAACAGCTCAAAGTTCTTGGTTGCTATTTATTAAGTAGGATACTTTCTTAAGTAATAGATAAAGTACATATCGCGGTACACACTCAACTCTGAGTATACGCCACATTAGTAATTACTTTATAATTGCATTTCCCCAACGCAATAATCTAATCTCTCAAATTAGGATTAAGGGCTACAGACTTATATTTTCTGATAATAAATTACAAAAGCCCCGCGCTTTTTTATTCAAGACCTCCCTACATATTTCCAGTGGTTCCAGATTCCTACAGAGTTTACTACAATGTATGTGTGTGTGAAGGGTGTGTATGTGTGTCCTTGTGTCGCTTGAGCTGTAACAAGACATCTGAATAATTCTAGGAGATTTGAACTGTCTTGGCTGAAAATATTGCACTGCCAAACAAAACAAAATAATAATTATAATAAATTATAAAAACACAATATATAAAATTATGCAACAAATGCAATACATTAGAAAATAAGTAGCTAGCTGAATTCTTGCTTCGTGAAGCAAAACATACTTTTTTTATTTACTCATCTTCACAATGTTGGTTCTCTGTAACACAATAAGGCTTTGTTTATGTTAATCCGGTGAAGCACTATTTTATTCTCATTTACATTGTCGAAATGTGACTAAATGTTGTAACGAAGCCTGTATCCAATTATACTAAACATGCTTGTAGTACTTATTTTCTTATTCCAAATATACTACTAAGGTGGGGAATAATTCGACAGTCATTTAGAAGTTCGTATACTTTATTTAACAAAACTTACTACTAACCTAGTAACTATTTCTCTGTTCTGGCCGAAATGAGTTCAAGACACAGACGGAATATTTCGTCGACCCACCATAGGTTGTACATTGGAACTCTAGAGCTCCCGTTACTACCTATTTGGATTCCCGCAATTCAGGTATTGACTCACTTCGACTTCGATCCAAAGGCACGTTACTAGTCTCTAAAATAATATAGTTTTACCGGGCACTGCTGTGTCTACTCAAGAGACCAGGGCATTAATAAATCTGACCTTTATTTCCCTATCTAGAACAAGATATTTATGTTTAACTAAACTCCAAAATAAGATAACTTTACCGGGCCCTACTGTGTCTACTCAGGAGACCAGGGCATTAATAAATCTGACCTTTATTTCCCTCTCTAGAATTAGAGATATATTCCTAACTAAACTTCAAAATAAAATAACTTTACCGGGCCCTAATATGTCTACTCAAGAGACC
Source organism: Paralithodes platypus (assembly GCA_032716605.1). Lineage (NCBI taxonomy): Eukaryota > Metazoa > Arthropoda > Malacostraca > Decapoda > Lithodidae > Paralithodes > Paralithodes platypus. The sequence continues at coordinate 16,555,061 of CM064554.1, forward strand.
AGGGCGTTACTACATATGACACGTTTAGATTATATAATTATTCTCTTAACCCTATACAATATATTTACTCAAAAGACCAGGGCGTTACTACACTTGACCTCTATCGCCCTATCTAGAACACTCTTAGATTATATATTCTCTTAACCCTATTACCAATAAGTCATATGTCACATATACCACCTATTTCAATAATATATATCAGAAAATGGCTTAATATGATCAGTACCTCAAAACCCCTACATAAACAAGATTCACCGCTTTAATCCTCTACATAGATTCTATGATTACATTATTATCCTGGACTTAATACTCGTAACGCTTCCCACGGATCTGACCGAATATTCCTTCAAACAATATCATTAATAATGTTTCCTTTATAACAAAAATATTTCGTTGATCATACGGACTAGTGTCCTCCTTACCTATTTCTCAAACTAAAGCTGATTTTATTGCTACTATTCTTTATTCCCCTGAGCCTTATAGTTGCTTATCTATTTAAGAATTATCCCCTCTTACTTTAATGTTAATATCTATTTACTGTCCTACCAGATCCTATACTATTGATAGCTAATCGTCATGGAGACTTTTCTATCAAGAATAACTATTATTCTATTAACACATCATAATTTTATTTACTTACATTAGTCTAGTATCTGTCTTTAGTTTGTCCTATAAGAACACATCAATTATTATTGGTTGGAACCACTGGGTTTGTTAAGCATTTTCTCTCCTGCTCGAATCTGGTTCGGGCCCAATATGGGTCCTTTAAAAATATGAGACAGTCTTAGGTATCTACTGGGGCATCTTCACCACCTCAGAGCCGGCCAATAGCTCAGCTGGAAATCTTCACTCCCATCTACTATCTGTCATCCCTCTTGAATCGCTTGGCTGTAGGTGTGCAAGCCAGCGATGTGAAGACAGGCGGCCGGATACTGAATGTGTATCCGCCTAGTAGGGGAGAGCAATGCTAGGCCCGAGGTGGACTTTACTGGAACAAGTGGTGAGGGCGGGAAGGCTGGAACAAGTGGATCCATGTTTCTCTGGGTGCCCAACGAGAGAGAGAATGTGGGTTGCAAGAAGTTAGCCCAGTGGAGTCCGAGAGGTGAATGACCCCTGCAGCCTCCCCCACCCCCTTGATATAGTCCCACCTCCCGCTCTCCGTCGCTGTGATTGGCTGAGCCACCTGCTCGGCCAGTCGACGTTCTGGCCGCGCGACTTGAATATTTCTTTCCTTCGCTTCAACTCTTCTCTCTCCATAATAAGTTCCTGGAAGCTGGTTGCGAATGTCTTTTAGTAGCTTACGGGAGTATAGGGCTGGCACTGATGCATTAGACCCATTGCAACCAGAGGAAACGGCCTGTGAAGAGAGCGAGAGCGAGTTTAAATGTGAAATTGTACATGTATGTCACGGGATCGTGCCTGAGATATATATAGCTAGACATATTAGAGAGTCGAGGGGGGTGCGGGGAGAGTATAGAGAGAGAGAGAAGAGGGGGTGGGGACGTGCGGTCAGTAACTTGGTCAAGAAGGTTCTCGGACCTTCGAGAAGGTTCGAGAAGGTCCTAGATGTTCTTTCCTTTTCCCGCCAATTCTCCAAGCATACGCTTGTTCCAAACCGAGGGTATAAATAAAGCAGGAGAAGGGAACGCAGTCCTCAGTCCCCCAGTTGGTGCCAGCGAGTGAAGTGCTTGTGAGTGTGGAGTGGCGACCAGGGTGACGCGGCACCCTCCTTCGACCATGTGTAAAAGTTAGTATATAGTGTTATTATATAAGTAATCTGATGTGCTAGACGCGGTCATTAATATGCGATAAGGGTAAATTCAAGGTAGGGTTAATTGTTTTGCCTGGTATATAGGACTCCGTTAGGCTAGTGGTATCAGATTAGTGACGGGTAATTTTAGGAGTGAGTTTGACTGAGTGTGGCTCAGTCAAGGCTCTAGTTAATTAAATTAGAGGGGTTAATTAAGTTAGTTAAACATTTGGATAGAAGGAGCGAGTGGTGTGTGAACATAATCTCCGATTCATTTTCATCAATTTGTGTCTCTTATTCAATAAACTGTTTTAATAGAATGTTTGTTTAATTTATCATTGTTAATTGTTAAATAACAGTTTTCTAATAACATAGTCCCATCGCGTTAATAATTGAACAGCCTTTATATATCTATATAAATCTATATATATACACACCGCTAATCCTGTAAGCTGGCCGAACAACAAAATATACTGTATCGATCGGTATAAATATATTGGATAGGCGTGTCTTTGATTTGTATCCCGGGTAATTAATTAAGGAATATTTTCCTACGAGATCCTTTATCTTAGTGGCCCAATTTATATACAAATCAGGGAGGCGACCTATTACAACTGGCGACCGTGACAGGACCAGTTTCCGATGCGGATGTGTTAGATAAAAATAGATAGGCATAGGCTAGGATAGCATTGTTGTTGTGTTAGAAAGAAGGTGAGCCGTGGGGGAATTTTTCCCTCCCTCCTTCTTCTTCCACCCGCGTGGTCACTTCTGACCGTGGGCTTGGGTAAATTTTAAACATCTTTTCTCATCGCTTGTGTATAATAATAATATTTATAGATTATACAATTTCGGCTATCGAGAAATAATTGTGTTCCATCAATTTTGTTTCGCTTGTATAATAATTGATCTCTGCTTGTTTTTTTTTTGTCGTTAAGAATTTTGTCCGTGTGATTTTTTTCTTTCGCCATTCGTGCGTCGTACGCAAGTGCTGCGATCGTCCGATTAAATGGAGGGAAGGGGATTGTAATCTAATTAACTGTTGTCGGTTTTCATAGTTTTTTTTTTTGGTTCAAAATTCTTGCGCAGTTGCAGTTATAGGGGTCATTTTTTTTTGTAGGGCGTAAACATATTTTTCTCCTTGTCTTATATCCGTTGTTCCTCTTTATCAATTCCTTTCTTTATTCCTCCCTCACATAACTCGTTCCAGGGGTAACGGAACCGTGCTATCTTAACTTTCTTTTGTCGTTCGTTGTTCATCTCAGATTAGGCTGATAGGATAGGGCTGGCTAGTTTTTGTTGTTCCTTTCGGTGCTATTTGATTAGGCAGATAGGATAGGACTTGCTTTTCCTGGTTCCTTTCACTCTTCGAGGGTACAATGGCGTCAATAAAAACCATCTACGAGGAAGCTGTAGAGCTAGGCCTCACTGAGGAGAACCGAGAAGGCTACATAGATAGTAGAAAGGCTGAGGAGGAAGAAAAGAGGGAGAGGGAGAGGGAGAAACGAGCACAGGATAGGGAGGAGGCTAAGGCAGCGAGGGAACACGAGGTGGCTATGGCTGAGAGGGCTAGGGAGACTCACAGGGAAAAGGCGGCTGAGGCAGAGAGAGAGCATCAAAGGAAGCTCGATCTTGTTAAGGCTAAACCAGGGGATACGGGGGTCAACGGTCATGTGGATGCTCCTAAGGGGTTGCCACGCATCAAGCAGCCCATGTATAAGGTGGGTGATGATATAGAACCTTTCATAAGGAGGTTCGAAAGAACCGCAACGGCATATGCTCTTGACGAGACAGCCAAGGAAATACAATTCCTTTCACTCTTTGAGGGCCCGGCGCTGACACTGTTGAATCGCTTAGGGTCCGACAAGTCCGGTTATGGTGATATGAAGGCTGCGTTGGTCGAGGCATACGGGCTCACGGCACAGGCTGCCCGGCGGCAATTCGTATCTGCTAGGTTAGCTGAAAAGGAAACCGCAACCCAGTTCCTGGCTAGGCTTGAGGGTTATCTGGATGTCGGGGTAAACAAGGATAAGACTCCTGACAATAGGGATGGGTTACGTGATCTCTTCCTGCGAACGCAGTTTGAGCTGTCGGCTCCGAATGACCTCGTGGCCCAGTTCAAACTGAGCAAGGTTACCTCGGCTAAGAGTATGGCGGCTGAGGCAGACGCATATTTTGAGGTCCACGGGTACCAGCGGCGGAGAATGTTGAACGAGGGCGGTAACAAAGGCAAAGGCAACCCTGACCCGGGCCCCAAACAGGCCCAAGCAGGGGCACACGGGAAATGGAAGGGTCAGGGACCTCACAAGCCGAAATATTACTCCAACTTAAAGGGTCAACAGAGTTAACGGTGGTCTGGAGATAACCGTCAACAAAGTTCGGCCGCTGCTTCTCAGACTGTACAGGCAGACAGCAAGAATGGGGTGCCGACTAAATCACAAGGCACGTCCCACGACTTGTGACTTATAGCAGGGGGTGCTGGGATGGGAAAACAAAACACAGGGTTCCTAGTGCAGCCAGGTAGAGTAGGGGGGGTATCTGTAGAGGCGCTTAGAGACAATGGGTCGTCTGGGTGTATCGTGCGGGACACTCTGGTCAAGCACCACCAATTCACGGGGCGAGGAATCAACGTTCGCATGATCGATGGTTCCACCACAACAGTTCCCGAGGCGAGGGTGGAAATTGAATCTCCGTTTCTTTCTGGTAGCATCACAGCAGCCGTAATGCATGATCCAATGTATGACTTGATAGTGGGGAACATCCGGGGTGCCAAGTACGGACCCACGAGCGAGATAGCCACCCAGACGGGGGCCGCAGCAGTCACTAGGGGCGTAGCCAAGGCACGGAAAGACCCGAAGCCGCTGGCGGTCACGACTTCCTCAGAGCTCGCGGAGAGTCAGGATGTTGTCCATGAGCAGCAGCAAGACGCATCCTTGGCAAGTGTTAGGGCAAAGCTTGGTGAGGCTGTCGTTGAAGGTGATAAGGGGCGTAAGTCGTGGATTGGAGAGAAGGGAGGTCGGATCTACCGTGTAGTGCAGTACCCTCACTCTGAGGAGCAGTGGCAGTTTGTGGTTCCCTTGAAGTATAGGACAGCCATCCTCAGGATGGGCCATGAGGGTAGCCTTGGAGGTCACATGGGTAGGCAGAAGACGCAGGATAGGGTTCAGGCGCAGTTTTATTGGCCTGGGATCGCGAGCGACGTCCGCAGATGGATTCGCTCCTGTGACGTGTGCCAGAAGACCTGCGACCAAGGTCGAGTCAAGCCTGCACCGTTGAGTCCGTTGCCTGTCATCACAACACCCTTTGAGCAGTTAGGGGTGGACATTGAGGGTCCAATTCACCCTAGAGCCAGTGATGGGTCCCGATTCATCCTCACGCTAGTCGATTTCGGAACGAGGTGGCCAGAGGCGGTCGCTCTGAAGAATATCGAGACTACAACTGTTGCCGAGGCAATGTTGGAGGTCTTCTGTCGAGTAGGGATCCCCAAGCAAATACTGTCTGACAGAGGGACGCAGTTCACCTCTGCAATGATGGGGGAAGTACTCAGGCTGCTGTCTGTGAAGGGTCTGAAGACGACACCATACCACCCACAATGTAACGGGCTGGTCGAGCGTTTCAACGGGACACTCAAGAAGATGCTGCGGCGGATGACAGCCGACCAACCAAAGGAGTGGCCTAGGTTCATTGCTCCGTTGCTCTTTGCATACCGGGAGGCTCCCCAGAGTTCGCTGAAGTTCTCTCCTTTCGAGCTTGTGTATGGTAGGACAGTCCGGGGTCCATTGCAGGTGTTGCGAGAGCTTTGGGACGGTGACGAGCCCAGCGAGGAAGTGAAGACCACTTACACCTATATTCTCGATCTGGCTGAAAGGTTGAAGTCAACATGTGAACTAGCCAAAGTCGAGCTGACAAAGGCGAGAGAGGTGCAGAAGTTTTACTTCGATAAGAAGGCGAAGGTGCGCAGATTGGAGCCAGGTAGCAAGTGCTTGCTCCTTCTGCCCACTGCTCATAACAAACTGCTGGCCCAATGGAAGGGTCCATATACGGTCATAGACAGAATGTCGGATGTAAACTACATTGTTCAGGTCGGGAATCACAAGAAGAGATTCCACATCAACATGCTTAAGGAGTACCACACGAGAGAAGTGAGTGGAGCTGCGATGATGGAAGGCTCGCGGAGGCGGCAGGTTGCTACTCCCTAGATGGCGGAAGCCATAGATCTAGTGAGGGGCCACTATACTAGAGGGGAGGGTCATATCACAGCAGCAGCGGCAGTAATCTCCGAAGTTGATGGTGATGGTCCCGAGACAGTCCAGCTAGGGCAAGAGGAAGGTCTCTCACAGGTTCGTCGGGGCGCTGAGTTGTCAAGTCATGAGGGGCGGGAATTGGATTCGCTCCTTGGTAAGTACAGGGGCGTTTTCTCGGATAGGCCCGGAATCGCACGAGTCGAGAGTCACGCAATCGAGCTGACCAGTTCGGTTCCGGTACGAGTAAAGCCGTATCCCATTCCGCTCCGTCTGCACGACCAAGTCCAGAAGGAGATCAGGGAAATGGAGTTAGCAGGTATCATCGAGAAATCCTCTTCTCAATATTGTAATCCGATGGTGGTTGTCAAGAAGAAGGAGGGCGGTGTACGCATCTGTGGGGATTACCGTCGGCTGAATGCTTTGACAAGGGTTGATGCGGAGCCTATGTGCGACCTCCGTGCCATCTTTGCCAGGCTTGCAGGTTCAACGATCTTTTCCAAACTAGATCTCACCAAGGGGTTCTTCCAGATACCTCTGGATCCAGCTAGCCGCAAGATCACCGCTTTTGGTACGCCAGACGGGCTGTACCAGTACACTGTGTTGCCTTTCGGTCTTATGAATTCGCCGGCGGTGTTTAACCGTATGATGCGTCAGGTCCTGCGAGACATACCTGGTGTGGAGGTCTTCGTTGATGATGTTCTTGTTCACTCACAGTCTTTCAGAGAGCATATGTCAATTCTGGAGAAGGTCTTGTCTAGGTTGCAGGAGTACAACTTGAAGGTGAAACCTAGCAAGTGTGAAGTGGGCCAGAAACGGGTGCACTACCTAGGACATGTGGTTGGGGATGGTCAATGCGGCTGTCAGGGTGATAAGATCTCTAAGATTCGCGATGCTCCTAGGCCCACTACAAAGAAGCAGGTTCGGTCATTCTTGGGACTTGCCGACTACTACAGGGAGTTCATTCCACATTTTGCTGCGTTGGCTACTCCGTTGTACGACTTACTAAAGAAGCATGCTCAAAACAGAGTTCCGTGGGGTACGGAACAGCAAGAGGCTTTCAACGCACTAAAGACTCAACTCTGCAAGGAACCTATCCTGAAGTTGGCAGACTTCAAGAAACCATTCATTCTAAGGACTGATGCTTCACAGGATGCAGTGGGGGCGGTCCTGATGCAGGAGGAAGATGGAGAGTTATTCCCCGTTGCATACCACAGTAGGCGACTCAAGGGAGCTGAGCTGAATTACAGCACGGTGGAGCTGGAATTGTTGGCGGTGGTCGAAGGGGTCAAGAAATACTACTTCTATTTGTTCGGAGGGGAGTTCACGCTCGAGACTGATCATATGCCTCTGACAAGCCTCAAGACCTCGAGGAATGCCAATTCCAGACTCATGAGGTGGACGCTTTTCCTGCAGCAGTTCAGCTTCGTGGTAAGGTACATTAAGGGTAGTAACAATGTCGGTGCTGATTGGTTGTCACGGTTGACTAATGATGCAGAGGATCGGGAGTAAGTAGCTTGTAGGTGCATATGAGAGGGTTGGGAATTTTTTTTAGAACAATGATCTGCCGCCCACTTATATTACAGGAATGAGTTGTCCAGGCGAGCTGGCGAGACGCGACGCTGAGCAGACCAAGAATCAGACCAAGCAGCTACAACCAAGGATCCCCACATCAAATCCCGGATAACCGGGAAAATCACCGTATTCAGATAAGACATTACTACTCCCATTTACCCACGAATATCCCAAGTACACCATGTATTCAGACATCTCCTCACATAACAGTAGCTCAGCTAGTTTGTCATTGTAAATGAGTGGGTTTGCCACTAGAGTTAAACCTCACTAGGTGCATTGCCACCAGGACCTTGTCGCTGGCCAAAAATGCGAACTCAGGAGTTTTCCCCTTTCAGTGTAATTTTAACGTAAATGTAGAGGGGTTTTCTACTCAAGGGGGACCATTGCATGCGCCAGTGATTGTTAGACTCACACTACAGTATGGAAGACACTGTGAATGACGCTAGGTGATTTTAACGGAGTAAAATCAATTTTAGTGGGGAGGGATGTCACAGGATCGTGCCTGAGATATATATAGCTAGACATATTAGAGAGTCGAGGGGGGTGCGGGGAGAGTATAGAGAGAGAGAGAAGAGGGGGTGGGGACGTGCGGTCAGTAACTTGGTCAAGAAGGTTCTCGGACCTTCGAGAAGGTTCGAGAAGGTCCTAGATGTTCTTTCCTTTTCCCGCCAATTCTCCAAGCATACGCTTGTTCCAAACCGAGGGTATAAATAAAGCAGGAGAGGGGAACGCAGTCCTCAGTCCCCCAGTTGGTGCCACCGAGTGAAGTGCTTGTGAGTGTGGAGTGGCGACCAGGGTGACGCGGCACCCCTCCTTCGACCATGTGTAAAGGTTAGTATATAGTGTTATTATATAAGTAATCTGATATGCTAGACGTGGTCATTAATATGCGATAAGGGTAAATTCAAGGGAGGGTTAATTGTTTTGCCTGGTATATAGGACTCCGTTAGGCTAGTGGTATCAGATTAGTGACGGGTAATTTTAGGAGTGAGTTTGACTGAGTGTGGCTCAGTCAAGGCTCTAGTTAATTAAATTAGAGGGGTTAATTAAGTTAGTTAAACATTTGGATAGAAGGAGCGAGTGGTGTGTGAACGTAATCTCCGATTCATTTTCATCAATTTGTGTCTCTTATTCAATAAACCGTTTTAATAGAATGTTTGTTTAATTTATCATTGTTAATTGTTAAATAACAGTTTTCTAATAACATAGTCCCATCGCGTTAATAATTGAACAGCCTTTATATATCTATATAAATCTATATATATACACACCGTTAATCCTGTAAGCTGGCCGAACAACAAAATATACTGTATCAATCGGTATAAATATATTGGATAGGCGTGTCTTTGATTTGTATGCCGGGTAATTAATTAAGGAATATTTTCCTACGAGATCCTTTATGAATGAATAAATGAATGAATATAGAAAAGGTGGGTGAGGGTGAAAGAAGGGAAGTTTTTATTGGTTAAGTAGGAGAGACAGTGATAATAGTGGGAGAAATAGGGTGTCGGGGCTTGACCCAACGTGCGTGAGTTGAATAATTGAGCTGGGGTTGAGTTGATTTAGTTGGAGAAGTTTCTTTAATGAGATTCAGGATGGCTTGCCAAGAAGGGGGCAAGGGATGGGGAGCAAGTTAATTTTGGGTGGTATAAAATCGAAAGTGCTTGCATGTTTTGGGGTTGTATTTTTGGGTGGTAGTATTCGAAAATGGTATAGGGGGAGGTAATTTTGGGTGGCATTGAGTCAAAAGGGGTACTGCTGGGGAAGTCTGTCAGTGGCAGAACCTGTAAGAAGGCTGTACTGTTATTATTATAGGAGTTACGTTAAAAGGTTGTTGTCTTGTACTTTGTCTGTGAAATTATACATTTTAATGGGAAGTGAAGCTAGGAATCTAGGTCAGGAGTGGTAGGGAGGCTGGACTGTGGACGAGCCGGCATGACCCACCTCCTCTACCAATCCTGATTTTAAGTGAATATTGGAATGGGTGCCTCTCTGTTGTTGGGGTGAAGGAGGTTTGACAAGGGGCGGGGGCGGTGTAAAATTATGTTGAAAATTTGGATGAAGTTATCATGAAAGGTCTCAAGTTTTATAATTTGTTTTTCTGCTAATTGCTGCCAATAAGTATTTAGAGGGGGGATGTGGGCTAGATTGTGAAGATGTTGTGCCGTCTGGAACTCATACCACTGAGTCCCGAACATCCACCTCAGTGCTTTATTTTGTATTCTTTGATATTTTAGTTGGTTGGTAGGGGCCGAAAGTGAAATGCTGAGTGGGACGTAGCACAAAAGAGGTCTTATAAGTGCTTTGTATAAGTGAAGCTTGGTTTTTATTGAGGCATTTCTGAAACGATAGATGGTTTGTAGTGATTTTGATGCAATGGCAATGGAAGTTTGTGCTTGTTTGTGGAATCGGATGTTTTTGTCGAATGTGAGGCCGAGTACTTTGTTTGTGGGAGAGACATTTATTTGTGTGCGGTTAGGGACAGGTGCTCGGGAGTTGTGGAATAAGGGTCTTGGGCGGAGATGTCCCTTGGCAAAGTATGTGACGTGTGATTTTTGAGGATGAGCCTGAATCCGCCATTTTTGCTCCCATTGTGCTACTTTGTCAAGTTCTCTTTGAGCTCTGTTTGTCAATGCGTCTATTGTGTCTGCTCTTATTATTTGCGTCACATCGTCTGCGTACATTACTGTGAGAGAGTCATTGTGAGTGGGGTTGGGAAAGTCATTTGTGTATAGGATGTAGAGGGTAGGAGCGAGCACTGAGCCTTGAGGTACGCCTGCGTTTAGTGGAAATGAATCTGAATAAAGATTAGAAAACTTAATTTTGGCTGTTCTATTATCCAAAAAGTTGCAGAGAAGTTTCTGAGTAATTAATGGGAAGTTGAAATTTTCGCAGATTTTGTACTTCAAGCCTTCGTGCCACACTGTGTCAAAAAGCTCGTTTTATGTCTTTTGTAATTAAGGCTGTCTTGTTTTTTCGTCTGGACTGTTTGTTTATGTGAAGGTAGTTTGTGATAATGTTTAGTGCTTCTTGTGTCGATCTGTGTTGTCTAAAACCAAATTGCATGTTCGTGAGGAGTCCTTCGTCTTCGAGAAATAGTCTGAGTCGGTGGTTTATGATACGTTCTAGAGTCTTCCCAAGAGTCTCAAGTAGACTAATGGGTCTGTAGTTTAGTGGATTAGTCTTGTCTTGGTTTTTCTTGGGAATGAGGATAATGGTCGCTGTCTTGAAGCAGACGGGAAAGTAGCCTGATGCCAGGATGGCGTTGTAGAGGCGAGTGAGTGCTGTTATGAAAGTGTTAGGTAGGTGCTTTACAAGGTGGTGATTAATACCAGTGGCACCAGGCGCCTTTCTCCGTGCTTTAGACAGGATGAATTTGACTTCGTCTGGCACAATGGGAGCAGTGAGTATGTTTTGAGGGTCAAGTGTGTTTAGGTTAATGTGTGTGTCATGGGAGATGTTGTCAGGGATGGTAGTGAGATGTTGTTCTATATTGCGGATGTGTTGTTCGGCAGGCCTTTCAATGGGGTGTGGGTGGTATACTTGTTGCCATGTCTGTTTAAATGTATCTGTGATAGCCCTAGGATCAGTAATTTTGTTGCCATTAACAGTGAGGGAGGATGTTCTGGGAGTGGTATTACCTTTTAAACGTTTTATATGTTGCCAGAATTCCCAGGGCTTAGTTTTCCTGTTTTGATCTGCTGAGTGTACTAGGTGAGTCCAGTGAGCATCATGATCAGATTGCAGGCTGTTAACCCTTAATTAGCGGCGAGCAACATAAGTCGAGTTAAAAAAAGCTGGACTATGTGGCGGCGCTCGACATAGGTCGAGTGGCAATTTCAGCACGTAATGTGGCTGAGAGAGAGAGACAAGTGGTGGCAGGAGACTAGCGAGCGTATGACTGCTCCAGACCACCGCGGCGAACCTACTGACACAAATCTCAGCTCCCTCCTCCCTCTCTCACTCGCTACATACTCAATTATGTACCGAAAGTACCGAATTACCTGCTTTTTGCACTCGCGTTGCACGGTTATTGCAAGAAAACTATCCATCATACAAGGATCGTTATGGTGTCATTCGAAAGCTCTGTTTATGCCTTCAGGATAGGTACTGTTTTACGTTCTGGGTCTTATTTAGGCATGAAAATGATCACGTAAACAGCCCTATTTGGCTGTTAAGGATGTGAGTTCTGAGGTTGGAGAGATCGTAACGTACTCGGCCTGGTATGTGGTTGTGTTTGTTCTGTTCGAATCGACGACGATAGCACACTAGGAGTCGTTGTGTTCTGATGGAGGGTCTGAAAGTGTGTTTGATTTTGTATGTAGTTTTTGGGATGGTTGTGTTGGCTGCATTTATGATTTTGTTCTGTAGGTTCTCAATTTGTTGGTCTATGTGTGTGTAGAGTGTTGTCCCTCATAGTCGTGTATGTAGTTGTCTTCTGATAAAATGTTTTTGAATTCTTCCCAGTTTGCTTGTGAGTAGTTAAAATGAGATTGACATGGGACTTGAATTGGGTTTGAAGAAATTGACATGAAAACTGGGATGTGATCTGATCCTGAAAGTGGCCCTGGGTTAAATATCATGATGGAATATATTAAAAGCTTGGTTTGAAAAAATTAAGTCAGGTTTACCATTACCGTTTGGTGTGAAAACTGTGTTGAAATCTGGGCCTTGAAAAGTTAATCTTTTGTGGTTGTGTAGTGCTAATAGTTGAATTCCACGTTGATTAATGGTATTATGTTGGAAAGCTTGGTGTCTAGCGTTAAAGTCTGCAAGTATAAGTGTAGGTGCATTGTTATTGAATAAGGTATTTAAGTCTGTGTAAGGGATGTAGGTATTGGGTCTGACATATGTGGTGGCAACTATGAGGGGTCCGAGTGTTGTGTGTGTTTTAACTGCAAGGAAATGCTTGTATGTCCAGTCTGTGATGAATTCGTGTTGAATGGTGCTTTTTATCATGATTGCAACTCCACCGTTGGCATCGCCGTCGGTCTGTCGTGTTGTGTAACCAAAGAATCTATCCTTTATCTTAGTGGCCCAATTTATATACAAATCAGGGAGGCGACCTATTACAATGTAGCTGTCAGCTCCGAAAACGGAGGCTTCTGATTGGTCGGCCGGGAAGGCGTGGCATGTTTACCTCCCGAGCCCGGATTGTCAAACTCAGCTAGTTTAAAGGGAAGGTTAAAGGGAGAGCATCGATTGGCTGGTGGCCTTTTTACCTTAGTACTATTTCTAGAATACAATGATACAGTATATTAGATATATTCTGCCATCGTGTGTAAAAAAAAAATACAGCTTACAGAAGGATGCATTTTGTTTGGCTTCAATGAATTGAGTAGAGGGATGTTTATTGCTTCATGTACTGTCTGGCATAATTGATTTTTCTGGTCACCACAAATCGATATTTTTAATCATCCAATGATATATGAAATTTATATACTACAAAAATGAACAGTTTGAATATAAAGACTTTGTTAATACTTATGACTAGGGTTGGGTGTGAGAGGGATCTTCCTTGTGTGTGCCAATCGGCTTTCTGCAGGCTCCCATTTTCTTATGTTCTTTCTCATGTATTGTCTGTATTATTACGGCAAGTTATACAAAGGAATGCTCAACTAGGTGATCGATACAATATTTTCAATAATCATATTTATACACACAATTGCCAATCACTTGGTTACTATGAAACAAACTATTAATAAAACAACACAAATAATTGAATAATAACAATGGTGATTCACATACATTTACAATGAATGGCAATATTATGAGTGAATCAAATAAGGCAGAGAGGCTGTGCGATCCCATTAATCAAAAGCCACGATGATTGGAAAGATCATTAACATCTGGCCTGAATAACAGCTCAAGGGTAAACTGGGGAGGCTTTCTGTGGTGGAGGCCTGTGGAGGGGGAGGGGGGGGGGGGGGGTAGTGTCGGATAAAAAGAGGGGGGAGGCAACAGGATATGTGGTGGTATTTGAAGACAGTAGCCAATAGGGGGGAAGGGACGGGGGAAGATGGGGGGGGGGCAAGGGGTGGGGGTTGGACTGATCGAGGAGGTGGGAGAGGGGCGGCATATCAAAGGACCTGCGAGGCGAAGAGGACAAGTGGGTAGCGTACAAAGTGGGTTTACTTTTGATTTCAAATAAATAAGCGACAGATGGAATCTATTTTGTTTTGTAATTTTTGTAACTTTATGAACACACATGATACATCATCCAAGCTTCTGGGGGTAGCACTGCCAATATCTATTTAACAAGAATTCTACAAATGAGGTGGGTTGCAGGTGTGCAATGGGAAAGGAAATATAGATTGCACTGTTATGGAGGGTGCTACTGTGACTGTAGACCTGGTTGGTTACATAAAAGCCCTCGGAGATAGACAAGAACGCTAGTGCAGGAGGTGGAGTTTGATTTATCACACGTTACCCAGACTTCAGAGAACCTCGGATGACATAGGCATTGGACCACCACCCTTCAGGTGGACTTCACGAACACACGTGTTGGCGTACCACAATTCAAGTAGATTTCAGCTTAGAATCAGCACACATGTGTTGGTCTACCACACTTTAGCTAGACTTCTGGTTACATAGGGCAGCACAGGGGTTGGCCTGCAACACTTCAGGTGGACTTCAGAATGCGTCAAGCTCTATGAGGGAGACTCGGACATGGGCGACTGTTTTCCATTCTCTCAGCATCTTCTGCAATTCGGCCTTCCACTGGTCACTTACTTATGTGAAATAATCATTGGAACCATAGGAGATCAACGTATTTAGCTCCTGCAAGTCTCCACACTCTAGGGGCTGTCTGTCTCTCGATCTTTGGGTTGGTGGGAACAATGATCTAAATATCTTTCCTGGCAAGTATCAGCAGTGCCAGGCACAAAGTCGGAGAAGGGGGATGGCTGTGGTGTTAGCAGGTGAATGGGAGGGGCTCATGGAGCGCTGAAGGTGAGGGCTTGTGCCTATTTTATTCTAACTCTTAAGTGGTGTCTTCAGGACTTAAATATGCTTGTCCAGGATCACTTCATGTTGGGGATGTTTCTGGTTGACCAATCAGGTCGCATAGCAGTTGTCGGACAGGTAAGGAGGAAACTCAGACATATCGGCCTAGCCAATCACTGGCCTAAGTTTTCTTCTCTTTCCATTTCGTCCCTCTGTGTAATTTGGATAGTATGGGCGTGCATTGGTTTGTGTGGGAGCAGGAGCTTCTAGTTGTGGGAATATAAGTGGGACAGGCTCCCGGGAGGTGGGAGCTTCTGCTGTAAAGATGGGGGCCAGTCCTAACCATAGTTTGTCGGGGCTTCTACTGGTGACACGGGACGAAGATAATGAGGTTTGCGTCCAGAATACCTGGTTAGATGTGGGTTTGGAAGGGGAATCACTGTAGGGATGTGTAGACAGATCTTGTCTAGTTTGCATTGCTGGAAGTGTCGGGGATGCCGCTGCTGTCATTGATATATTTGGGTTTCACGTAACAGCTGTAAAAGAATATTTGTGTTCAAATATTCAGAGTTGAAAACAAGATTGGGGTGATGGTGACTATAGTGTTTGTTTTCACTTGGTGTATTATGTAAGCTGATTTCTCGATACCAAATGAAAACATATTAACCCCTACAACACGAAAGGGCTCTTGAACGCCCATAAAAAAGCATAAAACAGGTACCCGGAAGGGCTCTTGAACACCCAGTGGTTGAAAGCCTGTGAGCTTCGTGTGCGAGGCGTCGGTCCGACGCATGTAAACAACAGCCGGCTGGACCGACGCCCCGCATCTCCGGCCATAAGAAGGAGAGCGTCGCTTGTTCGTGTGTGCCTGTATGTTGATGTTAAGTATCGAAAAGTAGTGTAAAGTGGCTGTTTTTGCCATAAAGTTATCTCCAATGAAATCATCATCACAACTCAACCAGTTGACTTAGAGAGCTCTACTTAACGCCATTCTACAGGTAAATAACACAGCTACGCTTGGGGATGTGCGGGAATGCGGGAAGCAGTCAGATTAACAAATATACGTAGCCTAACCTAGACGTTTTTCGGCCAAAACACCCGGGTTTCGGGGAATATTTATGTAATGCGTAGCCGGGGCTGGAGGGTTAACCTATACTTTGTCACTGCATTGTATTATGTTATATTTCATAATTAACACCATAGTTCTCTATAAACTCTTCACTATAACTGAGTAACCAAGCAAAAGTAATGACATTCTACCGTCAGCTAAAACAAACCTGACTAAAATAATTTGTTTGTGCAAATATGGGACTCAATATCCCTCTCGACCCTCTTTCCTATCACTTTCATGAAATGTAATCCTTTACATCCCGCTGACATCTTTCTCATGGCTCCCCTCGTATGTCCAATCATGATTTATTATTGCAGTCAGCCACTTCCCCCTTAGGCTTCCCCAACCAGCAAGATGGGTTGTTTGAAAACACAGAGTCCATTTCCTCTCACACTGCTACTACACGGCTCTAGGTCCTCATTTTTCAGACACCTCTCTCTCTCTCTCTCTCGCTCTCTCACATATATATATATATATATACTATTTATCTGTATGTAGCTATTTTCCTCTTTTAATAAATAAACAAAAAGCCAAGCTGACTACCAGCACAATTTAAAAACACATCAATAATCCCACAATATTGAACGTGATCGTATAATATTATGATATTTGGTTTAATTATTATTAAGTGTTTTGTTTGTTTTTGCCATTTTCGAGCAATATATACTAACTTTTTTCCCTAGGGTAACAAAAATGCCTTTTCAAACTTTCTTCAAATTAAAAAATGCCAACCTAGACCACACTTAAGACAAATGTCAAATTTGTCTAGAAAAATGTCTCAGCCGAAGTCTGTTTTTTTCTAAATTACAGGTTCGCTCGCCTAGATTTTGTTTGCAAAGTAATGGAGTGAACATAGAGAATGGGAAACCATGTTAAATTTAAACAAAATCATGCAACAAATAGTCAGCTTTGGTCGCTAACTCATCTAGGGGAGACAACCTTGTAATAATCCAGGTCGATGGGATTCTTCAGCCTTGGTTGGCAACTCGTCTGGGGGAGTAAACCTTATGCATATTCTTTTTGCTCACCTAAGGGTAAAGCAGGTTGGTGGATGGACTAGCCATCCACTACTGTTTAACCCCTGTCCAATGGGGATGTTTGTAACTTCTACTACCTGGTAGTATTTACCTGGTAGTATTTACCCTAAACGAGCTTCATTCCATGCTCTTTTTCATGCATAAACAAGAACCAGAGCGTAATACAATTATGTATCCGCTTGAAAGGGCGATAATAGAGCTTTCCAATGACACCTGAATCATCCTTGTACGACCACGGGTTATCCTGTAGCGATCGCGCAACACGAGGGGAAAAACCCTAAAATACGGTAATTTCCCAAGTTTTTTCCTGGTCTCGCGAGGCCGTGGGTGTGGAATATTGTGGAGGTACTGTTAGTCGCGGCACTGGGTCCGTGCCGAGCAGTCAGAGCCTGCCTATTGTCCTCCCAACGCGTGGACTCTCCCTCAGAGCCGATAATGTGCAATATCCCTTGCGACATATGTCGGGCACCACAGGGATGGCCATGATTCTCTCACTCGACATATGTCGGGCTTGAGTGTTAAAATAGAAAGATAGATATGAAGGATAATATTTATTGTGGTATGAAGGATTGTAGAAATTTACTCTGGAGAAATTTCAATGAGAGGTGGTAAAAAAAAAACCAGACGTATGGATTATTGTAAATGATAAATTATGAACGCAGAGAAAAAAATCCTTTGAGGAAAGATGATCAAGAAGCGGCATATATTCAATTAGTTTAACTGAATATTTACACAATTTAATATTCAAGTGTAGGTATATACTGTATAAGGGGGAGGTGTGGTGGAGTGGTCTTGCCACTGGCCTGGTAATCCAAAGGTCCCGGGTTCAACTCCCGATGTATCAATGGGAAGATATTATTGGGATGGAATTTGTGCTGTACCTGGTATCAGTGCATTACCACAAGCCCACCGAAACATCAATAAAATACCCTCATTGTTCCCTGATTAAATAGCACTGTATGAATATTCCCATATTCAAAATATGCTATAGGGGTGCAATGTCTGGTTAGTTATCTGCTCAACAGGTGGCGTTGTGGGTGTGTAAGTGTGAGAGTCCGAGTGTAGGGAGTGAGACAGTGAAGCACGGGAACGAGGTGGCTTCAGAGATGGGATCGTTTCGGGCCATGAGTGAGCACCGTGCCTCATGTGAAGGCAAGATGGCAGGTGCTCGTTGTACTCTACGTGCTTCACATGTCTCACTCCCTAGACTGGAACAAGACCTCACGGGCTTCACTGTTCATTGTAAAGCGGTGAATGTTAAGGCTCTCAGCCTATGCCCGAGAGGAAGTAAGTTGGAATATAGAAAGAAAAAAAAAAAAAAAAAAAAAAAAAAAATATATAATGAAAAGGCAGCAACACCTTTTCGTATATGCTAGAGGTTGACGGGGATCATCTATTAATGTATGGTTGATGGATAATTAAGAATATATCGTTGTACACTGGGAATTCTTGGCACGTTTTGGAGGAATATATATGATGCAATAACAAAGTCATTTGAAAACTTATTTGAACCACACTGGTCGGACTTTCGGTATTCTTTAATTAGTGCTCCGTGTCTTGTGTATATCATAAGGTGGTGTACATGTATTCCTGACCACGACTGTATATCACATTAATATCATTATGACTATCTCCTTGTCACCCTCACTAACTGGGGGCTTACATGGCAGTGGCGTGTAGTTGCACTCACCCTCCGATTCCTTTCCTGAGGTCTCTCCGCGCTAGTTCCCAGTCCGCGATTCGATCCACGCCAACAAGCACCCGACATGAATTGCCAACTTTTTTCAACCATGAGTCTCACGTAATATGCAACCAATATTTCTTGAATCAGTTTTAAAAATTAAACACTGCTCCCTGGATACATGGTCATACCAGTGGTACCCCATGATTCTGTGTAGACACTTGGTACCAAAGGAGATCAAGCAACTCTTCAAATCACCGTTAATTGTCCAACTTGCAAACCGTATAACAAGCCAGGAAACACCAATGTTTTGAAGATCTACAGCTTAGTCCTACACAGATATCACCATTGCCATATACTGTTATTGAAACAATCCATGACCCCATATGGTAGGTCGAGGCAACGAACAACATCGACGCCTGACCCACCGCTGTTATGTATCTCACTAGCAAAATAAGTTATTTTATCCAAGACTTCTCGCCACATGCTTGTACAGATTGCACTGCTTCACCCAACAAGTCACCAAAAGCTTGAACAAAGTCCAAGAAACCTATGAACCCAGGGGCTCTTTACTCCTCATGGCATGCCTAGACAGCTAGTGTGAGGATCTATAGCAATTGAGCCAGGATCAGTGCATCATCAGAAAAATGAAGGTCAGTGCTCTCGAAATTGTGTAACGATGCACCACATAGACCTCATCTGACTGTCCCACCAGTATCCAAGCCATGCAAGTGCTGACAAGTGATAGTGCAATTACACATCCCTGTTTCACTCTGAGTTCACAGGGAAGAAGGAGGAGGCAAGCTCACTACACTTGAAGGCACTCTCTGTTCCAATATAAAGTTCAGACACCAGATCAATAATTGCTGTTGGTATCCCACGAAGTTGGAGAAGCTCCCACAGTGTCAAATGTGTTTTTTATATCGACATAGACTGCAAGCAGTCCCTCTTGAATCTCAAGCTGATGTTCCAGAAGAACCCAGAATGCAAGGATTCAGTCAATCATTGACCTCTTTGGTGTGAATACCGATTGCTCAGGTCTCTGACCTATTAGTAGGGGTCTCCAAATTCTCATCAGTAATATGTGAACATTGACCTTGCCGAACATACTGAACAGCGTAAAACAACGATAATCATTGCAGTCCGATTGGGCCCCTTCCCTTTCCAGAGAGGGATAGCTAAGCCCCTTTTCCAGTCAAGGGAATGATACCAATTTGAAAAACAGCAGACAGGACCATATGCAACTCATGGATCATGGCCACAGCACTGACTTTCAATAGTTTCCAGAAATGCCACATATATCAGGATTCCTCCCACTCTTCAGCTCAGCCACAGCCTCCCTACCTCAACAAGGGAGGGTGGGTCTTCACTGATTGGAGAATCAGGAACCGATGGCTGTTCATTTACTGGTTGAAATTATCTACCAGAAGGGGCAGCCGTGGACAATTGCTCAAACTACTCTTATAAGCAGGCCCTTATATTCATTACCATCCGATGCAATTGAGCCCTCTACCATTCGAACTGAGTTACCTTGGGGTGTAGACTTCAGGGCTTGGTAAGCAGGCCAGAGGACATTTGCAAAGAATTGGCCTTCAACCTACTCAGCAATTCTCCTGACATACCACTCCATATCTCATGCTGTATGAGACAGTGTTCTGTGGTGAACCCGGTCTCCAGTCAGTCTGGCCACATTGCTCTCCTCTATAATGTTCACTATCTTGCCCAATATATAGCTCCTCCTTGATCTTGGTTTAACATCAACACATTCAGCAGCTGCAGCAAGTGACTCCCTTTTGAAGCTATCCCACAGTTCAACAAGGCCCTTCAGGGAAGCAGGTATTTTGAACCGATTTCAGACAGTCCTTGCATACTCC
Source organism: Paralithodes platypus (assembly GCA_032716605.1). Taxonomy (NCBI): domain Eukaryota; kingdom Metazoa; phylum Arthropoda; class Malacostraca; order Decapoda; family Lithodidae; genus Paralithodes; species Paralithodes platypus. The sequence goes on from CM064554.1 coordinate 16,575,272, forward strand.
CTCATACTTGAGCTTTTCAAGATTAAAGACCTGTGGAAAATATTATAATGTTTTTCTGGTAGAGTAGTAACAACAATCCTGTGGTCAGTAGCAAAGATCTCTGCACTCCTGTACAACCTGCAATTCTGAAGAATTCTCATACAAGTTTTTAAGAAAATGTGGTCAGTTTCCTTCATAGCATTGCCATCATTGGAATACCAATTCCAATGATGTACTTAATTATAATCTCTAGAACTAGAACCCTGCTATCCTCAATTTCCTGGACCTTGAAAAGTCCAGGAAGAGAGAATTAATGACATTCCTGTTACCAGAGCCATGCATACTTACACAGTTCTCGTAGCTAGCCCTGTCAGAGCACTGAAATCCTCAAAGACAAGTAGAGTGTCCCGAGCATGACACTGGTCCAAATCTAGTGGAGTTTTAGCTAAAGAACTACGGTCTGTTTTGTCGAGAATATTGTTCTAGGATTATATTTTGTGTTATTAGTCTTATCTTGATTTCGACCCACTTAACCACCGCGATTTCACTATATTTAACACATGTAATAGTAAGAATAAGAATACTAGAAGCCGTTCTCATTAATAAAGACAAACTTTCCCTAAATAATTGTCATTCCTCAGTTCCTTTACACTTTTTGCAATAAATCTTTAACCCCTCAGATAATTGTTTTCAACTTGAATTTCATATCAATATGACGAGCTTATTGTTTTAAAAGTATTTTGTGATTTTGGTTTTATCTCTTGATTATAGATCCACTGAAGATGACATGAGTATTATGTCAAAACGTTAAACTAATAAAGATGCCTTTTTTTTGCAACTCTGGTCATAATTGTCCTCTCTCTCACTCTCTCTCTTTCTCTCTCTCTCTCTCTCTCTCTCTCTCTCTCATATATAATTATATAATCAAGTATATCTCACAAATACACATGAGCTAATAAATGCTTATTTACTATCAGTCGGACTCGAAAGTCCGACATTCAGAACGAGTGTCCAAGCTTTAATCCACTACACCACGGCGTGATAAAGGAAACTTAACCTGTTCGAATTTCCCTTTTCCTTAATGTATGTGTATGTATGTGTGTGTGTATGTATATATATAGGTGTGAGGGGGATCTGTCAGATGTGGGTCATTTGACTATCTGCTGACTCCTGTTTCCTTATGATAACCTCTTGTCATTTTGGTGAGGTCAGTCCTCATAGTATTAGTGAGTTAGTCCTATAATTGGGCCTTATTATTAGGGTTAGGTGTGAGAGGGATCTGCCTTGTATGGGCCAATCAGCTTTTTGCAGACTCACATTTGTTTATTTTCTTATGAATGTAATTGTTGTTACATGTTATTGTTCCCTAAGCTGCCTGGCCGAACAGCCCCAAGGCCCCGAGCAAGGCCAAGGCCACAACCGAGCGCCCCCACAGAACCCTCCCTGCCGACCACAATACAGCCTGGGTGACCGAAGCCACTCCATGGCGGGGAGGTGAGGAGGGTGCGGAAACGCCCGGGAAACCAAAATCCTACCCAGGGCGCCCTGTGCCCCTCAGCAATTATGAAAAGAAAGTTGAGGGGCAAAACAAAAATGTGACGCTTTGGCTTCCAATCTTGGTAGATTGGGAGGTCAATCCACGAAAGAGACGCTGTCACTTGAGATCTAGAAAATATATAAGCAAAAGGAACAGTCAGAGTAAGCTATGGGTATGGCACATATCGCTCAGTTCTCGCCCATCACCATGAATGTAATTGTTATGTGTATTTATGTATGCGTGTATGTGTGTATATGTGTATGTATGAATATGTATATATATATGTACAGTATATCTATATGTATATCATCATATTTACAATAGTTACATAATAGTTTGAAAGGGATCTGCCTTGTGTAGGCCAATCGGCTCTCTGCATTTTATATTTATTATACATTTATGTATATGTTTGTTCCTCTTGTATTACAGCACATATATATCTTTGTATCATTACTTTTATATATTTGTATTAGTTCACTGTGTATGTGCGTATCATGTTATATTTTCATAAATTGGCTATTCTGTACACGTTGTTACTAAATATTATGTTTTGTATTGTACTGATTTTCTTAAGTTCATTGATTTGTATCAAATCGTATATATGATTAGATTAGATTGTATTGTTAGGCATATTTCAATGTATAGGCATATCTGTATAAGTATGTAAAATTTGTAAGACATTAATGTTGTATGTAAAAGAAGTATGCTCCTAAAAATATGGCAAAAGGCAGTAGGATGGCAACACTTTTTGTTTTTATATGCTAGTCCGCAACTCACAGATGATATAGGACGGGTAATTAAGCCTCACTCTCCCCAAAACTCTTCCATCTACTAAATAACGCAATGATGTTTTAACCCGGGAATGCGCCTAGACTCTTAAGAGGTTTTACTGGGCGAAGGCGACGGGACAAAGCCTAAAAAAAAAAAAAAAAAAAAAAAAAAAAAAAAAATGGCACTCAAAACAAAGGAATATGTGATTAAGTGAGAATGTTTCCCTCCATACCTCCTATCACTTTTCCACATGTGTCAAACGGTCTAATGGTTAAAATTATAACATTATTTATTTCCTAAAGGATAGAGTTTGAATTATGTTGGTATGACAGTTTTACTTATTATTATTTGTTGTATTCAACATTAGCTACGGCAATATGATGGAGACGTATAACTGTTTTCATTAATTGATTATATTAGATTTGATTTCTACTGTTTTTGTTTTTGTTTTTGTTTTATGGCTTCCCTTATATGATTGTAATCAGCTAAGAAAAAAGCACATTACAGTCAATTAACCCTCTTACTTGATCAGGTTATACCAAAATAAAATACAAATCGTCAAATGATAGCCTAAATATAGAGTTTAAAAGCATCCTCATACTGATCGGGCAAACTATCACTATACGATGACAGTATTTCCATGTCTTCTGGCTAACTTATGGCGATTTCACTCACCTTACGAAAGCCCTCCAAGATGCAAAGAAGTAAAGGCTATCTCAATTAAACTTTTGACTCCTAACAATTCCTTCTTAAGCTGAAAAAATGGCCTAATACTTGTCTAGAAATGAATAATATTATATTGTCGACAGTCATTCCTTCTCTGTTCCTTGAGGTGGGTCTGTGGGCCAGAGTTCATATGTATAATTAACAGGCGGCTTTGGTTTCCTGGGTAGCCGAACTTGTGGCCCTTAATTGCTAATGCTGGTGGTAATGATATGCAAGAGAGAGAGTGAGAGAGATATACATTTACATAGATTTACATAGCAAAACTGGCCACACAGATCTTACGATCCCTGCGAGGTGGCCAGGACTTAATTCTAAGAGATAGCAACCCTAAGAGAAAGTGGAAGGCAAGGATAGCAAAGATGAAGGCTGTCTCCCCACCCTCCGGCAATTTGCCGTACATAAAAACAATTATAAATTAATAACCTTGCAGGGCTAGGAAATCGCCTGAAGGAATGTATTGTAAAGTTACAAATGGAAAGGAAAAACACATGCACACCTTCACTGTTTTTACTCTGCTCTCTTCAACTGAAAACAAGTGTTAATTTCTGCCATGTTCTCTTGTCAGTGATAAGAGTCTATTGTATATGGAGTGTATAATGGAGTCAATGTCTATAACTTCATTAGGGAGCTTATTCCACTCACTGATAATTCTGTGGGTGAAGAAATTTTTAGTTACGTCTAGGTTCGTTTTCCTGCCTGTTAGTTTTAATTTGTTTCCTCTTGTGGAATATTCCTTTCCTATCTTAAATAGATTATTAGAGTTTACGCTACTAATTCCTTTTCGTCTCTTGAAACACTATCAGCTGTCCCCTTATTCTCCGTTTCTTAAGCGAAAACAGGTTGAGTTCCCTTAATCTCTCATTGTATAGTTTATTTCTAGGGGAAGGGATCAACTTTGTTGCTCTACGCTGAATGAATTCAAGCTTCTCTATGTCTTTTATTAACCCTTCTTTAGCGGGGCCCGACTTAAGTCCGTATGGAGAAGAAAGGACTATGTGGCGGGGCCCGACTTAAGTCTGTGTGCAATTTTGGCGCAATATTGGCTCTGAGAGAGAGACGAGCGACGGGAGGAGCATAGGTTGCCTCATGACCGCTCGCCACGGTTGCCGTGGGCCTACTGACATATACTACACACACATCCACCCTTTCTCCCTCGCTACACACGTAATTATGTAACGAAATGACCGTATTTTAGCGATTTTGCCCTTCGGTTGCACGATCGTTGCAAGACTACCAGTGATCGTAGAAGGATGGTTCAGGTGTCATTGGAAAGCTCAATTAACGCCCTTTCAGGGATACATAATTGTATTACGCTTTGGCTCTTGTTTATGCATGAAAAAGAGCACGGAAATAAGCTCGTTTAGGGTAAAACCACCCGCTTGGCAGGTAGTAGAATTTACCGACCTAGCCGCTCGTTGAGTGTTAAGTAGGGAAACCAAAAATGCACAGCATACTCCAGATGCGGCCTCACAATGCTTTTATATAATGGTACAACTATGTCTTTACTATGACAATGAAAATCTATTTAAATTAATCCTAGTGCTCTATTTGCTTTGTTAGATGCTGTGGTGCATTGGCTTGTAGATTTTAGATTTTCGTTGATAAGCACTCCTAGGTCTTTTGTCTGTGAAACGCTCTTTATCTTTTCTCCATTCATGTGGTATTCGTATTTGTTGTTTTGGGAGCCTATTTGTTGTATCTGACATTTGTTTACATTGAAGGGTATCTGCCAATTTTCTGACCACTTTGATATTTAGTTTAGATTTGATTGCAGGCTAATTCTATCTCTTTCCGAGATTGTTGCATTTCCTATCTTAGTGTCATCGGCGAATTTGGAAATTATATTATTTATGCCGTTGTAATCTCGCTCATCCTAGCATATTCAAGCTTCATGAAATAACCGTTTAGATACAAAAATAAAGTCGGTATCACAGGAGTGTTTTCCCTCAACTGTTTTCGTCAACAATGGTCTGGCAGTTTATACAGATAACTTCTCAAAGTATAATATAATTTAACCCATTCAGTACCGGTGACGTCCTATTCATTATATTCTGGTAACTAATAGACTATTATATTCAGCTTAGGCAGGTCAACTACCCATTAAAAGGCAACAAAATATCTCAATATTTTTTTTAGCTACCATATATCTTTCCTAAGCTTCATAAAATCGTCTAAATGTTACTGATATCATATAAAGAAGATCTCCCCGGTACCGAAAGGGTTAAATTACTCTATCCGTACTTTAGCTTCCGATACCACTGAATAACATCCCAAATATGTAAAGAGAATAACAAATAATAATAATAATTCAAATAATACAAAATAATTAAAAACTTACAAATGATGACCATCGAAAATTGACGATTCATTCTCTTGTGTAATACCCATTGAACGAGACCATCCTTGACCTCCCCAATGAAAAAAAACCCGGTAGGAATCTCCATTAATATAATATACCACCCTCTGTGGATGATGGTCTAAACCAAAAATGAAAATATTATAATGCCGAATGAAACCGAAGACCAGAATATACTCAAAATTTCTCAAGTCTCTTTCTCTCTCTTTTATACTTTTTTGTTTTAACACAATTACTTATATATATATATATATATATATATATATATATATATATATATATATATATATATATATATATATATATATATATATATATATATAATTATGAAATAACTAGGACCTATTTGAGTGAGGGACTTGAGGGCATGTGCTGGGACTTGCACTGCACCAATTTCCTAGAACTAAGGGTAGGGTTCGATTCCTGCCCATTTTAATGCTCAGACACATAAATATTATTCTAACAATTAATCTAACTTTGAGGATATTTTACTGTATGCATCATTAACCATATTCTTCATTGAGTGGTGAGTTTGCAGCCAGTAGCCAGCAATGATCTTAGGTCGAGGTTGACGCTGTTGACCCAACATCTTGGACCTGAGCAGGATTGTTCCATATTCTAGCAGGGTGGAAGTTCGCTGATGGAGAGAAGTTCTGGAGAGTGGGACGACCTAAGGTTAGGAGTTTCGTTCATCCTTCTTGACCAGGTACCATCAGGAAGTTTATTGGTGATAGGAAGAAAGTGTGTGCCGGGAGGTGTGGTATCGGGTAGATAGGTGATGGGTGATGTTGCAGGTAGAATGGTGTTACTTGATGGTAGTAGACCCAAAGTGATAAGGTTTTCTAAGCTCCTGTGTAAGTAGGTAGGAGCCTCTGGAGACCCTTTAGTAGCATCCGCTAATGGCAGAGCGGTTACGGCGCCCGACTCTCCCAAATATACCTGGAGTGAGTGGTTTTGAATCCTCTCCCATCCTGTCGTACATTATCATTAGACCCTTTAGGAGCTCTGTCTGTTCTTTAGATTGATGAAGGAGAGTTATTCTGAAGTCATGTTCCTTTCTTGCTTTGCATTCGTCCACTATATGTCCAAATCTAGAATAGTATAAACAATGAGCACATTTCTGAACCATGTGACACTTCCGTCTACAAGTAGAGCCTTTGTATTGTTTTTGCAGAGCTTGATGGTTCCGCTGTTGATGTCACTCTGTCTGAGTGATATGATAGGTTTGCAGAGCGGAGCCTGGCCTTTCGGATTGTTGTTGGCGAGGTTGTGGTCGTGGGTTATGTCTGTTTGTGTTGCGGCTCTCAGAGGGCCAAGTTGATATGAGGTTTCTGGTGTAGTTTGAATGAGCTGGTTGTGCTGTATGTGCAGGTGAGGATGACTATTGGGTTAATGGCTAGTCTGTTTGTGTGACTGTCTATGATGAAGTTTGGGGAGAACCTGTACTGCACTGGGATGTTTGGTGTTGTTTGTGCTGCCAATGATGATATTAGGCTTGATGAAAGTTGTGATTGTGTAGCTGATTGTGTTGTTACAGCTCCCTGTGGTTAAGTGTATGTTGTCGTCACATTGTCAGTTGTCTCGATTGGCTGACACTATTGATATTGCGGTGATGCTATGGCGGTCCTGATTGTTTTGGGGGATGCAAAATTTCACCATTCTCTAGCAGCACTGTCGTCAGCTTAGTGCTGCTCCCAGTCCTCATCAATTCTGTTGGGAATTGCTGAGCAAGTTATGTCAGTTGTAGCAATGTTTCTCAGTGTAAAGGCAGTCATGCTGAATGTATCGATAATGTGGATCACATTCACAAAAAATTGTCTCTCTAGTAAACTATACGGTTTGCCAGCTTGGCGAGTCTTACTAGAGAGGCATTTTGTTCTTTAATTACTTTGTTGGCAGTCTTAAGGCAGGTAGGAGATTCAGAGTAGTTAGGAGTATTTAGTAGGGAAGCAGAGTTGGTGGCTGATTGTACCTCATACTTCACAGGATGGAGGATACCAATGTTTTCCCTCAATGTTCATGTCTAGGAAAAGCAAAATGGCCCGTCCTCATCACAGCACTTGGTATGGCACACGTTGATGCAGTCTTCCTTCTGGCACATGGTATTTTCACTTTGTGAGCCCACTGTTGTGTAGCCACAAACACTACAATACTCCTTAGGGTTGTAGCAAGACATGCCATGAGTTCTTCTGATCTTGAGGTGTAAGTGAGTGGATGCATCTCCAGGCATGTCCACAGTGTGTGTGAGAGTGAGTAAGAACGTGAGTGAGTAGCAGTTTTGAGGAGAGGGGGGGGGGGGGGGGGGGGGGGGGTGCATATGCTAGGATAGGTTGTTAGGGTGGGGTAGGGTGGTTACTGGGTGGAAGGACAGAAAAGGAATTATCAGGGAATGAGGAGGGATAGGGAACAGAGGAAGGGAGGAGTGGAGGATACAAGGTTATTGAGTGAAGGGCAGAATGGAGTTATTGTAGGCGAAGCTGTTTGCTTAGGAGAGAGAGGTAGGTTGGGAAGGAAGGGGCAGGTAGAAAGGTGTGTGTGTGTGTGGGGGGGGGGGGGGGGAGGGCTGTGATTGGCTGGACTGGTGTTAGTCAGGGGCGTTAGGGATATTTTGGTTCAGATCTTCTAAAGGTACCAGATTTGGCACAGATACTGTCCATACCATACTCTATTAATTTTTGACTGGCGCCCCACGAGGCGGTCATTTTGGCAAAATCCAATATGGCCACCACCAAAAAAAACTAAAAGGGCTAAAATCATAAATTATACCACTTTTTAGGGGTTTTCGGGGTCGGGTAATCTGATTCCTATGATATTTTAATTAATTGAGGTCAAGTTTACTCCTCAAAGTTACCCTAAATGTAATTTGTAGGTCAAGTTCAGTGTTTCTGGTGCGTCATCCCAGATTCCAACCCCTAAAAAGTATTTTCCAATTATAAGTTGTACAGTCACGAGCATAAATGCTGCGACACCAATCAGATAACGTTCGCCGTTTCGTCTCCAAAGGTATTGCTAAACTTTTTATTCAAACTCACAATAATTTCTATATTTCATTCTAGCTACCGTCAGACGATTTTATTCAGCTTAGTATAAACCTCCCATGATGAAGGAGTTGACGTTATCTGGTTGATGTCGCAGCATTTATGCTCGTGACTGTACATGTATATGTTACAAGAGTTTGACATCTCATAATTGGACATTGACCTCTCCAAGTCACTAAATAAATAAGTACAAATTATATTCAGGAACAACTGCTGCTGAAGCATCGCTGAGAGTGGTTCAGAGTGATTGCCATGTACCGGTGACATCTTTGTGCCAGACCCACTCACTGAAGTCATGAATTTGATGCTGGACCTAGGTGGCCAGACTCCAGTAGAAATGTGCCCGTAATAATGCTCACTTTACATGCTGGAACAGTGTGGCTTAGGAAGGTGAGATACATTCCAGTGATCTGCATCCAGTGGTGAAGAGGCGATGTCTGACTGCATTGACTCCAGCTGCACCACACACCTTGCTGTACATGAGTATGGCAAAGTGTTCTATGCGCTGAATGTGCACAGATTCGAGAATGAAGAGGTTCAGGGCTATGTGTGAGAGCCACAAGTGTGTCAGTGAGGTCCGGTATTATTGTCTAGGCTGCCAAAGCTGTCTTCTTGCCACATCCAAGAAACTGTGAAGTCGTGTCGGAGTTCATAGTAATGTTTTATGCTAGTAAGTAGAAATATATAATGATTGACTTCTCTGATTAAAGAAATAGCCAAGGGCAATAATATTCTTATCACAATGGTTCAAGCTTACACAATTATATTGCTTGATAATATGCCGACATCTAAGATAAATATTCCGCAGGAACAATAAGAAGCCCCCACCAACACCACAGATTAACACGTGTAGCAGCCATTCAACCTTATGCAGAGAGGAATATGGGAGTCCCCCTCCCCAGCACATTTCTGTCTCCTATACATGTCCACCAAAATGGAAAGTCAGTGATGTCAGAATCAGTGACGTCAGACCTTTCTCTCTCTCCCCTCCCCCTCCCTGGATGTACAGCTGGCAACCTACCTGACCTCCCTAATTACACCTGTTAGAGGAGTGTACCTGCCACCCCTATACCAGGATAACAAGGGCCAGAAAGCCTTTTAAAAATCCAGCAGCAGGCCCTTACCCCAAAGACAACCACCAGTACGAGATGCCCAGAATCCACCACGACCACGATGGAACAACTATTTGGCAGGTTCTCGGGATTCAGTTACACTTATCCTAGCTCAGAAAAGTTCAGACATCCTTGCTTTCCATCCACTTCGTTTAGCAACCCTTGCGAGGATAACATGGGATTGGCCTAAAAAGAGTTTCAGCAACCCTTGCTCTCCAAACAAATTCAGCAACCCTTGCCCTCCAAACAAATTCAGCAACCCTTGTTTGTTAAACCCTCATTCAGTAACCCTTGTGAGGTGCTACTAAAGCTCAGCAACCTTTACTTTCCATCATCTGAGTCCAGCAACTCTTACTCAGCATTAAATTCACTCAGCAACCCTTGCGAGAATATAACGGGATGGGCTCGGAAGTCCCACGCCTGGTGCTGCCCTGAGCAGAAGCAGAAAGAGAAGAAGTCCATAAAGCAGAGGTCCCACCCTCCGACACCTCGAGATGAAAAAGACGAAATGAGATTTGACTCTCCCTGAGATTCCGAGGTAAACTTAAAAATAATATTTGCATTAGTACACGAGTATAATTAGCTCTGGTTATCAGATTCCCTTATTGATAGATATACTCATAATTTTATTTATTATGCACAATCAACCGACACGTATATTACATTTCGATATAATTCCTTCTTTTGGTTCTACTAATCAATATATATAAATTGTGTTGTACAATTGTCATGCTAGACTAACTTATTTGATTTTCATACCGAGTGCTTTGTTACTTATTCACTGATTGTAAACCTTGCCTTAACAAATTGAGACGCACTCTGAGTTTTTTATGAATGTAGTAACTGTTATTTTAACCATTATTTTAATTTTGTAAATACAGTATACTATACTGTATACACCGAAGTCCATGTATCTATAAAAGTTTTAGTTTCCCAGCTCATTAAGGACCATACTCTCATACGGATAAGTTTACATGGCTCTGAATAAACAAATTCTTGCCAGTATCTTACTCTGATAAGTAATTCTATTCTGAAGGATATCTGAGAAGAATGGCAATCCTGCGCATAACTGCTGCTTCCAAGCTAGTTCAGGACTTGTGTTTCACATAGTAGCATATATTTGGTCCAGTTATATTGTTCGTGCATCTCCATAATGGGAGAGTACTGGTTGGGGTATTATCTGATGATCCAATGGAAACTAAATGTTATGAGCATAAAAGCCCCTTTGAAGCAATGTCAAACTAATGCAAACAAGCCATTGTTTATTATATACAATATGCTTCAGAATTATAAAAGATCAGATATTCGACTTGGTGTAACCTTGTATATGCTTACGATTGCACAATCAACTGCAATGCAAGGTGATACGGATGTTATTGAACAATGTTGACACACAGTTTAATTACTTTGAAATGTTTAATTTAATCACATGCCTCTGTCAGAGCTTTCCATCATTAATTATTCAGAGTCATTAATTTATCATGTACCCCCGACTTGTGCAGGTGATCATACTTAATGCACAACAACACAAAAAGGTGGCTGGCCAACTTCCTAGCAGGCAGATGTGCACACGTATCTTTTGCCGGTCAGTCATCTAAAATCAGAAACTTTCCAAACGGAGTCCCACAAGGATCCGTCCTATCGCCCGCACTCTTCAATCTGTACATGCACGATATAACTACACCCAATACGCCCCAAATAAACTTAGCCTCCTATGCAGATGACATAACACTCACATGCACACACCATGACCCAAAAAGAGCAACAGATCTCCTTCAACCCTATCTCAACACACTACATGGCTGGTGCACTACAAACAGACTTAATCTAGCCCCAGCCAAATCCACCGCAACCCTGCTCACAAGTTGGACAGGAGAACACGAATAGATCCCTCAACTCACCATAAACAACACACCCCTAACACATACACACACACCCAAAATCCTAGGAGTAACATATGATACTCATATGACATTCAAACAGCACACCACAAACATTAAAAAGAAACTGACACCCAGACTTAACGCCCTCAGGTCACTTGCTCACACAAAATTTGGACACAACAAAGAAACTACCACCACAGTATATAAACAATACATAAGATCAGTGATGGAATACGCAAGCCCAGCCTGGGCTTCTAACCTAGCTGAAACACATCATAAGACCTTACAGACTATTCAAAACAAAGCCCTGAAGATCATTACAGGCTGCACAGCTACTGCACCCACAGATCACCTACATCAAGAAACCAAAATCCTCAAAGTCAAAGACCATCTGGACATGAGAGGCACTCAATTCCTGGCAGCAGCCTCCACGAACCAAGACCACCCACTGAACTACATGGCAACACACCCACAGACACCAAGAAACATCAAAACAACACCCAGCACACGGTATCACACACAATTATTGTCCTCTTTCCCTCCCTGCCCACCCCGAACCAACTTCCAGAAGCACATCCATACTCATATCTCTCACCGATCCATCCACTCACTCACAGACAACACGCAGCTGCATGCACGACCTCCCGAAATCCATCCTTCCGAATCCTCCCTTCCTCGCGAGGACAGAGTCCACCTGGCCAGGCTGAGATGCAGACACCATCCAGCTCTCCTGAGCTATCAGAAGAGACTGGATGACTCCGTTGTCGACGCCTGCCCGGGATGTAACTCAGCACCCCATACCATTAAAAACATCATAGAAGACTGCATATCACACAACCACTTACGCCAACAACACAATCTACACTCAATGAGAGCTCTGTGGGAAAGCCCGATCGTGGCCATGGCCTTTCTCAGGGATTCGGGGCTGTTCGGCCAGGCAGCTTAGGGAACAACAACAACAACAACAACACAATTTTGTGAAAATCAATACATCTCTTTTTTAAGTATACTGAGCGCTTTAACAGACACACCTACATATAGAAAAACTGAAGTACGGATGTTTAGGAATGTGTAATGAACTTATACATTTAAGCAACAACTATCCTATTATTCCATGAATAAGTTCCAAGCCTGACTCAAAATATTTGATGTATTTACTCTGAGGCACATATGTGCCAGTTATATTTATTCTTTTACTTACTGTAGGTGCACTTAGGAAAATGTAATCAAAGTTAAACTTTTAAAATAGGTTTCTTTCAAACAACCATTCAGAAAAACTGAATACATTACGGGTAACCAAATTAATATGTTCAAGGTGCATCTGGGATATTTCAAGGCTTAAGTTATGGTACAAACCGTGCGAATTGCGTTCCGCGCCTCAGGTTAAGACAGATGAATCCACTACATCCCAATTCTGCTACATCCCACTTTAGACTCTAGGGCGATAATATTAAGATGTTTTACCATCTCCATTGATTCTGTTAACGCAAACCCTTTCGCAATACAGGTACCTACATCGGTGGATGACTTCTCACGATGTGACATCCTCCCCACCCCCTTTCCCCCACGCGGTTCCTACCTCCTCCTCCTCCCCTCGCCCTCCAGCGTACCTGTCCAAACATACAAGGTTGACCCTTAACCTGACAAGCGCGATATAGACCTAGGTGCTAGGGTAGTTATTTGTGCATTTCTAGCCCTGGATTCTGACAGAATTCGTTATATTTACAATATAAAGCATTATTTGTTTTCGGTATGCTTTTATTTTACATATATGATGTATATATGAACCTTCAAGAGTGCTAAAATAAGTGGGAAAAGCATTTGGGTGGTGAAAAACGAAGATATTGGCCACCCGGTCATAATCTCAGGCGAGAGAGAGCCACAGGCAGCCCTCCCCTCTCGCTGTCTGGGAGTCAACTGAGACGAGCGGGGCGGTGTGTGCCGGTGTCTGGGTGTTGCATAACGATCTTTTATGCAACCCACTTGTGCTACATTATCGCGGGAGAGAAAAATAACCGATAAATGATGATAATAAGAGGATAAATAGGTGATAATTGAGGAGGGGGGGGAGGGGGGAATAAGGTGGGGAAGGAGGGGAGGGGGAGGGGTGAGAAACACATGGATGAGTACTAGAGGGGAATTATCTCACCTAGAGACAAAATCCTTTGTTTTGATAGGCCCTTTTTTTTTTGGAAGGCTTTTTTTATGGTCTTGCTTCCGTGAGGCCTATCGCGTTCCCTATAGGAAGCCTTCCGTGAGGCCTATCGCGCTTGCCGGGTTAATGACTCTTCCATCATACGAACCCCCCCCCCCTTTCCCTATGCGGCTCCTACCTCCATCTCCTCTCCCCGTCCAGCTTACCTGTCTGAACCTGCAGGTCGACTCTGACCATTAACGACTCTCCCGTGCTACCCGTGCTACCGCCAGACGCTGCAGACGCTCTGTCAACGCTCTCACGATATCGATCATAATTTGATCATTCTTGTGCATGAAAGGTGGTTAAGAGCACGTTTAACCATCCTGTAGCTTAGTAAGTAACACTGCACTATATTTAGCTGAGTATTGACTGATAAACTTTGTGTTTATCACAAGACTCCTGCTCGGACAGGGCGCCACTAGCGCCATCTATTGTTTTGTTTTGCTTTGTAAACAAACGCTCTCCTATTACTATTTTATATAAAATCGTAGCCCCTAATTTTACCCATTACCTACTGTAGTAAGTATCTATTTAACTGCCTTGTATGTAAGTAAAGCTTTGCATATTAATTTGCTAATAAACAATACTGTTTACTAACTAACCTGCCTACAGGGACTAACGCCGACGCCATTTTGTAAACAAACTTTTTTGGGGGATTATACATATTAAATACCAGCAAATTTTGTACCAAATTTAAGTGCATTCATTTATCTTTTCCCCCTAGATATATTCTTGACTTTTTCTCCTCAGACTGATTTTACTTTAAGCTAAGGGTGGTATTTGTACAAACTAACCTAGCCTAACCCAACCTGCCAAGCTTTTAACCTAACCCAAACCTAGCCTAGCCTATAGCCAGCCAATCTGTTTTATTATTAACTCTTGTAGATATTGTATTTAGTATCCTACTGTAGCTATACAGTATATATCTGTAATTTTAGTTGTTGCTTGCACGATCTTGTAATAACCTTTGACTGATACACTTTTTGATCTAAAAAGAGTAGGCTACTGCTTTACTAGGCTACAGCGACACCAGGGCCATCTGTTGACACAGTATATTAACCCCTTGTGTGCAGTCACACTTTCTTTTTATATAATCTCTATTTGTTGAATTGTATATTTAGTTACATATTCTGTTATACATATATTTCTTTAAGGTTAGGTTATCACACCTGGTAGCCTATTTCTGCAAATTTCAATTTTATTATTTTCGGTTAGGCTATTCAACGCTGGTAGCCTATTATTGCGTATTTCAATTTAAAAAAAAAAAACTTTTGGTTAGGCTATCGCCCCTGGAAGCCTAATTCTGCGTATCTCAACATTTTTTTTTTCGGTTATGCTATCACCCTGATAACCTAATTCTGCGTATTTCAGCATATTTGTTTTCGGTTGAAGTGATTGAAGTGTTTTTAAAGTGAGTGGCGTGTTTTAAAGTGAGTGAATTGTTTTTTAAGTGAGTGAAGTGATCTGAAGAAAGTGACTGTCACCATGCCTCGCGCTTGTGCGAACTGCGCCGGTAGGTTTGGTGAGTCCATGTTTGCTACTGTCGATTTTCAAGTCTGCCGGCTCTGCCAGCAACGAGAGAATTTTACAGTCAAATTAGATGAAGCCTACAACAAGATCAACGTCCTCACCATGAAGCTGGAATCACTCCAAGAGTTTGTAACACTCAACGTTGGAGTACCACAAACTTCAATTGTCACCGCAACTCCAGCAGCCACCAACGCCCCAACGTCAACTGCCAACAATTCAACGCCTACAGTAGCCACTTCAGCTGATGTTTCCGATACTCAAGATACAAATAGTGACTCTCTTCCCCCTCAAGACAACTTCCGTGTCGTGAGGAACAACGTTTGCCCCAAGACCAGGAAACACATACCGATTACCGAGTGTCAAAACCGTTTCCAGATACTCACAGACTCAGATGACGAAGAGGAAATAGAAGAAGTCCGGCTCGTGGGAGACTCGATGATACGTGGTCAGCTCACAGAGTTTTGCGCCAGGGCACCTAAGACCAGGAAGCGTTTTTGTATCCCTGGTGGTGGTGTGGACGACGTAGTTGCAGCAGTTGACGAAGTATCAAAGCTGGCCCCTGCTAATACAATGTACGTCATCCACGTTGGATCCAACGATGTACAGCGAACCCGGTCGGAAGATTTGCTTTTAAAGTACCAGCAGCTGATCAAGTCGTTTAAGGAGAAGTCATCAAGGATCATCGTCTCAGGAATCGTCCCCCGGCTCGGTGTAGAGAGCCAATTTTACAACATAGCCACCAGCACAAATCGTTGTCTAGCAAACCTCTGCAGGAAGGAGAACGTGGGATTCGTCGACACCTGGGACAATTTCTACTACGATGACTATTTGTTTTCGGACGATGGAGTTCATCTGAACCAGGTGGGAGCAGCACGTTTTGGGCGTCTTCTCAACGATGCGGTGACGGATTTTCGGAGAAGAAATCGACTCAGCACAGGACAACCAGGAAGGAGGACCGAAGTTGGCGAGGACGGCAACCTACAAAGGAATTAAATACTAATCCGTCAAGAACCGCGAATTTGGATAAAGCTCCACCAACACGACCCAAATTCAAAAACCGCCAGGGATAACGACCGAGGACCGAGGACAGCCATGAATGTAAATGTAGATCCGACCAGAACCAAAAATTCGATGAAAGAACGTTCTGCGAGTTCTAAAACCGCAACTTTAAAGGTTTTCTATGCAAACGCTCGTAGCATACGCAATAAATTTTCAGATTTAGAGGAACGAGTGTTTACAGAAAATTATGATGTGATTGGCATAACAGAATCTTGGCTCAATACAGAAGATAGAGACTTTTTAGCAGAGTATTCACTTCCCGGTTATGTAATGTTTGGGAACAGCCGAATAAATAAATATGGAGGTGGCGTTTTATTTTATATCAAAGAAAGTCTTAACCCGACCCTCGTGTCAAAACCTCAAATTGTGAACGTCGACACATCTTTTGTGCTAATAAAGAATAATAAAGGTACAAAAATAATACTTGCGTTAATATACAGACCTCCAGCTCAACCAGTGCAAACTGACCGAGAAATTTACGAACAAATTGCAGATGTAAGTAACTCACAAGATACCATAATTTTTGGCGACTTTAATTTACCTGTGACCAAGTGGGGCGATACTCTTACTACACACTCCGGACATGACTTGTATACAAACTTGCAAGAGAGTTCGCTTTATCAATTTGTTCGAACGCCGACCCGTGGTAATAACGTTCTTGACATTGTACTTGCAACAAAAGAAGAATTGATAGAGAATTTGAATGTTGGTGATGAATTCAGTAACAGCGACCATCGTACGATAACTTTCACTTTAAAGTTTACTAGTAACCAACCAAATAGTAGCATCGAAAAAGTCTCTAATTTCAAGAAAGCAAACTTCCATAAACTTAGAGCTATGTTTAAAGAAACTGACTGGAGCTTTTTAATTAACAATAACGACATAAATACATCTTGGAAGTTATTCGAAACCACTTACCTAAACGCAGTGCAAGACTGCATACCATCGAAAATACGGCATCCAGGCCATAATAATAAACCCCAATGGTGGAATAAATATATTTCAAACTGCCTGCTTGCTAAAAAATTTGCTAATGATAGATTAAAATCCTCACAAAATGACGAAGAACGGGTGAAATTTGTAGAGCTACGACGCAAAGCCAAAAAGTTAATTAAGCAGAGTAAAAAGACCTTAGAGTTACATATTGCGAATCAAAGTAAAACAAACCCGAAAGAATTCTATAGTTATATCAGAAAGAAAAAAGTAGTTACTTCAACTGTTGGACCGTTAGTCGATGAAAATGGAGAATACACCAAAGACGAAGTACAAATGAGTAATGCCCTCAATACCTTCTTTGCATCAGTTTTTACAACAGAAGACCTCAGTGATATCCCTACACCATCGCCGATTCAGATTGATAATTCAGATGTTCTAAGCAATATCACCGTTACAGAGAGAGAAGTATTGAATTGTTTAGATAAACTCAAGGTAAATAAAACGCCAGGACCTGATACAATCTCGCCTAGAGTTCTAAAGGAAGCTAAGGATGAGCTCTCCAAACCACTGACATTACTATTCAATAAATCCTTGCAGTCTGGAACTATGCCTGATCAGTGGAAGCTAGCCAACGTAACACCGATATTAAAAAAAGGCAGCAAATCCCTACCCAGTAACTATCGTCCAATTAGCTTAACCTCAGTTGTATGTAAAATGCTAGAAACGGTCATACGAGACAGACTCGTAAATTACTTAGAGGAAAATAACATACTTAAAGATACTCAACACGGCTTTCGCAAAAAACGTTCCTGTTTAACAAACCTCTTAGACTTCTTCCACGATATCCTCAACCTCTACGATAAGAGTAAAGCTGTAGATATTATATACCTTGATTTTCAAAAGGCCTTTGACAAAGTTCCCCACAAACTTTTACTGCTAAAACTAAAAGCGCATGGAATTCAAGACGGTGTGTTGAAATGGATAGAAAATTGGCTCAGCAACAGAAAGCAAAGGGTAGTCATAAACGGTAAGGCATCTAAATGGACCAATGTAAGTAGCGGGGTACCCCAGAGATAGGTACTAGGACCAATTATCTTTCTAATTTACATCAACGACATAGATGAGGGTCTCACCTGTACAATCTCAAAATTTGCTGACGATACAAAAATTGCAAATAGCGTACTCTCAAAAGAACAAGTTGACGATATGCAACACAATCTAGATAAATTGTCATGTTGGGCCCAAATTGGCTTTATAGGCAGGTCATTTGAGTATAAATCCAAAGAAGTTATCCTAACCCTTTACAATTCCTTAGTCCGCCCTCTTCTGGAATACTGCGTTCAATCCTGGTGCCCTTATTACCAAAAAGATATAAACAAGCTAGAACGAGTTCAACGTAGAGTTACCAAAATGATACCTAGCCTAATGAACAAACCATACGAAGAGCGTCCTAGAGAATTAAATCTATTTCCTTTAACCCAGCGGAGATTAAGAGGTGACTTAGTTCAAGTGTTCAAAATCATCAAAGGCATCGACAATATGAACTGTAGTAAGTACTTCACTATCGACCAATCTAATTACACGCGGGGAAACGGTTGCAAAATTATTGGTAAATCTTTTAACTCGCACGAATCTAAGAATTTCTTCTTCAATCGAGTTGTCAACTTGTGGAATGGGCTTCCCCGAGACGTTATAGACTGCATCACCGTTGATTCATTTAAACTCCGCCTAGACAAATAT
The DNA here is from genome assembly GCA_032716605.1 of Paralithodes platypus. Lineage (NCBI taxonomy): Eukaryota > Metazoa > Arthropoda > Malacostraca > Decapoda > Lithodidae > Paralithodes > Paralithodes platypus. Next base: position 16,594,136 of record CM064554.1, read on the forward strand.
CTCTCATCAAACCCGCGACTGACTGCGTTTGTAAATGAATAACTTTATTTTATCCCCCCCTCAGTTACTAACCCATCTGTCTACTAACTTCCTAATCCTGCCACGGACATTAGTTCCAGGGCAGTAATTCCCTTTCCAATGTTCCCTTACCCACTCTAAACCACTGTTTGGACACTTGATCCTCAGTGTTTTGGAGGACAAGCAACCTAGAAGGGTCACTAGATCTGTTGTTGCTTGATTTCCTTTGTACTCCTTTGTACTCCTTTGTACTTTGTACTCTCCCACAATACAACATTCCCCCAAATACCCCATGCACCTCCTGCCTCTTCCTCCATCTTGCCTTAGACCTATATAAACCCCAAACTCGCTCCTTGAAAGAGAAAAAACCTTGAGCACCATGTTCATAAGGAGAACTATATCTGCTCTCCCTCCACTTGGGGTGAGTCGATGGAGAAACTCATCCATAATGAAGGAGTGGAAGCAGAGATCCCCACAATCTGCATGTTTCATGAAAAACAGGCCGTCCTTCCCCGAAGAGTGGTAGGATCCCTCCTCATACTACTGTGGTGTGAAGAAGTCGACATGAAGTTCTGTCGAGCTCTAGCTGTGAGAGGACACAGTCCGAGGCAAGGATGAGATCCCTGCTATGCAACTGTGGGATGCAAACGCCGACCTAAATGTGATCGGTCCACAAATGTGTAGTGCAAGCCAGCAAGACGTCGCCCTGAAGAATGGCGAGTCCCCCGTTCGTGCAACTGGGATACAAAGCGGTCGACCGGTAGTACAACCGCTCTCACTCTAAATGAGTACTAAAGCCTAGAATCGTGTGACACTCTCATGTAAGCCCCCTAGTTACCCCCTTGATCAGTGAATCTCTCTCCCAGAGATAGTAGTAGGAATTTAATGATTATGTTCCATTTCCATTAAAAACCCAGATATATTAGAATTAACTGTCCCTCTTGTGCTAACCCCTAATATAATTGAGATCGTAGTGTGTACTCTCATTGAGAGTACGTACATCTATTACACACTTTTGTATTAATATCAGAATAATTGGTAAATGTGTGTGAAGGTCATTGAGAGCAGTGAGAGTCTTTCATAGAGATTTACTTGCCTCATGGAATATGTCGGAGAACCCATCCTACCTCCCCCCGAGTGTATCACATCCCGTGAACAAGTGTTATATAAATTAGTCTAGTACGAGACCCTTTGATGACTCACGTGTCTTGTCTGATAATGAAGTACTTGCCTTATGTGAATATACAGTAGTATTAATTAAGTAATTAATTATTACGAGAATAGTTCTCTTGCGAGGCAGTGTTTTTTAGGGCTTGGTAGTAATAAGGGCATAGCAAAGAAACGTGCACGAGACCCCCCCCCCCCCCCCAAGAGTCGTTATCTCGGCAGACCCATGATTTTGTAATTTATTAATTATTGATTGATGTTGTTCTCGATGTAGGTGGACGTGTAGACTACCAGAGGTTACACAACTACATCAATTATCATCGGTATGTTTATCTGAGTTTATCTCATTCTCTAACTTGGAACACAAGGATACATATAAACTCCTAGATATACATTATACATGCACTACGAACACTGAGCCTATACACAAGGTGTTGTTTCGAGATACAACACTACCAGATCTTGGGGATACGTTCTTACTTATATAGGCAGTCCTATGATTGATTAATTGACTACTGGCGAGTTTCAGGCTATAAGGAAGTTCGGCCAGTAAACATCGATAATAAACACAAATACAGTAATTATGTCGGTTTCTCATCGATAAATAGTATGTTGAATTTGGTTTTATGTATTTATAACATTACTAAAACCGTATTATAGCTGGTTATTCTGCTAAATATCGACATCTACAGCTCCAACTTCCTTATAGCCTAAAACTCGCAAGTGGTCAATTGATTGATGTTGTTCTCAATGTAGGTAGACCGAGGTAAGTGATTGAAATAACGGAGCCAAAAGGACCACCACACAAGATAGCCACCGTAAGGGAATCCAGGGAATCCAGGGAGGCCAGAAGAAAAGGATTAAGAAATAGATTAATTTCCCATTCTCCAGAGAACGGGAAATCTGACCCCTGCACCCATGCTCTAATTCCACATACAGGTGAGTTACCCCCGAAGGGCAGGTCAAGCCCCTCCAATCAACACCTCACGCGGCCCCGCCAATCACAGAACGGGACTCAAATAGCAAAGGCAGAACTTCACCCCGAATACCCCCTCGAGTACTATGATGAAAAAGTGTTTATGCAATCTAAGCATAAAGAGCCCTGAGAGTACTTAAATCGTTGGGGCCCTCCATCCTCAAGAGGCTGCCAGACGAGGAGAAAAGTGAAATGGTGATATGAAGTGCCACAGAAGAAAACCATTCCATAAACAGTGCAAATAGGCAAAACAATTAGTGCACAGAAAATCACGAACTACATCATCAGGCTTGATGATATAAGAAAGAACCAAAGGTTAAAAAGACAAGAACCTCAGTGCGATGTCATTAAGCACCATAATATAATTTGACTGTAATTAATAACCGCAACATAGCCCACTTTTATGTATTTACTATGCCCCTATTCACACGAGATCACACAACCTAACTAAGAGAAATAACCAAAATATGTACTGACTGAAACTACAGGAAGTCAGTTCACACTCAGTAGCTTGCTCTGTCCGGATAACGTCCGGGAGCTACCTGCCAAAACGTTCCGTCTGGATAACATCCGGGAGCCGTTTGCCTGAGAGAGAGGAGCGTATCGTCCACCTGCCCCCCTGCCCTTGGACCCCTGTCGGAGCTATACCCTGACGTCTGGGCCCTGCCCCTTGGACTCCTGACGAGTGGCCCCATTTCGCCCAGCTGCTGTGCCCAGACATCTGTGACGCCCCGACCCTCGTACTTGGCCCTTCTCCTCCTCCACGCAAACCCTAAGTGTGTCTGTGATCTCAATTTGTGGCTATTGTTGCAGGTAAGGTTATATATGCGAGTATTCCGAAAGTGTTATTGAGTCGATTTGTGCCAAGTTTTTGTGCCTGTTCTTTACGTAATTATCGATCTGTGTACACGTTACATAGTCATTTATCCTCCCGTTAAAACTTGATCTGTGCAAGTGAATTCATCCACTAGATATGGTCACGTATAACCCCTTGAAATTTATTTCTTGAAGCGTTATCATTAATTATTATTTACGTACCAGTTATATACATTCATCTCGATCCAGGCTCAAAGACGGAATACTCTCAGATGTCACCTATATATGTTATTTATTCTCTTGTGTATCCAAGTTGAAGTGTAAACGTATACCGTGAAGATATTCCCTTATTTACTACCTTTTACCTAAGACCTATGCCCGAATTTTAATCTGTCTATCTGTCCTTACTGAGAAGTCAAGAACCCCCACTTTGAGTAAATCTTAATTCTATTTAATTGAGCTATCTAGTTTATACCAGTGCTTGTGAATTAATTTGATCTACGTGTGTGGGTAATACATAATTTTTTTCACACATTTATAATAACTCCATGTTCAAGTTATTTATTGTTCGTGTCTCCGTTTTATATTATTATGTTCTCTCCACCAACCAACTTTACTCCTAAACTCGATTAATGAAATTAACAAACACATGTGGCAGTCCGGGGATTCGAACCTAGGATGCTCACACCGAAAATCAACACACTTATGCATTGCACAACGAAGACAGTTAAAGAAAGGTGGACAAGCCTACGATTTATTATGCAGTTTCGAATCCTGCATATCAATCTAAGCATGTACACACTTGCCAACTGCGCTATCATAGGCTATGCATAGATGAAAGGAAATAGTAATTAATGGGGCACTTAACCCTAGGGAAGGTTTCTCGATAAACTGCTACTGAACCTGAATGAATTATTATATTCTCTCCACCAACCAACTTTACTCCTAAACTCGATTAATTAAATTAACAAACACATGTGGCAGTCCGGGGATTCGAACCTAGGATGCTCACACCGAAAATCAACACACTTATGCATTGCACCACGAAGACAGTTAAAGAAAGGTGGACAAGCCTACGATTTATTATGCAGTTTCGAATCCTGCATATCAATCTAAGCATGTACACACTTTCCAACTGCGCTATCATTGGCTATGCATAGATGAAAGGAAATAGTAATTAATGGGACACTTAACCCTAGGGAAGGCCTCTCGATAAACTACTACTGAACCTGAATGAATTATTATGTTCTCTCCACCAACCCCAGGGATCTGTATTAGGTCCTCTGTTGTTTATTATATACATAAATGACCTTGATTTAGGTATAACTAGTAGGATAAGTAAATTTGCAGACGATACCAAAATGGGGAGAACAATGGATTCAGTTAGAGATATAGAGTGTCTGCAAAGGGATCTAGATACCTTACACGAATGGTCAGTAAAATGGCAGATGAAGTTTAACATTGACAAATGCAAGGTATTAAAGATAGGGAAGATGCATACAAATTTTAAATATAAACTAGCTAATATGGAATTAGAAAACTCAGACTGTGAGAAAGATCTAGGTGTGTTTGTTAGCAATGATTTGAAGCCTAGAAAACAATGTATAAGCGTTCGTAACAAGGCAAACAGGATTCTCGGGTTCATATCTAGGAGTGTGAGTAACAGAACTGCTGATGTTATCTTAAAACTTTACTTGCCATTAGTGAGACCCCATATGGATTATGCTGTTCAATTTTGGTGTCCTTATTACAGAATGGACATAGATTCATTGGAGAGAGTACAACGTAGAATGACAAAAATGATCCATAATATTAGAAATCTTCCGTATGAAGAAAGGTTGAAGAAATTAGGCTTACATTCGTTAGAGAGACGCAGAGTTAGAGGTGACATGATAGAGGTATTCAAGTGGGTTAGTGGAATTAATAAAGGAGACATGAAAAATGTACTAAAGCTCATTGATAGCGAAATAACTCGTACAAATGGTTTCAAATTAGATAAATTTCGTTTCAAAAAAGATATAGGCAAATATTGGTTTGGTAACAGTTGTAGATGGGTGGAATAGGCTACCAAGTGATATAGTGGGATCAAGAACGATAGGGAGCTTTAAGATAAAATTAGATAGGCATATGGACGAGATGGGTTGGGTGTGAGGGGGATCTACCAGGTGTGGGCCAATCGGCGCTCAGCAGACCCCCGTAATCTTGTGTTAATCTCTGGCCGTTTTGGTGGGGTCAGTACTCAAGGTATTAGTGAGATGGGTCTATAATTGGGCCTTGTAATTAGGGTTGGGTGTGACAGGGATCTGCCTTGTATGGGCCGATCGGCTTTTTGCAGACTCCCATTTTCTTATGTTCTTATGTTCTTATGTAACCAACTTTACTCCTAAACTCGATTAATGAAATTAACAAACACATGTGGCAGTCCGGGGATTCGAACCTAGGATGCTCACACCGAAAATCAACACACTTATGCATTGCACCACGAAGACAGTTAAAGAAAGGTGGACAAGCCTACGATTTATTATGCAGTTTCGAATCCTGCATATCAATCTAAGCATGTACACACTTTCCAACTGCGCTATCATAGGTCTCCGTTTTATATATGAGACCATTACTATTCCGATTTTACTATTTCCATAGTGATCGATTAATTACATCATCTGTTTATGTAATTCTCATACGCCATATCTTTGATCCACGTATTGCCATATAGGGATTTGCTAATATATTCAAATTTCCTTTCATACTATTAACGTAGTATTTTAACCCAGTACAACTTCGTCATGTACGCCCTTTTGTATTCGGAGTTCTTCCGAACTCTACTTTACTGTTGATATTCCAGTCGCATCTTAATTGAGTGTATTTCCTCATTTTATAATTAATTTGCATTCATTCTAAAACTTGTTATAGTGATTAATTTTGACCTTAATTTGAATTTGGATTCTATACTTGTGTGTATTGAACTCTTACCCGGTGTAAATCTATTTTTCGTATCCGTGTGTAGACTCTTTCACAAAAACTACTTAATAAGTAAATATTAAGTAAATAGGTTCAAATTAGATAAATTTCGTTTCAGAAAAGATATAGGCAAATATTGGTTTGGTAACAGAGTTGTAGATGGATGGAATGGACTACCAAGTGCTATAGTGGGATTAAAAACGATAGGGAGCTTTAAGATAAAATTGGATAAGCATATGGACGAGACGGGTTGGGTGTGAAGGGGGATCAGCAGGGTTGGGCCAATCAGCGCTCTGCAGACCCTGTAATCCTGCGTTAATCTCTAACCGTTTTGGTAAGATGATCCTCAGGGTATTAGAGTGTTCAGCCTATAATTGGGCTTTGTAATTGGGGTTGTGTGGGACAGGGATCTGCCTTGCTTAGGCCAATCGGCTTTCTGCAGACTCCCATTTTCTTATGATCTTATGTTCTTAAATGCCAACTTAAACCACCCTGTCAATAAGCTCTTTAGTATATGTTTAATATTCACCAGTGTCATATAGTCACACCATTTCGAATTATAAATTCATACCAAAGCAGTCACTCTGACCTAGGGTCGAACGCACATAACCTTGTATTTACCTTACCTGTATGACCCTTCCCTTATGGTGGGTTCACACATTCACGTATATTGCTCCCGTCAGCTCCCGTCTGTTGTAAACGAAGGTATATTGGTAGTTGGCAACCGATTACGTAAAACGTAATGGCATAATACGCAAAACTTTAATGAAATTACGGCCAGTCGGGGGGGTACTCTCGCATGGCGCGAGTAGAAACGAGTAGCCCACGTGGGTCGGGAATGTTGTGGGTGCGGCCAAGGCCGCGCGGTTGCTGATTCGAGTCGAATCAGGAACGTGGCTCGCCCTCACGTATGTCAAAAGATGGGGAAACTTACGACCGACCAGGCCACCACGGTCGTCTGACCAGAGCATCCTCGTCGGACGTAGCAGCTACCACGTGAGACGAGAGCTGCTCTCGTCAAATCGTAGAAAGTTCCAGTCGAACATGGAAGTATACGTTAGTTAGGCCGCATCTGGCAGAACCGCCGCACTGCGGGTTGGCGGGAAGACGCGGCATCGATGTACGAGGGGACAACGGGACCAGCGAGGGACCCTCCAGTCACACCTCTCACCACACCGGAGCAGCAACCAACAAGCCAACCCTGCCACCCTCTGCACCCTGCCGAAAACAAATCGTAGCAGCGAAACGACTGCACCTATGGCTTTCATATTTTTACCACATGTACCTTACCCTTTAGGCTACCCACCACAAAAATCCCAAATCCCTCCTCCCACCCACTCGCTGACTGTCGGTCCCGTCAGAAGGAAAAAAAAGGAAAATCTGTGGCGGCGAAACGACTGCACCAATCAGTTCCATATTTGTGTGACAAGTCTCTTACCTTTCTGCCTGCCCCCCACCACACCCCCCCCCTCCTCCCACCACCCACTTCTAGCGTATCCGTACGAAGGAAAGGAAAAAAAGGAAAATCCGTGGTGGCGAAACTACCTCACCAATCGGCTTCATATGTGTAACACAAGTCAATTACCCTTCTACCTTCCCCCAACCAACCCCAAAACCACCCTCCCACCCATACATTCCGATACCATAAAAGTCTCTGTAGTCTATAGTGTCTTTTCAGCTACTTTCGGGACCATCGGGGACCTGATTTCTGGCGAGGGGAGTGTTTTTTTTACCATTTCTCTCCCAACTTAATAGATTTAGCCAAAAAAAAAAAAAAAAAATATGGCACTGGCAGAAGCACACCGTCAAAATTGGCTGGCACTCAGCGGGTTACTCCTCCAGGATGAATTCCTCGATGTTACTCCTCCAGGATGAATTCCTCAATGTTGTTCATGGTGCCGATGAAGGACTGGGAATGGGAATGGTGTGGCCATTCCTGCCCTTTTGTAGTTCCCAGATTCCAACCCAGACCTACGTGGTTGACAAAGACTGCCTTTGTCTGTGTTTGGTCAGACGGGGTGTGCCTACGATTGGCCAGAACCGGTCCAGGTACGACCTAACAAATCCCAAGACATGCGGCCTCATCTACGCTGGTCTTGAGGGGGCGTGGCATGGGCGTGGCCTGTGTTCCCGCAAATCGTGCAGCCCATGAGGTCGAACGGGGCTATGCTTACGCACGTCACAAACACGTACGTAGTTCAATACGACTCCATTACGTCTGACGTAACACTGGCCCCGTTACGCTAAGTCTGTCGGGAAGTGCAATAGACGTGGAAGAACGGGCGTTCAACGGCAGAAACTACTCGCGTCTTTACATAAATTGGCGATACGCCGGACGGGAGCAATATACGTGAATGTGTGAACCCACCATTAATCCCCTTGATAGGCGCTCACGAACGCTCGTGAACACTTTTGTCAAGTCAATTCGCCCTATGCCAGAAGTCTTCGCGCTAGACGTTAAACTCACATACGCATTATCATTTAACTTGATTATCTATGTACTGTACATGTGTAACACCATTATTCCTGCATATTAATACTACCTATACTGTGTGTAATTGTAATGTGACTAATTATAATAAAGTTATCACTATAGACCATTCTATATGTGATACATCACTTAAATACATTTATTGTCTGCCCTATATGACAGAGTAATATTCTATATGCATTAACCTACTGTATATCCTATGAATAAACTCAAGTGTGAAGTAATATTGTGTTCTTATTGTGTGAATGCCGCCTTGGGATAAAGAATTGATGCAAGAATTATAAAGCTAGACGTGACCCTGTCGAGCATGTTCCATCTCAATATATCTTAATATAAGATTGTACGAGATCATAGTAAATCGAGTTGAAATACCAACCCGACATTTCAGTGATAAATGTGTTCCTGAGATCCGGTCCTGTAGTTACTCTAGACAACCCCTTGTGTATAGACTCAGTGTTCGTAGTGTATGTATTTATCTATCTTAACATCTCGCCCATCTTTTTAAATCACCAATGAGCTACGGATTATGTATTCAAGTCATGTGATCGATGGCTTTAACCCTTTCTCTGCTGGCATATATTTTATTTAGGGCATATTCAGGCACTCCTTAATGATTAATCATATGTCTGCATGAAATGAAATGTATTCAGCCGAAAACTAGACGAAAATAGCTTTAAAATGACACTAGAATGAGCTTTGTAGCTCGCGGGGTTCACCCACAGCGCTTCCATAGACATTGGTGAAAACTCGCTGTTTATGAGCAATGTAGCACTATTTTGCCTTTGGCAGCACTGCTGAGACCCGGGGCTGTGGTCTCAGTGCACAGATAGACGTGCTGGCGGTCGGAGGTGGGTCCCTCGCGCTCCCACCCACTGACACTCGATCTCTACTGCTTTAACAGGCTTTTCAAGCCTGGAAATTGCTGTAAATTGTCATGGCGTTCCGGAATGTCTCCCGCAGCGCATGGGCTAAATTAGGCACAGTTACTTGTTGAGTTTATTAAAAAGGTTATAATTGCTCAAAACTGCATCCATGATAAACAGTTAGACACCGAAAGCATTTTAAATTACATTTGTGGACCAGGCAAATTTTGTTTTAATGACCGCAATGGCCTATATCTGGCCATCAATCTACGAACCGGACACAAAATTACGGAAATAAGTTCCTTGTGAAGTCACTAATTTGTTTTGTTTATAGCATGCTGGGCAAATATGTTTACACTATACCCTACCTCCTTGCCGACCATATTTTTTACATCACATTTTACTCCCTTGAGAACGAATTTATGTATTGTACCTTTGGTATCCTCGCTACACATCTAGTATCACCGACGAGCGCGACGCCTCCACCTCTTAGTTGTGATGTAGATCCTATCGTCCCTCTTAGACTACCAATTTACCTACACTACTCCTCTCTCTTGGTCACTAATTTTATTAACACCACACCTTCCTCCCCTGACTGGCAATTTGTTAACACCTCCTCCCGCCTTGACCACTATTTTTTACACTTCCATCTCCCTCCTCGACGACCAATTTACTTACACGTTAATTATTTCCCTTGACCACCAATTTGTTTACACCTCAACTATTCTCTTTAACCACTATTTTAGCACTTTATTATCCCTCCTCGACGACCAATTTGCTTACACCTTAACTATTACCCTTGACCACCAACTTGTTTACACCTCAACTATTGTCCTTAATCACTATTTTAACACTTCATTCTTGCACCTCGACGACTATGTTGATTACACTTCAATTATCCTCCTTGACCCTGTGACGCTTCTGCATAGTAACCACGTGCGGGCATGCGCGCGCGTCGGCTGCCCAGCAGTTTAGAAACCGGCTGGTGGTAGCCGGCCGGTAGGCTTTCCCTTAGTATATATCCTACGACAATGTAACTAATGTCTGGGATATTCTTATGTTGTTTCACAGCTTGAAGCTGCCCTTATTCTTAACCAACGCATCTTAGTATATTTTATTCTCGATAGTTGATTGTTTCAATATAATACATAAGATGTAAGTCTAGTGAGAGTGGGAGGAGACGAGCGGGAGAGAGAGACCGGCTTGGGGACGTTGCTTCGCGCGGAGAGTCCAGCTTGGGACGAGCCTGAAGCGTTGCCACATGCATTTGATTGCAACGTTAGGCTTAGTTTCGACTCATGCACGGGGTAGAGGATTTTGACCAGGCAACGGTGTTGAGTGTTGCCAAGCCTGGGATGTATTCTGCATGCCTATGGCGGGGTCCAGACAGATCCAAGACTCAGAGCTCACCTCATTGTCGTACCCTTCGGACCCCCTTGATATCTATCCCTCTCAACCCCACTTAGAAACGTTCTCTCTTACTTTGTATACCTTCTTTCCACTACTTCACCAATCTATTTAATTATCCCATCCCCTTGATAGACCTTATATCTATTATTGTATTAACGACGAGCTCTCAGATAACTAGATAGGATTTTGGGCCTTATGCAGGGATGTAATTGTTAATGAGACCTAGGAAGCTATTTTGTTGTCTCATATTTGGTCGTTTCATGCTTGCTAGTGTGTTCTTGTGTCAGGTTAGCAGGGGCTAGACCGGAGGGGAGACTTTTTGCGATCCTTCAAGTAAAGTCTGCTGGTGCGAGTCCCGTGGACCCGCACGACTTTACTAGGATACCCGTGGGAGTCTGGGGGCATTTTTCTTGTCTGTGTCCCTGTGTGTCTAGCGTTGTGTTGTGTGAGGGCCCTTGCCTAGTCCACTCAGCACTGCTCTAGCACGTCTTGCTTTTGTTTTAGGGTCGCCAGGAGAGAGTCAGATACTTGCGATCTGAGTCTCTCAAGAGAGCACCCTTTCAATTAGAGTAATTTGGCGCACAGACCTAGGAACGTCCCTAGGCTAGAGCAGGTGGCTCAGCCCGGGTATCCGAAGCCTATATCCTTCCGGCTAGACCTCTGCCACCTGGCAGATTAACAGCTAGGGGTTTATTATCTCTGTATGCTTGTTATTGTGCCACAGTTTACCGTTTTTGTGAGCATTGTGAGTCAGGGTGTGGCTTAGAGACTCTGTCCGAGCAGGCTTGCCTGACTAAGAGTGAGAAGCACACCTGTATGTGGTTATGTTGCGAGTTGCTACCTTTATTTAATTATACCTATGCCATTATACACTGTAGGTCCTATCACTAGTATTTATTCCTGCTTATGAGTTAAGAGTTTTCTAAATCCGTAAGGTACTTTCTTTGCTAAGCATCAGATCCTACAGTAGCCGCATGCAGTTTAGAGACCCGCATCTTGTCTACCTGTACGTTGTTTTGAGGACTGTTTGCTTTCACCTTCTTTCACGCAGGGGTGATTATTTGTATTAATTAACGTAACGTTAAATGTACTTTCTTCTAGTTTGTTATTAAATTGTTTCTGCAATTTAATTCCGTTATCTATATTTTCCTTGAAGCTTTAAGTCAACTTAATTGTGTGATCTTTTATATAGCCTGCTTGACTATCAGCAGTCTATAGTGCGTGCACCCTGTAACCGAGTCATAGGATATCTCGTTGTCCAGGCAGGACTCTTGACGGTTTAGGGTGGTTTGTTGCCTGGGTTTATATATAAGGGTTGGATCTAGCGTTTTCCGTTGTTGCTTGTTGCCGCATACCTAGTCCAATAGAAAGAGCCCAGTGTTTATATATCCCAGGACGTAACAAATGGCGACCTTGCATAGGATTTACTGAACAGAGGAATATAGTGGTCATTTGTTTTGAGATTCCTTATGATTAGAGGAATACAGTGGACATAGAGTTTTTTTTTGGAGCAACCAATATAACACATTAAAGACTTTAAATAACATTAGCATATACATACTTGCATAGGAGATAAGGCACATTCTATAACCGTGATAATTACTGCAGTACACAAACATGTCTAACACATCGGAACACAGTGATGGGTCAGGTCACGATACGGGCTCGGAGGGAGAAAGATCTGTGGAGTGGCTAGTCGATGGCGAGGAGGGTGCTAGAAGATTTTTAGAGGTGCCCCTTACCGCTGCCAGGGTGTTGAAGCTGAATAAGTATGGCTTAAAGTGTGTGGCAGGTCTTCAGGGTCACCAGGGTTTAAGTGGCATGAGGAAAGATCAGCTGAGGACTTTGATATTGGGTATAGAAGGGAGAGACCTGGGTGGAGAGGCGACTGGGGGCCCCGGTCCCCAGCCCCCCCTCCACTCTACCCCCATATCAAACGTCAGGGTGCCTGAATTTAGTACATACCCCCAAGTTGATGGTCAATGGCAGCGTGAATTCAATCACAGGGACCCTCTCCATTAAATGCACCTTCCCCTCCTCAAGGGTTGACTCCAGATTTGTTGTTTCGGCTTGAGATGGCCAAGGTTGAGGTTGCTAGAGCTCAGGTTGAGGTTGCTAGAGCTCAGGTTGAGGCTGCAGAGAGAACAGCTATACGAGAGGCTGAACTGCAGGCAGAGTCTACTAGATATCGGGCTGACAGGGAGCTGGAGAGATCTCGAGTGGAGGTAACAGGGCGAAATATTGGGGGAGGTAACAGACATCGGGACCAATCATTGTCGCACCTGCTTAAACTAGTTCCTGTGTTCGATGAATTATGTGTGGCTGAGTTTTTTATGCGATTTGAGAAGAAGTGTCAGGAATACCAGTGGCCTCAGGAAAAGTGGGCAGCATTAGTTTCATCAAGACTCCTAGGAAAGGGGCTAAAAGCGTATGGTGCACTACCTTTAGAGTCCTGTGTAGTTTATGATGAGCTAAAGAAGGCTGTGCTACGGGCCTATGAGTTACAACCAGAAACTTACCGCTTGAAGTTTCGGGGTGTTACTAAGGGCAAGGATAGTACCTTCCTAGAACACGCCCGGGACTTGTCTGATGCACTACGACATTGGCTGCGTTCTGAGAGGGCAGCTACTTTTGAGGAGTTGAGTGAGCTGGTTCTCTTGGAGCAGTTCTTTAAGTGCACAGGCGGGGACTTAACATTAAATATAAAGGAAAAAAATCCTAGAACTCTCCAGGAGGCAGCGGAAATGGCTGACCTACGACTGTCATTAATTCGAGGGTGCGGAGCAGCAGCTAGGAGTGAGTCGGGTGCAAAGGATCGTACCCCTCCCCCTCCCAAGAATTTTGATACACATAAATACACAAAACCATCTAGCACTGACAATAAAACTGAACATAAGCCAAATACCGTCCCGTATAAGAAGTCTAATGGTACCTCCCACTCCCAAGGGAAACCAAAGAGTAAAGAGTGCTTTGCATGTCACAAGGAGGGTCACTTTGCAAATGCTTGTCCGAACAAGCCACCAAACAAGGTTGTGTCATTGGCCTGCAGCATAGGGGTGTCGCCTATATCTTCTGAGTTTGCCAAGGGTAGTTCGTCAGAGGGTGGGACACAGCCTGTGTTCAAGAGTCCGGAAGGCTCGAACCCTGTCCGCGACGTCTTTGGGGGTCATAGAGGGCATGGTTTTGTGAGGTGGGCTGGCGAAAGGCGAGGAGTTAAGCTATTGCGTGATATGGGGGCTTCTCAGACCTTGTTAAAGAACTTTACTGGTAGACCGATTAACGCTGCTCGGGTGGTGGTAGTTCAGGGGATCAATGCTACGAAGTCCTACCCGCTGGTGCGGATGGAGCTGGAGGTGGGTGGTGTGGCGAAGGGGCTGGATGTAGGAATTGTAGAGAACTTGCCTGTTGGGGGCGTCGACCTCCTCCTCGGCAACAACTTTGCGGTGCCTGCTTCTAAGGTTTCACCCTTGGTCGCTGCCGAGAAGGCGGCCGACGTTAGTAGGGAGGAACAGGAATGGGTTGAGAAGTGTAGCGTACAAACCATGGCGTGTGTTGTGACGCGTTCTCAGACATCCGGAGCCTTGCAGCCACCACCTCAGTCTATCATACCGCAGAGGAAAGGTCACAAGAAAACGGGAAGTGTTGGTCAATTGGAGAGTTTTGAGCCGGCAGTGTTTCTTGGTGACTCATTATTGGCACCTATGTTAGAGTCTGGAGAGGCCCCGGGGCCTGTCACCGCTAGTGCAGGTGCAGGGCAGGAAGAGACTCTGCGACAGCATCGTTATGCGCAGCGTGAGGAAAGGATGGCTCAGCGGGACATTGGAGGTGGAAATAAATTATTTAAGATGAACTTGGATAATCTCGCACCTGCTGATATATGTTCCTTGCAGCTGGAAGATCCTTAAGTCAGGGCGTGTGGTAATGGTGCTGTCGAACTGGAGAGCACTGGGGATGCGCAGCCTGGTGATTTTTTCTTGTCCGAGGGGATCTTGTATCGGAGACATCAGGATCCCAAGAAAAAGTGGGATGGCGGGTCAGGATTAGTGGACCAGTTAGTAGTACCGAGGGTGTGCCGTGAGAGCTTATTGAGATTTGCTCATGATGTGCCTTTGGCAGGGCACCTGGGGGCACGTAAGACGGAGGCAGCTCTGAGCAAGCTTTTCTGGTGGCCTGGGTTAAAGGCGAGTGTCGTGTCATGGGTGTCACAGTGTCACACTTGTCAAGTTGTTGGGAAACCCAATCAGGTTATCCCGAGAGCCCCGTTACAACCCATCCCTGTCATTGGGCCGCCCTTCAGCAAAGTAGTTATCGATATGGTTGGCCCATTGCCCCCCACTAGTGCCGGCAATACATTTTTACTAACTGTAATGGATGTAGCAACACGGTATCCAGATGCTTACCCCATGCGCAACGGGATGGCTAAGACTGTTGTAAAAAACCTACTTGTCTATTTCTCTCGTTATGGCTACCCTCAGGAGATCCAGTCTGATCAGGGATCCAATTTTACTTCTGCCCTGTTTAAGCAGACCATGCAGCAACATGGGATAGTGTCTGTGGTGTGATCTGCCTATCATCCCGAGAGTCAGGGAGTTTTGGAAAGGTGGCACTCGACTCTCAAGAGTATGTTGCGGTGTTATTGCATGGAAAATGGGAAGGACTGGGATCTATGTCTCCCATACGTTTTATTTGCTGCGAGAGAAGTACCTGGGGAGAGCTTGGGATTTAGCCCGAACGAGTTGGTTTTTGGACACAGGGTCAGGGGGCCCCTCCACATAGTCAAGGAGATCTGGGAGGGAGTCACAAAGCCATGCTCGCTTCTAAAGTATGTTGTTGAAAGCCGTGAGAGAATGCTAAAGAGCCTGGAGGTAGCAGGTCGGAACCTTAAGAGTTCACAAGCTCAGATGAAGGACAGATACGACCAGAAGGTGAAGCTGAGGGAGTTTGAAGTAGATCAGGTGGTACTGATACTACTGCCTCTGGTGGGACACCCCTTGTCTGCCAAGTATTCTGGTCCGTATCGGGTTGTAAGGAAGGTTTCTGATCTAGACTATTTAGTAGCTACTCCTGATCGTAAGAAAAAGAACCAACTTTGCCATGTAAATCTGATGAAAGAGTATGTGAGGCGCCCCTCCGAGCCTCTCACTGTCCCGGTGTTGATCTGCAGCGATCGAGGTGGAGAAGGAGGAAGGGACAGTCAAGCTGCGGGGGAGGATAATTGGGATTGTCATGTTTCCGCGGATCAGTGGGCGGGGAATTCTAGACAAGTGGCTCACGAGTTGATATTGCACCTGCCTGAGCAACAGCGTGTAGCGGTGCAGCACTTGTTTGATTCAAACCCAGCTGTTTTCGCGGAGCATCCTGGCCTCACTACTCAAGCGGTGCATGATGTCGATGCTGGGGACCACCCGCCCTTTAAATCAGTGCCATACCGTGTTCCCCCTATTAAATTACCAGCACTTAGGGAAGAGCTGGATTATATGCTGAAATGTGGGGTTTTTTTCTGAGGGTGCAGTAAGGTGGACTTCCCCAGTCACACTGCAGCCCAAACCAGATGGTAAGGTGCGGTTTTGTATAGATTTCCGCAGGTTGAATGGTTTAACCCCCACAAATGCCTACCCTCTCCCTCGCGTGGACGACAGTGTGGATAAGATAGGAAAAGCCAAGTTCCTCACTAAGATAGACCTTGTTAAGGGATATTGGCAAGTGCCCTTGTCTGAGCGAGCGCGAGAGGTGTGTGGGTTTGTGGTGGACGGTGCCACACATCGTTGCCATGTTATGCCATACGGGCTGAAAAATGCCCCTGCAACGTTTCAGAAATTAATGAACGACATTGTAGCCGACATTCCCAACTGTACGGTGTACCTAGATGATGTCATAATATACGACGATGATTTTAACAGTCACTGTGCTCACATCGGACAGCTTTTTAATAAACTGAATGAAGCAGGTTTGGTGGTAAACCTGGGTAAGTGCGATTTTGTCAAAGCCACCGTTTTGTACCTGGGGTTCGAGGTGGGGATGGGTCAGGTGTGCCCTCCACAGACAAAGATCAAAGCCATCGATCAGTTTCCCCAGCCTACGACTAAGAAACAAATCATGCGGTTTCTAGGTATGATAGGCTATTATCGTCGCTTCATCAAAGGCTATTCGACTGTACTTGCACCTTTAACTGACTTATTATCTAAGGACAAGAAGTTCCGGTGGGTTCCTGAGTGTGCAGAGGCGTTTTCCTTGGTGAAACACCTGTTATGTACCCACCCCATACTCAGGGCCCCGGACTTCAGCAGCCCTTTTCAGCTGGCGACTGATGCCAGTGGCGTAGGGGCTGGGGCTGTCTTGTTACAGACAGATGATGAAGGTATCGAACATCCAGTGAGTTTTTACAGTAAAAAATTCAATAGTGCACAAAGGAATTACACTGTAATTGAAAAAGAACTCCTGGCGATAGTGCTGGCGCTCAGGCACTTCGATGTATATGTTCCTGCTTTCGGACCAGTCGTAGTGGTTTATACCGATCATCACCCTCTGAAATTCTTGAATCAGTTTCATAACCGGAATATGAGGCTGACCAGGTGGTCACTCATGCTTCAGGAGTATAATCTGGACATACGCCATATTGCCGGTTCTGATAACGTGATAGCGGATTGTCTATCAAGGGTGGATGATGTTGGTTAGACTGCCACAGGATTGAGGGTTGAGTGTGGAGGAAAATAGGCTGTCACTGTAGTTCAGCCGGAAAAAACAAATTAAAACAGCAAAAACCTTATAAAAACTCTTTATTTTTTATAACGTGTAGAATTTTGTATAAGATGTTGTAGCAGTATCTAAGTTGAATGTTTTCGCTTATTGTCGCTGAGTTAGTTGAACTTGCTCGGTGGAGCAAAACAGTCTTAATTTTTTTTTGTATATATAGTGCCTTGTGTCGCAACAGTGTGTGGTACTATGAGAAGCTTTCTGTTAGATATGAAGATCTTAGTCAAGGGTCTTATATCTTGGGGGAGGTGTGACGCTTCTGCATAGTAACCGTGCGGGCATGCGCGTCGGCTGCCCAGCCGTTTAGAAACCGGCTGGTGGTAGCCGGCCGGTAGGCTTTCCCTTAGTATATATCCTACGACAATGTAACTAATGTCTGGGATATTCTTATGTTGTTTCACAGCTTGAAGCTGCCCTTATTCTTAACCAACGCATCTTAGTATATTTTATTCTCGATAGTTGATTGTTTCATTATAATATATAAGATGTAAGTCTAGTGAGAGTGGGAGGAGACGAGCGGGAGAGAGAGACCGGCTTGGGGACGTTGCTTCGCGCGGAGAGTCCAGCTTGGGACGAGCCTGAAGCGTTGCCACATGCATTTGATTGCAACGTTAGGCTTAGTTTCGACTCACGCACGGGGTAGAGGATTTTGACCAGGCAACGGTGTTGAGTGTTGCCAAGCCTGGGATGTATTCTGCATGCCTAGGGCGGGGTCCAGACAGATCCAAGACTCAGAGCTCACCTCATTGTCGTACCCTTCGGACCCCCTTGATATCTATCCCTCTCAACCCCACTTAGAAACGTTCTCTCTTACTTTGTATACCTTCTTTCCACTACTTCACCAATCTATTTAATTATCCCATCCCCTTGATAGACCTTATATCTATTATTGTATTAACGACGAGCTCTCAGATAACTGAGGGAGGTGTGGTGTAGTGGTCTTGCCACTGGCCTGGTAATCCAAAGGTCCCAGGTTCAAATCCCGATGTATCAATGGGAAGATATTATTGGGATGGAATTTGTGCTGTACCTGGTATCAGTGCATTACCACAAGCCCACCGAAACGTCAATAAAATACCCTCATTGTTCCCTGATTAAATAGCACTGTATGAATATTCCCATATTCAAAATATGCTATAGGGGTGCAATGCCTGGTGAGTTATCTGCTCAACAGGTGGCGTTGTGTGTGTGTAAGTGTGAGAGTCCGAGTGTAGGGGTTGAGACAGTGAAGCACGGGAACGAGGTGGCTTCAGAGATGGGGTCGTTTCGGGCCATGAGTGAGCACCGTGCCTCATGTGAAAGCAAGATGGCAGGTGCTCGTTGTACTCTACGTGCTTCACATGTCTCACTCCCTAGACTGGAACAAGACCTCACAGGCTTCACTGTTCATTGTAAAGCGGTGAATGTTAAGGCTCTCAGCCTATGCCCGAGAGGAAGTAAGTTGGAATATAGAAAAAAACAAAAATGGCTAGGATTTTGGGCCTTATGCAGGGGTGTAATTGTTAATGAGACCTAGGAAGCTTTTTTGTTGTCTCATATTTGGTGGTTTCATGCTTGCTAGTGTGTTCTTGTGTCAGGTTAGCAGGGGCTAGACCAGAGGGGAGGCTTTTTGCGATCCTTTAAGTAAAGTCTGCTGGTGCGAGTCCCGTGGACCCGCACGACTTTACTAGGATACCCGTGGGAGTCTGGGGGCATTTTTCTTGTCTGTGTCCCTGTGTGTCTAGCGTTGTGTTGTGTGAGGGCCCTTGCCTAGTCCACTCAGCACTGCGCTAGCACGTCTTGCTTTTGTTTTAGGGTCACCAGGAGAGAGTCAGATACTTGCGACCTGAGTCTCTCAAGAGAGCATCCTTTCAATTAGAGTAATTTGGCGCACAGACCTGGGAACGTCCCTAGGCTAGAGCAGGTGGCTCAGCCCGGGTATCCGAAGCCTATATCCTTCCGGCTAGACCTCTGCCACCTGGCAGATTAACAGCTAGGGGTTTATTATCTCTGTATGCTTGTTATTGTGCCCCAGTTTACCGTTTTTGTGAGCATTGTGAGTCAGGGTGTGGCTTAGAGACTCTGTCCGAGCAGGCTTGCCTGGCTAAGAGTGAGAAGCACACCTGTATGTGGTTATGTTGCGAGTTGCTACCTTTATTTAATTATACCTATGCCATTATACACTGTAGGTCCTATCACTAGTATTTATTCCTGCTTATGAGTTAAGAGTTCTCTAAATCCGTAACGTACTTTCTTTGCTAAGCATCAGATCCTACAGTAGCCGCATGCAGTTTAGAGACCCGCATCTTGTCTACCTGTACGATGTTTTGAGGACTGTTTGCTTTTATTAATTAACGTAACGTTAAATGTACTTTCTTCTAGTTTGTTATTAAATTGTTTCTGCAATTTAATTCCGTTATCTATCTTTTCCTTGAAGCTTTAAGTCAACTTAATTGTGTGATCTTTTATATAGCCTGCTTGACTATCAGCAGTCTATAGTGCGTGCACCCTGTAACCGAGTAATAGGATACCTCGTTGTCCAGGCAGGACTCTTGACGGTTTAGGGTGGTTTGTTGCCTGGGTTTATAGATAAGGGTTGGATCTAGCGTTTTCCGTTGTTGCTTGTTGCCGCATACCTAGTCCAATAGAAAGAGCCCAGTGTTTATATATCCCAGGACGTAATAACCCCCATTTCAAACGCTTCATTCTCCCACCTTGCCGACTAATTTACTTAAACCTCAACTACTCTCCTTGACCACCAAGTTGTTTACACTTACGTCATAACTTGGATGAGATGCCGGCTCTCTTTCCCTCTTCTCAGGTCTGCACTCCTATGTCTCAGGGGTACAAGGTCCTCCCCGCTACAGAGGACAAGAGTGAGAGACTTGGACTTTGAAATGGTCGTGGCGGAGGGACGAATTGGGGAACAACTAGGTTGATTGTAGGGAGGTACTGGTACAATAAGATAAACTACAATGTAACTAGAATAAGATAGATTGTACACCACTTTGTAACTGTCACCTTAATAAAAAAAAAAAAAAAAAAAAAAAGAAAAAAAAAAAAAAGAAGGAAACATGCTTACATTACTGAAATGTTTGTGTACATGCAGTAATGCAAGTAATGATCACTCTTCTGTAAATCTAAAATGGCTTACTTAAGAATGGGAAAAGGGGTGGGACCTTCTATTTTTTTTTATTTTTATTTTTTTTTTTATTTTGATAAAAAAAAAAAAAAAAAAAAAAAAAAAAAAAAAATTGTTTACACTTACGCCCACCACCTTCCCTGCCCCATCTCCTCTCATCCCTCCATCCTAGCGTCCGTCCGGACCATAAACTATTTCTGATATGAGAGCTTGGTGGACGATGAGTTTGTTTATGCATCCCACTTCTGATCATTTGTACAGGCAGTCATAAACATTTGTGGATCTCTTATGTTTATCTTAATGTTAGTATTGCCTTCAAGATTGACTTGTGTTTGGAATTTACTTGTGGTTAATTTACAAATATAGCTTAATAATCTAATTTTCTAGAGCTATTCTTGCATAATTATAAAGGTGAAAGGGGCAAGGGTTTCTTATGAGTTACTGTGCAGTACATAATTATGCAAGGACCACGCATAGAACAAGTCTATACTAACTGTAACCGGTATTCAACCTAAACTGTAACCGGTATTCAACCTAAACTAAGCAGTATTAGTAATACACATGAATGCAACAAAAACAGCAATTGGAGGTTAAGGGGAGGAAGATCGTTTTTCTAGACCACGTTCTTCATAATGTTTAGTCCCACTAGTTTTGAAATTATAAGCCCATTACTTTGGCGATTTTAACACCTTTCGCCCCATTTCGTTGTCAATGTTATGACCTTTCTTGCCATTTAGGTGTTGATTATTTCCTGGCGAGCGAAAGCGAGCCTGCAATTTTAAGAGGGGCCGGGACATTTTTCTACCGAAAAATTTACAAATTTATCTTGAAGGGGGGTCTAGGGGGTGTTTTTCTAAGCTTGATGGAGGTCTAGGGAGGAAACTAAAAAAAATATATGAATTAATGAATTAATAGACCAAACAAATGGTCTGCCTCCCCTTAACATATTGTAATGGGAGTATATCATGAATGAGTGTGACTCCGCGTATCCCACTTTGTGTCGTACTGTACAAGGTGAATAAAACGAATGATGGTGCAAGTATGGAAGTACAGACATCCTATACAATAAAGTCTTGATATGGCAGTACCATGGTTTAACTCTGTTGAAGCTGGTGTGGTTGCAAATACTAATGCTGACATGGTGGTGCAGTGTTATGTCATGACTTTATTATACTAAACTGCAAAGGGTAAAAGGTAACCATTCTGAGCCGGTACAATGTATGTAATGGAATAATACGTTAAACCATTGCACGTATGTACACTTGGTCAACAAAGTATCTGCACCCCTAAGCTGATTATCTAGTGTGTACAGCTCGGTAGTATAGGCCGTAGGTAGTAGGTCTTAGGTAGTATAAGTAGATAGTAGTATAGATGGATATTAATGCGGGTCGAGATGCCAACCCTACCGAGCTATACATACAAGATTATCAGCATAAGGGTGCATATACTGTTTTGACCAAGTGTACGTGTGTGTGTGTGTGTATACTGTGTGTATGGTCAGAAGTGGGTTGGCTAATATAAATTGGGTGGAGGTGGAATATGAGGCGGTGTCCCCTGGGCGGCCATCAACTAGCCTATTCACCCCAACACGGCCGCGTCTCAAACATTTACCCGGGAACAATTTGTGGTGGTGCTGCCCAGGGTCCTGGTATTGTGGTGGTGCTGCCCAGGGTCCTGGTATTGTGGTGGTGCTGCCCAGGGTCCTGGTATTGTGCGCTTTGTTGTCCTTACACTTTTAAGGGTTTTGGTTGTTTTAAGTTGGATGGTGATATTGTGCAGTTTGTTCCAGTTACGGATTTTGGTTTGTTTTTTACACTCTTTCTCTCTCGCTTTTTAGTATTATTTTAGTATTAGTATTATTTTTTGTTAAAGCTAAGTTGTGGTCAGTCATATATATGTGCATCGTTGGCTTATACTGTATAATTATGTTCGGTGGTTTGTGGTGGAGGTATGGTGTAACTTGTCTTGTTTAGCACTTTTGTTCTTGGGTTAGATGGTGGTTCTCTGCATTTTGTTGTGGTTAGACTTCTGAGGTTTTGGGGTTATTTAAGGGGAGACGGAACGTCTTTTTTTTTTTTTGGGGGGGGAGGTCTATTAATTAATTTATTCCTTAGTTTTCTCGCTAGACCTCCATCAAACTAAGACAAAAACAAAAAACCTAGACCCCCATCAAGATAAATTTGTACATTTTTCGGTAGAAAAATGTCCCGGGAAATTTCCTCATAAAATGTCAGGCTCGCTATCGCTCGCCAGGAAATAATCGACACCTAAATGGCACGAACAGACTTAAAAATGACAACGAAATGGGGCGAAAGGTGTTAAAATCGCCAAACTAATGGGCCGAACGTCTTATAATCTCATAACAAATGGGGCTTAACAAGAGGGTTTCAGAGGGGTCCAGAAAAACGGTCTGTCTCCTCTTAGGTTAGGTGGTGGTATTCTGTCGTTTGTTGTGGCCTTGTTGATGTATTATTGTTAGTGTGTTTTAACCCTCTGAGTACCAGAGACGTGTTTCATATTTTGTTTTAGCTTCATTTAGACGATATTAGGTAGCTTAGGAAGGATCTGTGGTAGTCAAAAGGGTTGCTTGAGATAGCTTTAAGCCTTTTTTTTGCTAAAGGTCTTTCCTAAGCTGAATAAACTTGCCTAATAGGTGCCAGAATATGATTAAAAGGAGGTCCCTGATACTGAATGGGTTAATATTATCATCATATATTAAGGTTGGGTAGCGGGGCATTGCTCAGGTTGTTGTGGTTAGACTTTAAAATGTGTTTGGGAACACACCTCGTCTTGTTCTCCCTCTCTCTCTGGGTTGTATTCAATCGGCCCCATTCATTCTACTGTTTTAAGACGTTTATCCCCATCCAGGTGTTAATTTTATCCTGGCGAGCGGTAGCGAGCCAGCATATTTTGTTATAATGTTTTTGTCAGCAGGCTAAATTTGTACATTTTTCGATAGAAAAATTTCTCCGGCGAAGCGGGATTTCTCCATACAATGCTGGCTCGCTATCGCTCGCCAGGAATAAATCGACACCTGGATGGGGATAAACGTCTTAAAACAGTAGGCTGAATGGAGCCGAATGGATACAAGCCGGAGAAAGAGAGAAAAGTAGACACAAAAAGTAGGTGACCCCCCTTAAGTTGGGAGGTGGCATTGTTTAGCTTGCTTTGGTCTTGCTTTGGTCTTTGGTCTTTGGTTATATAATTTAGGTTTTTACTGGGTAGTTGAGTAGTGTATTGCTTATTTTGGACTGGTTTTGATTGTTTCCGGAGATTATATGATCATCGTGATTGGCTTGCGTGTTTGTCTGTTTGTAAGCAGAATTTGTCAAAACTAATAGACGGAATTAGAAACTCTCTCTTTACCTTTAGTTTGTGTCAGATTATAACTTTTCGCCCCCTCTCTCACACCCCAACACAATCTCCTGGAAACAAAATAATAAAACATATATGGACACCATAACTATCAGCAAAGGTTGGTTCGCTAGTGGATAATAACAGGTTATATTGGTTTGTACAATAGTTTTTGTTTTGGTTTTGAATATATTTCGAAATTGGGATTTTGTCTCAGGGCTCTTAATTAGTTAGGTTGAAGTACTAAAGCTGAGTGATGGTATGCTGTGGTTTTGGTGTGATCGGTTATTTATATGTATTTATTTAGTTATACTATTTATTTGATTTGTGTTTCTTTATTATTTTGTGTTTATTAGGCTATATATATTTTTTTTTTTATTTTTATTTTTATTTTTTTATTTTTTTTTTTGGGGGGGTGGGGGGGTGGGTGTTAAGTTGGGTGTATATTGGCGTCGGAGGTGCGATATGTTTAACCTGGATTTTATATATTCACTATTATTGTCTTCGGTGTATAAGCTTATATGCTCTTGTATTTTATTTGCATTATCATATGAGGAGGTCCGTGCCAGAGGGGCCAACTCGCCACGAGTATAGTTTTGAGTTATTGATGTTTAAAGTTAACATACCATACACACAGTAGATAAGGCATAATAATATATTATTATATATCAATGGACAGCTTAGGAACAGACAATTTTTTTTAGATGGTTTAAAAAACAAAACAAAAAACAAAAACATGCATAGGTGGTTTTTTTTTTGGAATGCGAAAAAATGATTCGATTTCCTTCAAATTTGTACTATTATGAACATTCACTATAATTAAAGGACAGTTATAATTTCAAGGAAAAATACCCAAAAATAAATATTTTATAAGACTTTTAATCCAAAAATTTTAACAAAATGCATGATTTTTGTATTTTATTTTTATATAATTTTGTGTTGTGTTTGTAATAATAATTCATAATGTAATTTGACACGTTACCTTTATGTCCAAGTAGTTTATGTAGGTGGTGAGGGCGGAGGGGAAGGTTGTTGTTAGTATTCCAAGAAGTCGTCGCTGGGATCGTCGACGTCTTCTTCGTTGGCATCTCTAGGTCTTGCAGTCATGGACTTCTATGCCTCGAAAAGCAGGGTGAAGTAGATCTTGTGTGGCTGGGGGACGTATTTCATCAACTCCTGGAGATGCTGTAGCTTCTTTTGGTTCATGGGAACTCCCCCTGGGTACTTGACAGGCAACGGAATTTGTGAGAGGTCAAACACGTTTGGGTCATAAATTTTGCTTCTACCCTTCTGCATAAACCACTCCCGCTGCACATGAAAGCCGTCCATGTAGCCAGCAGACACTTTAATGCCTTCCCTGTAATAATTGGAGACTATCAGGCGCTTGGCAGCCTTGAATCCCGAACCTGTCTGGCCCGCCTTGCTGATGTGTTGTTGCAGAACCTCAAAGTTAAGGAAGTCGCTCTCCTCCATGCGGACCACAGTGACCTGCTCCTTGCTTCTGTGTGTCGACATTAGCTGGGTGTAGTGGTCAGTGGTGAATACCTTCTTGCCCTTCAGGTGCTTCTCAAACACACCAAAGTCGCGATCACAGTGCAGGAATGAGTGGCCAGCCTCCAGGAAGAAGTGGATGATAGAAGAAAAACGATGGTTATGGATGAGTCTTAGGTAGCATAGGCAAAGGTTGATATTCTTGTTCTGGCCAGGGCAATTATCTGAAAACACCACCAGCTTCAAGGAATCAGCAGGTACGTGATGTTGAATGAAGTGACATAAGCAACTTGCCACCTCAGAAGATCCCCTTCTTGCCTCCGACTCGTTCCAGACATAAAAGTAGGCCTTGTTGGACTTGATATCGTGGATACCCAGATTATACGTCCACATTTTGCAGCGGTAATATTGGGCGCTAGTAGTAAGACATAGTAAGTGCATAGTGTTTGCTGGAGATCAACAGCAATTCCAAAGATTCCAGGTGTAGTGTCCTTGGTATAAATCTGCATGAAATCATGGCCAGCCTTGGCATGAAATGATGATCGTTCCTCTTCATGGCAAGTTGAGCCCTCTCCTCCCGTTGTGTCTCTGGATCAAGTTCTGCCAATTTTGTTTTGAACTGATCACATGTGCTGCAGGTGTCACTCTTTGGTGGTGTTATCCCGATCTTATAGTTCTGCACCTCCTTAACGAACCGGGATTGCTTAATGGCATTGGGTTCCTCTTGGTGCTCTATCATGTATGTCTGAAAGGCATCATAGAGTCCAGCCCAGATAGATCCAGGAGGTAGGTACAGCTTGTCCGGATTCTTGGTACGAGAATAATGGGACGTACAGGTGGGCAGAGACTTGCAGAAGCTTTTAATTAGTTACAGGAGATCGTCATTAGTCTTGTTGTGGGGTACATGGCGGCCTCTTTGGTTGGGGGACAGAATACCAGTGGCAGTGGAAGAGCTCTTAGAGCACACATTTCGCACACTTTTGGATGTTTTGTCATGAATATTTAGAAAGACAGTACGGCAAACATTGATGTTCTTAGTATTCACAGACACTGAATATTGCTTGACGTTTTTAGTGCGACTCTCCCTTCCCTTCACTCGTGAACGCTTAGACAATGTCTCACTCAATCGCTTATTTATGTACTGGGACTGGGAATCATGGCTTTCCAGTGCCCAATAACTGTTAAATAGTAAATGCACATTATCAATTCCCACTTTCTCGAAGCAATTATCCAAGCATTCACAAGGGGGCCCTATTTTCTTTGGTGTTACAGCTTTGGCGGTGCTTCTACTAACATAGGCCTGGCCACTGTCCCGTTTACACTTTTTGATCGTCTTCTGCCAGGTCTTTGGCCTTCGTTTACGACTAGGTTGCAGGGAAGGCCTAGCCTCACCAATATCCGAGTCAGATGACGACATTGTAGCACAGATATCGGAGAAATAAGGCACAAAATGGCGGAGGTAATCACTCGTGTGTTGACTCTAACTCGGTTTGAGTGTGACTACTGAAGCACGTCTCGTACAGCGCCTGTGAGTGGTCGGGCGGGCGGCCATTTAATTCCCCACGTCGTAGCCGCGCTCTCATTGGTTATCTATCCCCGTTCCAAGTGGAATTATCTATCCCCGTTCCAAGTGGAATTATCTATCCCCGTTCCAAGTGGAATTATCTATCCCCGTTCCAAGTGGAATTATCTATACCCGTTCCAAGTGGAATTATCTATACCCGTTCCAAGAGGAATTATCTATACCCGTTCCAAGGGGAATTATCTATCCCCGTTCCAAGTGGAATTATCTATACCCGTTCCAAGTGGAATTATCTATCCCCGTTCCAAGTGGAATTATCTATCCCCGTTCCAAGTGGAATTATCTATCCCCGTTCCAAGTGGAATTATCTATCCCCATTCCAAGTGGAATTATCTATCCCCATTCCAAGTGGAATTATCTATCCCCGTTCCAAGTGGAGTTATCTATACCCGTTCCAAGTGGAGTTATCTATACCCGTTCCAAGTGGAATTATCTATACCCGTTCCAAGTGGAATTATCTATACCCGTTCCAAGTGGAATTATCTATCCCCGTTCCAAGTGGAATTATCTATGCCCGTTCCAAGTGGAATTATCTATCCCCGTTCCAAGTGGAATTATCTATCCCCGTTCTAAGTGGAATTATCTATCCCCATTCCAAGTGGAATTATCTATCCCCATTCCAAGTGGAATTATCTATCCCCATTCCAAGTGGAATTATCTATCCCCGTTCCAAGTGGAATAATCTATCCCCGTTCCAAGTGGAATTATCTATCCCCGTTCCAAGTGGAATTATCTATCCCCGTTCCAAGTGGAATAATCTATCCCCGTTCCAAGTGGAATTATCTATACCCGTTCCAAGTGAAATTATCTATACCCGTTCCAAGTGGAATTATCTATACCCGTTCCAAGTGGAATTATCTATACCCGTTCCAAGTGGAATTATCTATCCTTTCCTCACGCTGCGCATAACGATGCTGTCGCAGAGTCTCTTCCTGCCCTGCACCTGCACTAGCGGTGACAGGCCCCGGGGCCTCTCCAGACTCTAACATAGGTGCCAATAATGAGTCACCAAGAAACACTGCCGGCTCAAAACTCTCCAATTGACCAACACTTCCCGTTTTCTTGTGACCTTTCCTCCGCGGTTTGATAGACTGAGGTGGTGGCTGCAAGGCTCCAGATGTCTGAGAACGCGTCACAACACACGCCATGGTTTGTACGCTACACTTCTCAACCCACTCCTGTTCCTCCCTACTAACGTCGGCCGCCTTCTCGGCAACGACCAAGGGTGAAACCTTAGAAGCAGGCACCGCAAAGTCGTTGCCGAGGATGAGGTCGACGCCCCCAACAGGCAAGTTCTCTACAATTCCTACATCCAGCTCCTTCGCCACACCACCCACCTCCAGCTCCATCCGCACCAGCGGGTAGGACTTCGTAGCATTGATCCCCTGATCTACCACCACCCGAGCAGCGTTAATCGGTCTACCAGTAAAGTTCTTTAACAAGGTCTGAGAAGCCCCCGTATCACGCAATAGCTTAACTCCTCGCCTTTCGCCAGCCCACCTCACAAAACCCAAAGACGTCGCGGACAGGGTTCGAGCCTTCCGGACTCTTGAACACAGGCCTCTCCCACCCTCTGACGAACTACCCTTGGCAAACTCAGAAGATATAGGCGACACCCCTATGCTGCGGGCCAATGACACAACCTTGTTTGGTGGCTTGTTCGGACAAGCATTTGCAAAGTGACCCTCCTTGTGACATGCGAAGCACTCTTTACTCTTTGGTTTCCCTTGGGAGTGGGAGGTACCATTAGTCTTCTTATACGGGATGGTATTTGGTTTATGTTCAGTTTTATTGTCAGTGCTAGATGGTTTTGTGTATTTATGTGTATCAAAATTCTTGGGAGGGGGAGGGGTACGATCCTTTGCACCCGACTCACTCCTAGCTGCTGCTCCGCACCCTCGAATTAATGACAGTCGGCGGTCAGCCATTTCTGCTGCCTCCTGGAGAGTTCTAGGATTGTTTTCCTTTATATTTAATGTTAAGTCCCCGCCTGTGCACTTAAAGAACTGCTCCAAGAGAACCAGCTCACTCAACTCCTCAAAAGTAGCTGCCCTCTCAGAACGCAGCCAATGTCGTAGTGCATCAGACAAGTCCCGGGCGTGTTCTAGGAAGGTACTATCCTTGCCCTTAGTAACACCCCGAAACTTCAAGCGGTAAGTTTCCGGTTGTAACTCATAGGCCCGTAGCACAGCCTTCTTTAGCTCATCATAAACTACACAGGACTCTAAAGGTAGTGCATCATACGCTTTTAGCCCCTTTCCTAGGAGTCTTGATGAAACTAATGCTGCCCACTTTTCCTGAGGCCACTGGTGTTCCTGACACTTCTTCTCAAATCGCATAAAAAACTCAGCCACACATAATTCATCGAACACAGGAACTAGTTTAAGCAGGTGCGACAATGATTGGTCCCGATGTCTGTTACCTCCCCCAATATTTCGCCCTGTTACCTCCACTCGAGATCTCTCCAGCTCCCTGTCAGCCCGATACCTAGTAGACTCTGCCTGCAGTTCAGCCTCTCGCATAGCTGTTCTCTCTGCAGCCTCAGCCTGAGCTCTAGCAACCTCAACCTTGGCCATCTCAAGCCGAAACAACAAATCTGGAGTCAACCCTTGAGGAGGGGAAGGTGCATTTAACGGAGAGGGTCCCTGTGATTGAATTCCACGCTGCCATTGACCATCAACTTGGGGGTATGTACTAAATTCAGGCACCCTGACGTTTGATATGGGGGTAGAGTGGAGGGGGGCTGGGGACCGGGGCCCCCAGTCGCCTCTCCACCCAGGTCTCTCCCTTCTAAACCCAATATCAAAGTCCTCAGCTGATCTTTCCTCATGCCACTTAAACCCTGGTGACCCTGAAGACCTGCCACACACTTTAAGCCATACTTATTCAGCTTCAACACCCTGGCAGCGGTAAGGGGCACCTCTAAAAATCTTCTAGCACCCTCCTCGCTATCGACTAGCTACTCCACAGGTCTTTCTCCCTCCGATCCCGTATCATGACCTGACCCATCACTGTGTTCTGATGTATTAGACATGTTTGTGTACTGCAGTAATTATCACGGTTGTTGTTGTTGTTGTTGTTCCCTAAGCTGCCTGGCCGAACAGCCCCGAATCCCTGAGAAAGGCCATGGCCACGATCGGGCTTTCCCACAGAGCTCTCATTGAGTGTAGATTGTGTTGTTGGCGTAAGTGGTTGTGTGAAATGCAGTCTTCTATGATGTGTTTAATGGTATGGGGTGCTGTGTTACATCCCGGGCAGGCGTCGACAACGGAGTCATCCAGTCTCTTCTGATAGCTCAGGAGAGCTGGATGGTGTCCGCATCTCAGCCTGGCCAGGTGGACTCTGTCCTCGCGAGGAAGGGAGGATTCGGAAGGATGGATTTCGGGAGGTCGTGCATGCAGCTGTGTGTTGTCTGTGAGTGAGTGGATGGATCGGTGAGAGATATGAGTATGGATGTGCTTCTGGAAGTTGGTTCGGGGTGGGCAGGGAGGGAGAGAGGACAATTGTGTGTGATACCGTGTGCTGGGTGTTGTTTTGATATTTCTTGGTGTCTGTGGGTGTGTTGCCATGTAGTTTAGTGGGTGGTCTTGGTTCGTGGAGGCTGCTGCCAGGAATTGAGTGCCTCTCATGTCCAGATGGTCTTTGACTTTGAGGATTTTGGTTTCTTGATGTAGGTGATCTGTGGGTGCAGTAGCTGTGCAGCCTGTAATGATCTTCAGGGCTTTGTTTTGAATAGTCTGTAAGGTCTTATGATGTGTTTCAGCTAGGTTAGAAGCCCAGGCTGGGCTTGCGTATTCCATCACTGATCTTATGTATTGTTTATATACTGTGGTGGTAGTTTCTTTGTTGTGTCCAAATTTTGTGTGAGCAAGTGACCTGAGGGCGTTAAGTCTGGGTGTCAGTTTCTTTTTAATGTTTGTGGTGTGCTGTTTGAATGTCATATGAGTATCATATGTTACTCCTAGGATTTTGGGTGTGTGTGTATGTGTTAGGGGTTATAGAATGTGCCTTATCTCCTATGCAAGTATGTATATACTAATGTTATTTAAAGTCTTTTAATGTGTTATATTGGTTGCTCCCAAAAAAAAACCTCTATGTCCACTGTATTCCTCTAATCATAAGGAATCTCAAAACAAATGACCACTATATTCCTCTGTTCAGTAAATCCTATGCAAGGTCGCCATTTGTTACGTCCTGGGATATATAAACACTGGGCTCTTTCTATTGGACTAGGTATGCGGCAACAAGCAACAACGGAAAACGCTAGATCCAACCCTTATCTATAAACCCAGGCAACAAACCACCCTAAACCGTCAAGAGTCCTGCCTGGACAACGAGGTATCCTATGACTCGGTTACAGGGTGCACGCACTATAGACTGCTGATAGTCAAGCAGGCTATATAAAAGATCACACAATTAAGTTGACTTAAAGCTTCAAGGAAAAGATAGATAACGGAATTAAATTGCAGAAACAATTTAATAACAAACTAGAAGAAAGCACATTTAGCGTTACGTTAATTAATACAACTAATCACCCCTGCGTGAAAGAAGGTGAAAGCAAACAGTCCTCAAAACATCGTACAGGTAGACAAGATGCGGGTTTCTAAACTGCATGCGGCTACCGTAGGATCTGATGCTTAGCAAAGAAAGTACGTTACGGATTTAGAGAACTCTTAACTCATAAGCAGGAATAAATACTAGTGATAGGACATACAGTGTAGAATGGCATAGGTATAATGAAATAAAGGCAGCAACTCGCAACATAACCACATACAGGTGTGCTTCTCACTCTTAGTCAGGCAAGCCTGCTCGGACAGAGTCTCTAAGCCACACCCTGACTCACAATGCTCACAAAAACGGTAAACTGTGGCACAATAACAAGCATACAGAGATAATAAACCCCTAGCTGTTAATCTGCCAGGTGGCAGAGGTCTAGCCGGAAGGATATAGGCTTCGGATACCCGGGCTGAGCCACCTGCTCTAGCCTAGGGACGTTCCCAGGTCTGTGTGCCAAATTACTCTAATTGAAAGGGTGCTCTCTTGAGAGACTCAGATCGCAAGTATCTGACTCTCTCCAGGCGACCCTAAAACAAAAGCAAGACGTGCTAGCGCAGTGCTGAGTGGACTAGGCAAACCCTCACACAACACAACGCTAGACACACAGGGACACAGACAAGAAAATGCCCCCATACTCCCACGGGTATCCTAGTAAAGTCGTGCGGGTCCACGGGACTCGCACCAGCAGACTTTACTTAAAGGATCGCAAAAAGCCTCCCCTCCGGTCTAGCCCCTGCTAACCTGACACAAGAACACACTAGCAAGCATGAAACCACCAAATATGAGACAACAAAAAAGCTTCCTAGGTCTCATTAACAATTACATCCCTGCATAAGGCCCAAAATCCTATCTAGTTATCTGAGAGCTCGTCGTTAATACAATAATAGATATAAGGTCTATCAAGGGGATGGGATAATTAAATAGATTGGTGAAGTAGTGGAAAGAAGGTATACAAAGTAAGAGAGAACGTTTCTAAGTGGGGTTGAGAGGGATATATATCAAGGGGGTCCGAAGGGTACGTCCCAGGCTTGGCAACACTCAACACAGTTGCCTGGTCAAAATCCTCTACCCCGTGCGTGAGTCGAAACTAAGCCTAACGTTGCAATCAAATGCATGTGGCAGCGCTTCAGGCTCGTCCCACGCTGGACTCTCCGCGCGAAACAACGTCCCAAGCCGGTCTCTCTCTCCCGCTCGTCTCTTACCGCTCTCACTAGACTTACATCTTATATATTATAATGAAACAATCAACTATCGAGAATAAAATATACTAAGATGTGTTGGTTAAGAATAAGGGCAGCTTCAAGCTGTGAAACAACATAAGAATATCCCAGACATTAGTTACATTGTCGTAGGATATATACTAAGGGAAAGCCTGCCGGCCGGCTGCCACCAGCCGGTTTAAAAACGGCTGGGCAGCCGACGCGCGCGCATGCCCGCACGTGGTTACTATGCAGAAGCGTCACACAAGTCCAACAAGGCCTACTTTTATGTCTGGAACGAGTCGGAGGCAAGAAGGGGATCTTCTGAGGTGGCAAGTTGCTTATGTCACTTCATTCAACATCACGTACCTGCTGATTCCTTGAAACTGGTGGTGTTTTCAGATAATTGCCCTGGCCAGAACAAGCATATAAACCTTTGCCTATGCTACCTAAGACTCATCCATAACCATCGTTTTTCTTCTATCATCCACTTCTTCCTGGAGGCTGGCCACTCATTCCTGCCCTGTGATCGCGACTTTGGTGTGTTTGAGAAGCACCTGAAGGGCAAGGAGGTATTCACCACTGACCACTACACCCAGCTAATGTCGACACACAGAAGGAAGGAGCAGTTCACTGTGGTCCGCATGGAGGAGAGCGACTTCCTTAACTTTGAGGTTCTGCAACAACACATCAGCAAGGCGGGCCAGACAGGTTCGGGATTCAAGGCTGCCAAGCGCCTGATAGT
This sequence comes from Paralithodes platypus, assembly GCA_032716605.1. Lineage (NCBI taxonomy): Eukaryota > Metazoa > Arthropoda > Malacostraca > Decapoda > Lithodidae > Paralithodes > Paralithodes platypus. The sequence goes on from CM064554.1 coordinate 16,627,637, forward strand.
CTCCAATGATTACAGGGAAGGCATTAAAGTGTCTGCTGGCTACATGGACGGCTTTCATGTGCAGCGGGAGTGGTTTATGCAGAAGGATAGAAGCAAAATTTATGACCCAAACGTGTTTGACCTCTCACAAATTCCGTTGCCTGTCAAGTACCCAGGGGGAGTTCCCATGAACCAAAAGAAGCTACAGCATCTCCAGGAGTTGACGAAATACGTCCCCCAGCCACACAAGACCTACTTCACCCTGCTTTTCGAGGCACAGAAGTCCATGACTGCAAGACCTAGAGATGCCAACGAAGAAGACGTCGACGATCCCAGCGACGACTTCTTGGAATACTAACAACAACCTTCCCCTCCCCCCTCACCACCTACATAAACTACTTGGACATAAAGGTAACGTGTCAAATTACATTATGAATTATTATTACAAACACAACACAAAATAATATAAAAATAAAATACAAAAATCATGCATTTTGTTAAAATTTTTGGATTAAAAGTCTTTTAAAATATTTATTTTTGGGTATTTTTCCTTGAAATTATAACTGTCCTTTAGTTATAGTGAATGTTCATAATGGTACAAATTTGAAGGAACTCGAATAATTTTTTCGCATTCCAAAAAAAACACCTACAGTATGCATGTTTTTTTTTGGGTTTATTTATTTTTTTATTTATTTTTTTTTAAAACCATCTAAACAAAAATTTCTGTTCCTAAGCTGTCCATTGATATATAATAATATATTATTATGCCTTATCTACTGTGTGTATGGTATGTTAACTTTAAACATCAATAACTCAAAACTATACTCGTGGCGAGTTGGCCCCTCTGGCACGGACCTCCTCATATGTATTATTGTTTTGCTTCTGTTTTCGCTTTAGTGTTTGCATTCTTCTTTTTTTCTTTAGCTTCTACATCCTTATTTTGCATATTCCATGCAGGAGTTATTTATGCGTTTTTTTTATGGCAAAACATTCCTATATTTGCCTTCTATGCTGACCATCAGGACACTGTACAAGATTTAAATAGCTATGATTACTAATATTTGTGTATAGATATTCTCATAAACGACTCCGTTTCTGATATTTAGGCTCTGCATTATGCTTCAAAAGTTGTTTTTTGCTACATTTCATACGCGTGTATTGTTTATGTTTTAATTAATTGTATTTATAATCCTACTTAATTTTCTTACTATTACACTTTACACTTATTTCCCCTTTGTATGTATATTTTGGGGCGCTTTGTTAGATGTGTGCTTATTTTTACTTTGTTATCTTATATATATATATATATATATATATATATATACAGTAGCCTATATACAGTATATGTAATTTTTTGTTTTAGTATTTAATTTGGTTTTGTTTTACTTTTGTCCTCTGTATTATAAGATACTTTGTGTGCGTTTTTTCTTCTTTCATTTATCCCGCTCTTCACCATTTTCATCACACTTGACAATGGCCTCGAATTGTTCGCTTTCTTAACCCCTTCTGTACCGGCGACGTCCTGTGTGTTATATTCAAGCTATATTAAGACGATTTTGTGCAGTTCAAGAGAGATCTGTGGTCATAAAAATGGTTAAATGAGATAGTTCAAAGCGTGTTAATTGCTGGAGGCCCTTTATAAACTTAATTTAATCGTCAAATAGTAGCCAGAGTAAAGCTAAAAAGATGGCACCGGTACTGAAAGATTAATTGAACTAAGTATTATATTATCAATCTTCTTAACCCCTTCATTACCGGTGCCGTCCTTTTAACTTTATTCTGGCTACTAGTAGACAATTTAATTCAGTTTATAAAGGACCTCCAACAACTAACAGGCATCCAACCATCTTACTTAACCATTTTTACTACCACAGATCCTTCTAAAATTACACAAAAACTTCTAAATTTAGCTAGAATATAATAAAGAAACGTCGCCGGTACAGAGGGGGTTAATTAAGTTTTAAATATAATTTTTCTTTCCTCGCGCACACTGAAATTATATTGTGCGATCTATTTGTATTGCGAATTTTGGAGGTGTCATGAGAGATAGCTATATTTTAATAATTCTTCTTTTTAAATATGGATTTTGCAGTGGCGCTGCGCTCGACCTTTCTCACTCTTCTATAATATATGTGCAGGCATGATTTTAGAGAGTTAGACGAGGTAGAGGGTTTCTGGGAGGATTTGAGAGATTGTCTACAAGGGTTTGATGAAAATGAAAATGTTATAGTTTTAGGGGACCTAAATGCTAGGGTAGGAAATGAGCCTGTTGAGGGAGTCATCGGTAGTTTTGGTGTGGATGGTGTAAACGAGAGTGGAGAAAGACTGAAAAATGTATGTGAAGAGTGTAGATTGAGTGTAGGTAATACGTTCTTCAAAAAAAGGCGTATACACAAATACATAGACATAGACTTGTGAGGGGAGAGATTGTAGAGAGGGCATTGATGGATTATGTGCTGGTGACAAGGGAAAGATTGTGTAGACTGCTGGATGTGAATGTGATGAGAGGTGAGGCAGAGAGTATGTCAGATCATTACCTGGTGGAGGGAAAGCTAAGAGTTAAGAGTTACAGGAGAATAAGAGACAAGCGTGAAGTAAGAGAGGTAATAAAAGTAAGTGAGTTAGAGAAGAGTGAAAAAGAGAGGGAGTACAAGGAAAGACTAAATGAAAAGTGGATGGAAGTGAGAGAGATGGAAGAGAGAGAAGTAGAGGTTGAATGGCAACAGTTTAAGGAAGGAGTGAAAGCAAGTGCAGAGGTAGTATGCGGCAAAAGGAAAGTAGGAGGCAGAGGTATCAGGAAGGGAAGCGAGTGGTGGAATGATACGGTGAGAAAGGCAGTTGAGGAGAAGAGACAGTGTTTTGAGAGTGTTTTACAGGATGGTAGTGTTGAGGTATGGGAGAGGTACAAGGAGAAAAGGAGAGAGGCAAAACGGAAAATTAGAGAAGCGAAACAAGATGCAAACGAAAGGTGGGGCCAAAGGCTGAGTGAGAATTTTGAAGAACGAAAGAAGATGTTCTGGAAGGAGGTAAATAAAGTAAGGAAAGGAGGACAAAAGAGGGAAGAGTCAGTGAAAGATGAAAATGGAGAATTACTAGTGGAACCAGTTGAAGTGAGGAAAAGATATGCCGAGTATTTTGAATCTTTGTTAAATACAAGAGATGGAAGAGAAGCAGTGATTGAAGCAGAGGTGGATGGAGATAGGTTACCCAGGCCACCCAGGTGGCAGGGAATGAATGAAAGGATTGAGGAAAATGAGGTGAAAGAAGCAGTGAAACAAATGAGAGCGGGAAAAGCAGAAGGTTTGGATGGTATTGCTGTGGAGTGTATAAAGAAGGGTGGAGATGTGATAATAGATTGGTTGGTGAGACTTTTCAATGTGTGCTTTGCTGTGTCAATGGTACCAATAGACTGAAAGAGTGCATGTATTGTGCCGTTGTACAAGGGGAAGGGAGATCGGCAGGAGTGTTCAAGTTATAGAGGTATTAGTTTATTGTCAGTGGTTGGAAAGCTGTATGGCAGGGTGTTGATAGAGAGGATAATAAAGTGTACGGAAGTTGCAATAGGAGAAGAACAGTGCGGTTTTAGGAGGGGAAGAGGGTGCGTGGATCAGATGTTTGCAGTAAGACAGTTATGCGAGAAGTATTTAGAGAAGCATAAGGAGATATTTTGGGCTTTTATGGACTTGGAAAAAGCGTATGATCGTGTGGACCGTGAAGCAATGTGGAAGGTGTTAAGGATTTATGAAATAGGAGGAAATTTGTTAGAAGCAGTTAAGAGTTTTTATGAAGGGAGCAGAGCATGTGTGAGAGTAGGAAATGGTGAGTTGAGTGAATGGTTTGAGGTAAAGGTAGGTTTACGACAGGGTTGTGTAATGTCACCATGGCTGTTTAATATGTTTATGGATGGTGTGGTGAGGGAGGTGAAAAGGAGAACTATGGGAAGAGGATTGGGTTTAGTAGGAAAGAATGGTAGAGATTGGGAGTTGAATCAGTTGCTGTTCGCTGATGACACAGCATTGGTGGCGGATTCTGATGAGAAACTGCAGCGGGTAGTCAAAGAGTTTGGTGTGGTTTGTGGAAGGAGGAAACTGAAGGTGAACGTCAATAAAAGTAAAGTAATGGTGTGTAATAGGGGAGAGCATAGGGTGAATCTAGATGTGAGGCTGGATGGGGAAATATTGGAACAAGTAGAGTGTTTTAAATATCTAGGAGGAACGATAAGCAGGAGTGGAGGTATGGACGTGGAGGTAAAACAGAGAGTGTGTGAAGGAAGGAAGGTTTTCGGAGCAATGGGAAGTATGTGGAAGACGAGAAATCTCGGAGTGAAAGTAAAAAGTGCACTGTATCAAGGAATTGTTGTGCCAACAGTGATGTATGGGGCTGAGACATGGGCTCTGAAGAAAAAGGAGAAAAGAGGGCTGGATGTGATGGAGATGAGCTGCTTGAGGAGTATGTGTGGAGTTACTCGTAGAGACAGATTGAGGAATGAAGAGATACGTAGGAGAGTGGGGCAGCAAGAACATTTGTCAGCCAGAGTGGACAGAAGGGTGCTGAGCTGGTATGGTCATGTCGAACGAATGGGAGATGAAAGGCTTACAAAGAGAATATGTGAGTCAGGTACAAGGGGAGATAGAAGGGCAGGAAGACCCCCATTGAGATGGAGAGACTGTGTAAGAAAGGCTTTGGATGATAGAGGAATGACTATAGATCAGGCAGGGGAAGTGGTGGTGGACAGGAGTGAATGGAGAATGCTTGTGAATAGTTGAGTGAACACGTGGTCATTTGGAGTAAGGGGTCGGGCGCAAGTTGGACTAGATAATAGTCCATCAGGCGCCTGGCCCGGGGAGACGATTAATATGAAGGGTGTGCCTGGAAGTGTGGTGGGAGGGCTTGTGGCTTTGGCTCCGCTGCATGTCTGCCTGCCGAGATCGGAACCTCTCCGGGTGGTCAGGGGCCGGGGGAGTGCTGGAGCGACCTTGGTAACCCTGGTCTCTGGGTCTTCTCCTGGGTGACCTGGATGTGTGAGAGTTTGTGTTTTTTATCTGTGTTTATTTGTTGTTTTATGTTGTTTTTGTGTTTTCCCTGTTCTTGCTCTGTCTTGAGTCGGCTACCCCCAAAATGGGGATTGGGCCTGAGCATATAGATAGATAGATGATTTTATAATGATTTCGTTTTTTAGAGTTATATTGTATTATTATGTTTCCAGTCACAGTTACAGTCTATGTTCCTTGTTTCTTGTTACTAATCGCCCTTCATTTAATCCCTTACCGGCGACGTGTTTTTGTTTTTATTTCAGCTGCATTTATACGATTTTAGAAGCTTAGGAAGGGTATATGGTAGCTAAAAGGATTAATTGAGATAGTCTGTAATCTTGTAATGGGTAGACGTCCTTCCTAAGCTGAATAAACCCGTTTAATAGTTGTCAGAATATAGTGAAAACAGATGCCACCAGTACTGAACGGGTTAGGCATCCATTTATTTATTAAAACATTAAGTTAATTTTTGCATTAATTCATTCCTGTCCTTCCCTCCTAGTTTAAGCTGGTTGGAGGGCTATTATGCTAGGGCTTTGGTCTGGCTTTTTTTTCGGTTTCCAATACTGATTTTGAGAGCATTACATTAGATTATTTGTGTGTTACGGTACGGTCGCGCTAGTAAGTCATGTCCCAGCTGTCATTACGTTTGGCTTGCTCCGTGTGTCGGTTAGATGTTGAATAGGGTTGGGTAAGTGTAGGAACATGTTTGTATATTTCACTCGATATGACGAAATGAAGCTTATATATTGCTGATACCAATTATTAATAAACATATACTTGGTGCAGAGACATGACTTATTAGCGCGACTGTACACTCGCATGCAGTAACAGGTGGTACAAGTTGCACTGAACATTTGGTCTATACTAATGTAATATTTTGAAGCATTTCTTTCAAACGCATGCTTGAGACACAGCTTCCCTCGTTCACTGTTCATTATCTCAACCACTGTCACATACTTGTGTAGGCAGTTGTATATCCTGATTAACTTATTAGCTATCCCCGTTTCCTAGCAGTTACTGTTTTCTGATATTGGTTTCTTTGTTATATTATGTACTAGCAGGGGTATCCGGCGTTGCCCGGGTAATCACCATAATCACCATCACTACTACCACCACTACTACTACCATAATGACCATCATCAATAACTACTACCACAATCATCACAATACTACTACTACCATAATCACCGGCCTCGACCTCCCTGTGCCTCATTAAACGGCGACCTCGATTTCGGCCGCTAAATAACCTCCGATTTTGGATCTGACCTCATTCGTACCCCCATTATGGGGGGCTGCGAACAACTTTCGTTCCATACACCTTTTCGATCGGAGGCCTCCTTCTGCCCCAAACGGCAATTTTTTTCATTTTGTTTTCAATTTCGGCCTCGAAACAACCTCCGATCGTGGCCTCGCCCCCTCTATGACCTGACCCAGGTCAATTGACAGGGGTACCCGGCGTTGCCCGGGTTTAAATTCTACCATAATCACCATCACTACTGCCACCACTTCTACTACCATAACCACCATCATCAATCACTATTACCACAATCATCACAATACTACTACTACCATAATCACCGGCCTCGACCTCCCTGTGCCTATTTCGGCCGCTAAATGACCTCCGATTTTGGATCTGACCTCATCCGTACCCCAATTTCGGGGGGCTGCGAACAACTTTCGTTCCATACACCTTTTCGATCGGAGGCCTCCTTCCGTCTTATTTAGCTTATTAGCTATCCCCGTTTCCTAGCAGTTACTGTTTTCTGATATTGGTTTCTTTGTTATATTATGTACTAGCAGGGGTATCCGGCGTTGCCCGGGTAATCACCATAATCACCATCACTACTACCACCACTACTACTACCATAATGACCATCATCAATAACTACTACCACGATTCGTTCCATACACCTTTTCGATCGGAGGCCTCCTTCTGCCCCAAACGGCCATTCATATTTTGTAACTAGTCAACTCAAACACACGGCCAAACACATTAATGTGACATTACATTCAGCAAACACTACTCCCTCCTAGATTTACCCCTTCCATACCGGGGTTGTGTTTAGTTTTATTACAGCTATATTTCCACAATTTTGTGCAGATAAGGAAGTGTCTGTGGTATTTAGAAGAACTAATTGAGCTAGTATGAAGCCTTTTAATTGTTACACTTACTTCCTTAATTGAATACAAACTTATAAATATAGCTATTCTCCATTCACTCTAACCATGCCTCTGGCACCTAATTGGTGTTTGTATCGACGCTCATTATTCCCCATCTTATCAATATCGTAGCTCACTGGCCCAGAAGAGTCGCAGAACTGATAATGTCTTTATTATTATCTTTATTTTTCTTTATTAATTCATTATACTAGACACGTGTTAATAATTGTAATGATTACTTAACAATATACAGTGTTATCCGAATCTTAAGAGCCATGATATAACACATTAATAAAATATACATCTTACAGTAAATACAAGCGAGATAAATAAATAATAAACCCAAAATGTAAGCAAGATATGAAGACTGACCGACTTGGCCCACGCTTCTTATAGCCAATCACAAGCCCTGCTTCACTTATAACATATCAAATAGGTAGCGACGGCATTTCATCTCTTGCTTGTGTTTAAGGTATTATATCTGCGTTATTTATGTGTTCCCTGTGATACTTCATTGCTCTTAAGGTTTGGATATCACTCTTGATTATCACATTGTTATTTGAAATAATTAAACTTATTTGTATTATTCCATATACAGTATATTAATTAAAATTGATAAGTCTTAGTCATTCTAATGATAATGTGATAGGGATATCCGAACCTTAAGACCTATAAAATATCACATTGAACACCTACATAACGTAGATATCATACAGTAAACACAAGCAAGGGAGAACACAGCGTCACTACTTATTTACGTGTGTATATGTGTAGTAGAGGTATCAAGTGTTGAACACAGAGCTAAAATGTTTCGAGTTTGAGTATTGTCTCCGACAGGAGGAGGATATTCTTTGGTTTTCATTGCGACACCATTTACCCCTTGAGGTTCATGACCATGTTGACAGTATATTTTGGTTCCATTTAGACAATTTTATACAGCGTAAGAAAGATCTTTGTGAATTAAAAGGGTAAAGATTATCCCAATTAACCCTCTGATTTACATTACTCTTCCTAATCAGAATGAAATTGCCTAATTATAGCCAGAACACAAATGCATTAACGATCCTAAAGGAATCTAGCCGAGTAAGGTACCAGACTTAAATCCTATGTAATCTGTGTGAGGCAACATGGTCAACAACTGGGAACACGAGAACATGATACATGAAAGTGGAATATTTGGTTAATATATTTTCATGTAAACTATAATGTTTTAACAGTTATTAAATTATAGAAATAATAGTTCTATATCTATATTAATCACGAGTGAAGTAGTTTAAGTGATGCAGAACAAGCTTTCAAATTAATTATTATGATAGTTACAGACACAAATACGGATACTAAATTGACAAGTAAAATCTGTTTTAGCTTTATATTCCTTCATTTACTACCATTTCACACACACACACACATATTGTTTCCCTCACGCCAACACTTCCATTAGTTATAATGGTGGCACAAGGTTACATTGTTTATGTTGTAATTGTTGATACATTAGTTCCAATTATGTTTTTTAATGAAGTGCACGTCCGTAATTTGTTAATAAATAACCTATAACTTAAATTAACAATATCTACACTGCATCATATTATTATAATGATCAATTTTGAAACAAACTGCCTGGAGAATTTAGTATATGATGAAACCACAACAAACACGTTAGCTTAGGACTCTCTAAAAATCTTGATTTTTGTCTTTATTTTGGTTTTATTTAGCAAGTAGCTGGTTAAGTACCGTAAATAAAACTCATCGCGAAGAGTTATTTTTCATTTTTTGTTTTTTGTTCCTTGTATACAACGGGTTCGGCCCTACATGAACACGTGAACATTGTGTATATAATTTATCTATCTATATCTATTAATTTCATGTGGAAGAAAGAATAGGCGGTATATTATAATATGTAACGAAACCTTGCATTTACTTTTCATAGCATGAATTTGAAAAATATTTGATTGAAAATTATATATTAATCAAATTGATAGTGTATACAGCTAATAATTACAAAGTAACAATCTAATAATATTTAGGAAAAAACACTGTTTACAAATATATACCACCGTTTATAAATAAGGTTATATCAATAGTGCTCTTAGCTAACCTCTTCAGCACGATGACGTCTTTTTACCTTCGATTCTGGCTATAATTAGACGAGTTTATGCAGTTTAAGAAGAACCTGTGGTACTCAGAGTGATTATTGAGATCGTATTTACCCCTTTGAGTCCTAGAGGTAGACTATAAGCTAAAGCAAATTGTATAATAGTAACCAAAATATGACAACAAATACGTCATCGTGGTGAAGGGGTTAAAAAACGTGTTGCATAGGAAACCAAAAACTTAACCAGTACCCTTATTGTTGGACTAGACGATAATCATACCCAAAACATTTCCGCTGCGTGGTTAACAAAACCTCTATCAATAAATAATAATTACAAGTTTTATCGTATGAGCTATTTTTAAACATTGTTCAGTAAAAGAAGGAAGTATAACAGTTAAACGGCTTTATACCATCTCAATTAAACCTTCTTAATACCACAGATCCTTCATTAGCTGTATCAAATTGTTGAAATATAGCTACATAACAATTAAACCGAACCCTTGTACGGAAGGGGTTTATCTCGGAGGGAGCAGCGCTCGCTGAGGCAGTTGAAAGACACAAAATATCATCACATAAGAAAATAACATGCAAGTATGTGTAATGTAATGTCACATTAATGTGCGTGGCCGTGTGTTTGAGTTGACTAGTTACAAAATATGAATAGATAAGTGTGAGCTACCGTAGTTAAGGGGGAAGTGGGTTGACAGGAGAGTATTGAGAATACACACGTAACCATATATTTATAACTTTTAATATTCAATGCATTGAATCAAGGAACCCATTTGGTGTGTGGGTCAATGATCTCTTGTAATAGTACTGTATATATACTTTAACAGTGAAATACATGCTTACTCCAGATATTGTGCTATATGGCCTTAATTAATCATAACTGAATTGAAATATGAGAATGCAAAAGTATATTCAAGTCTCAATTGTATCTGATTTAGATAACACTATATGGTTAATATATTTCCGTATTCGAATGGATCATAACACTTTATATTGTGCTAGGTTTATATAACATGGCAAATATGAACATGAACTATGTAACCTATTGCTATCTTAACGATATGTTATATAGTTTTAGGGAAAAGATTTGGAAAGCATGCATAATAATACATACAGTAGATACGATGATTGAGGGAGAAATGAGAGAAAGGAAGGAGAGATAGGTTATCGTGATATTATCATCCTGTGGTTATAGTCAGGGTGGTGGAAACAATCCAGGGGGTGGGGCTTGTAGACGTGACACAATAAAGAAAGAGGAAGGGAGAGACTGGCTGAGAGAGGGTGGAAGAGTGGGGAAGGAATACAAAGGAGTACAAAGGAAATCAAGCAACAACAGGTCTGGTGACCCTTCTAGGCTGCTTGTCCTCCAAAACACTGAGGATCAAGTGTCCAAACAGTGGTTTAGAGTGGGTAAGGGAACATTGGAAAGGGAACTACTGCCCTGGAACTAATGTCCGTGGCAGGATTAGGAAGTTAGTAGGGGACAGATGGGTTAGTAACTGAGGGGAGGATAAAATAAAGTTATTAATTTACGAACGCAGTCAGTCGCGGGTTTGATGCGAGATATTTGTCTAGGCGAAGTTTAAATGAATCAATGATGCTGCAGTCTATAACATCTTGGGGAAGCCCATTCCATAAGTTGACAACTCGATTGAAGAAGAAATTCTTAGCTTCGTGTGAGTTAAAAGATTTACCAATAATTTTGCAACCGTTTCCCCGCGTGTAATTAGATTGGTCGATAGTGAAGTACTTACTACAGTTCATATTGTCGATGCCTTTGATGATTTTGAACACTTTAATTAAGTCACCTCTTAATCTGCGCTGGGTTAAAGGAAATAGATTTAATTCTCTAAGATGCTCCTCGTATGGTTTGTTCTTTAGGCTAGGTATCATTTTGGTAACTCTACGTTGAACTCGTTCTAGCTTGTCTATATCTTTATGGTAATATGGGCACCAGGATTGAACGCAGTATTCCAGAAGAGGGCGGACTAAGGAATTGTAAAGGTTTAGGATAACGTCTTTGGATTTATGCTCAAATGACCTGCCTATAAAGCCAATTATTTTGTTTGCCTTCTTAACAACTTCTGAACATTGTTGACTCGGTTTTAGGTTACTCGATATTGTTACTCCCAGATCGGTGTCTCTGTTTACATTCTTAAGCTGAGTGCTATTCATCAAATAGTTTGCTTTCTCATTTTGGTATCCGATATGTAGTACTTTACATTTATCCGCATTGAAACTCATTTGCCAAATTTGGGCCCAACATGACAACTTATCTAGATTGTGTTGCATATCGTCAACTTGTTCTTTTGAGAGTACGCTATTTGCAATTTTTGTATCGTCAGCAAATTTTGAGATTGTACAGGTGAGACCCTCATCTATGTCGTTGATGTAAATTAGAAAGATAATTGGTCCTAGTACCGATCCCTGGGGTACCCCACTAGTAACATTGGTCCATTTAGATGCCTTACCGTTTATGACTACTCTTTGCTTTCTGTCGCTGAGCCAATTTTCTATCCATTTCAATACACCGTCTTGTATTCCATGCGCTTTTAGTTTTAGCAGTAAACGTTTGTGGGGAACTTTGTCAAAGGCCTTTTGAAAATCAAGGTATATAATATCTACAGCTTTACTCTCATCGTAGAGGTTGAGGATATCGTGGAAGAAGTCTAAGAGGTTTGTTAAACAGGAACGTTTTTTACGAAAGCCGTGTTGAGTATCTTTAAGTATGTTATTTTCATCTAAGTGATTTACGAGTCTGTCTCTTATGAGTGTTTCTAACATTTTACATACAACTGAGGTTAAGCTAATTGGACGATAGTTACTGGGTACAAGGAGTGGGGGCGGGGGGGATGGGGGTGTATAGCAATGTTACCAGCACAATTCGCGATTCTCTGCCGGGCAGGTGTAGCAGGACTTATGTCCACAATAGTACATTATTTTGTTTTGATATGTGTTCAGTCTCTCGGGACATTGTGAAACTGATGTGGCCCTGCTCCTTCACATTTGCATGTAATACCGAACACATACATACACATTACAGACTTGGTGATCTATAAGAAGTGCTCTTTCAGTATTATGTTCTAATGATGAAATTCCAGGTAGCGCTATTTTGGGCTCCCTCGCTTGTCAAATATTTATATTTAAGATCAGAGCAAAGTACTTGATCCTGCATCTATATTGGTTTATTCCTTGGCACAGATCCCCCCACGTTCTTAAACCTGCAGGTCTTCTCTCAAACTTAATCATCTATCCCCTCCAGCCATCCACTTCTTTCAAGGCTGTATTTGCACACCTTTTTACTGATACATCTAATATTAAACTAACTCCTTAGTTCCTCATAAGTTCCCTTACAATGAAGTTAACCCATCATATCCATCTCCACATTTTCATTTCATTTCACTGCATTTTATTAATATCTCCGTTTTAACCGGCTATGTTTTTGAAACATAAATCATTATACTTCTAATAAATGAAGTATACAGTACATGTTTTTCTTCTAGCGAAGTGAAAGGCCTCTCATGTATGAAAGAGGAAACAACTCTGCAAACCTTCTTCAGCCACATCGAAACCTCGGCAGAAATAGTATCATTGAAGTGACAGAACTTTGTCATACACTCGAGAGTCACTCTGCCTAAATCAACACTATCGGGCAAGTCAATACAGAGAACAAATAGTCAGGTACGTGCCCCGAATTTTGACCCTGCATGCGACACCTTCCAGGGCAGAATCAAGAGGCACTGCTAACTGGGGAAGCGACTTATGGACATAAGTCGCTACCCATGACCCTCATGTCTTCTATACGAATAGTAGTGTTTAAAAGGAGGTGGATCGGTATGATCCACCAAATTTGTCACCTGTAGACAAATGACTGACGGTGCGTGTAATTGCGATAAAATTGCTAAGTGTTGGAGTATATTCCTTTACTTCTACAGTTCCACTGAAGTATCTTCTACTCCATGGTTTAAGAGTGATTGTGATACCCAGTGTGCTTAGATTTGTTAGTCTTCTGTTTATTATGAGGAGAACCCGGCGATCTTTGCCGGGGTTTGTCACCGGCAACCTCCATCCTCTCCGTAGACCCCCCCAGGTGAGGCCGAGAGGAGGAACAGTGGGCAAGAGGTGGCTGAGACTAAACAGTTGTAGCAGTAGGGAGAGGATCAGTCTGGGTAGACACATAACAAGTCTGCGTCCCCACAGAGCATATCTGAGGCCGAGAGTTTGCCGCCGAAACATACGAAACATCTGGACGAGGAGCATGCAATCCTCCACTTTCTTCCTATCTTCGAAATAAGAGACTCCCGTAGTGGCCTTGACTGTACAGACCTCTTTCTCTATCTTCAACTTAGGGCAATCCCGAGAGGAGGAAGAGTGAGCGCCTGCACAGTTTACACACTTAGCTGTCTCAGTGTACCCTACAGACTCATGACACCGTCCACCACAAAGTTCACAGCCTGGGGAGAACGGCAAGCTTCCTTGGTGGGCCCTGGTAAGTGTCGGTATGGTATACATCGAGCCATTATGATTATTTAAATTCATCGAAAAAAAGGCCGAACATATGCTATTTGTGGGCTCACCCATTGTTTTACATTTATATGGAATGGGCTGGAATAATTAAGACTATGCTTAGTTATATTAGAACAATTTTGTTAATACAGGCATTACCATAAACTGCAAACAATATTTTACAAGTAAAAAATATCAAGTTGGGTATGTTGATAGCGACTTACCTTTGATTATTGCATTGTTTTCTATGTATCAGAAGGAGACAACAGGCATAGTTGTCTGTATCGAGTGTCCTTTCAACTGAAAAAGTGGCAAGACCAATTTCAAGGTACCGTTAGCATCGTTCTGAGTCAATCAACACTAAGTGGTTCAATTTTCGAATATTGTCCCACCTTTCCATATCAGATTTTGTTCTAACTTTGTTCATATATATATATATATATATATATATATATATATATATACATATATTGAACTATTATTCTATATAGACATATATAGACATATAGCTATATACAGGCATGAAGGTTTTTCGCATAAACTGGTAGCCGGTACCGTTTCCCTTTAGCAAGGACATGGGTAGTAGTGTCTGGTAATAAACTTTGGTCGAGCGCAGCTATTGAATCTCAGAGCGAGGGCTAGAGAGAAGTGGTGCTATATAAGTAACCTGAGCATTATTATTATTGTTATAACTCATTCAGTATGACACTCCACCGTGTTTAGCTATCAATACCTTACTACTCAAAACTTACACTAGATATTTATATTACTATCTCATATTGTTTATATTGATTCGGAGTCTAAACATCTTCCTACACACAGAGTAAGGCAATAGACATTACAGAACTGCTACAGTTTCGGTAGCCTGTTATGATTACACTTCCTGAGGTGCCACACCTCTCAGGACAGAGAGGTGCTACACTTCACTTAATCTTCGTCATCAGCCGAGACAACACACACCCTCTAGGCCTCCTTACTCTTTATCGCTGCTATCACACTCCGCCTATAGAGTTCTTATAACTCACTATCACCACACTTACATTCACTACTGACTCATAAGTATAAGTGACCCTCAAGAGGACACATTAAGTCTTGCTAATTACTTACACAAGTCAAGATTCCCATTCATATATTGTCTTGGAGTCTTCTATACACACGAGAGACTCACTTTACTCATCTATTACTCTTATAACTAAGTATTAACCTACATATATAATATTATCTTAGTATATTGAACACATATTCCATACTTCTGGTAATATTTACTGTGTAAACTGTGCGAGACTTTTTCTGTTGCACTAGACATATCGAAGGCCTTCGATAGAGTCTGGCACAAATCTTTAATTTCCAAAATGCCCTCCTTCGGTTTCTGTCCCTCCATCTGTGCCTTTGTCTCTAATTTCCTTTCCGGCCGTTCCATAGCTGCGGTTGTGGACGGCCATCGCTCATTTCCTCATCCTATCAACTCCGGTGTTCCTCAGGGTTCTGTCCTATCTCCTATTCTCTTTCTAATTTTCATAAATGATCTTCTCAACTGTACATCCAGTCCCATCCATTCATATGCAGACGACTCTACCTTACACGACTCAAATAGTTTTCCAGGACGCCCCAGCCAGCAGTCCCTCAAAAGTAAATGTAATGAAGCCATAAAATGCTTATCTTCTGATCTAGCTACTATTTCCAATTGGGGTAGAGAAAACCTTGTTGCATTTAATGCTTTCAAAACTCAATTTATCAATCTTATTACCCGTCAGGAACCTCCAGAGGACTATCCCTTATTCTTCAACAATACAAAAATCAACCCTTCATCTTCTCTCAATGTTCTCGGTATCTCTTTTTCTTCTGCTCTCACTTGGAAAGACCATATTACCAGTCTCGCTAAGGCAGCCTCCCAGAAGCTGGGTGTGTTCAACCACCTCAAGAGGTTCTTTACCCCTGCGCAGCTTCTTGCTCTGTACAGGGGCACAGTGCGTCCTTGTATTGAGTATTGTTCACATGTGTGGGGAGGATCCTCTCACACAGCACTCCTAGATAAAGTAGAAAGGAAAGCCTTTCGTATCATTAACTCCCATCCACTCACCAACTCTCTGCAATCTCTCTCTCTCTTCGCCGCGATGTTGCATCTCTCTCGCTATTCTATCGCTACTACAATAATCAGTGTTCCTCGGAGCTTTCCCAGTGTACACCACCTCCTCTACGTAGGGTATGTTGTACCCGCCTTGCAACAAAATCCCACCCCTACTCTGTGCAACTCTCCAACCCAAGAGTGAAATACTATGCTCAGACTTTCTTATATTCAACTGCTGAGCTCTGGAACTCTCTCCCAGAATCAGTCTTTCCCTCTTCCTAGGACTTAAATTGCTTCAAACTCTGTGTCCAGGCATTTTAGCTCGAACGTCCCTTGATTTCGGCCCTGTCACTCATTGAAATCTGGGGGAGGCACTCGCTGCAGGCAGTTATGCCTTTTGTCTCCCTCATTCACGTAGAAAAACAAAAAAAAACAAAAAACTGTTAACTCAACTTATATTATTTTACTAAATATCTCTCAGTACTGTAATATTTTACAACTTCATTTGACTCCTATAATTTATGTGATGTGTATCAAAAGACTCTAATATCTGATACATTTAATTAAATTGATTTCAAAAGTAAACAAAAATAACTCTTAGTATTTCAGGCTATGTTTTTTTTTTTTTTTTTTTTTTTTTTTCAGTGTAGAACGAGTTGCCACACATCATTATTGCGAGCTAAATAGATGGGCCTTTTTTGTCCCATGTTCTATTTTGGCCATTTTTGTAGCCAAATATCTGAGCAAATAAGACAGGCGGGAAGATTTGGATTGAAACAATGTCTAGCAAATAAGCTGTGCTGTCTTGGATTCTAACAAGAGTTCACATTGTCAAGTAGAGTAAGAGCTATACAGTAAGTGTATTCTCAGAAATTAAAATGCAATTTAAAGCAAAATTTGAGGATATATGCGAAATCTAGACTTGTAAGAGCTCTATAGTATACTTTGACATCCTCCGATGCTGTTCAAATTAGCTTAGTGTTAGTCAGAAAATTATATGAATTGTGTCATGTTCCTGAAAGTGTGAAAACAAATATAATTATATTGACCATAATTTTACTTGACCTATTGTGAGCAATAAATACAATTTCAGCTCCGTACAATTGGCCGAAACGAGATTATAATTATCTGGTTTGAATTTGTTTAGTATACATTCAAATATATAACACAATTAACTATACAAAATAGGTGTTGTAATAATATGGTCGGTTTCTGCCTCCTGAAGATAGGACACACCAAGTCACGTAAATAGCATAAATATTAACGTGGGAATTCTCTGGAATTTGAGGATTATGAATAATTTTGTCAGTTTATTCTAGCTGCTATTAAGGGGGTAGTGTTTTTTGTTGTTGACCCCTTCTCCCTCATGCTTAGCCCTATTAGTTTTGAGATTATAAAACGTTCGGTTCATTAGTTTGGCGATGTTAACACCTTTCGTGCCATTTAGGTGTCAATTGTGTTCATGGCAAGCGATAGCGAGCCTGTCATTTTCAGAGGATCCAGCCTTCGGTCGGAACATTTTTCTACCAAAAAATTTACTCATTTATCTTGAAGCGGGGTCTAGGGGGTATTTTTCTAAGCTTGATGGAAGTCTAGCGAGGACACTAAAACATACATGAATAAATAAATTAATATACCAAAAAACAGCCACAGCGATTTTATTCAGTTTGCGAAGAACTTGTGGAAGCTCGAGTGTTAATTATGTCTTTGCACCTCTTATACCAAGAGAGCCTTCATAATCCTAATCATAAGAGATCCTTCGTATACCTCTTAAAATCGTCTCATGATAATCATAATTAGGTGTATAGACGGGTCCTCAAATATTGAAGAGGGTTGACTTCTCTCTGAATGTAACTTATATACAACATATTAAACATTGTATCTCTCTCTCTCTCTCTTACATTTATGCATGTAAATACATACACACACACGATAAATTACAGCAAAAAAAAAAAAAAACGACATAGCATAATATATCACATGGGCGTATAAATAACCCACAGTCACCACAACATGACACAATACAGAACAAACACAGCACAACATAAATAACCCACAGTCACCACAACATGACACAATACAGAACAAACACAGCACAACATAAATAACCCACAGTCACCACAACATGACACAATACAGAACAAACACAGCACAACATAAATAACCCACAGTCACCACAACATGACACAATACAGAACAAACACAGCACAACATAAATAACCCACAGTCACCACAACATGACACAATACAGAACAAACACAGCACAACATAAATAACCCACAGTCACCACAACATGACACAATACAGAACAAACACAGCACAACATAAATAACCCACAGTCACCACAACATGACACAATACAGAACAAACACAGCACAACATAAATAACCCACAGTCACCACAACATGACACAATACAGAACAAACACAGCACAACATAAATAACCCACAGTCACCACAACATGACACAATACAGAACAAACACAGCACAACATAAATAACCCACAGTCACCACAACATGACACAATACAGAACAAACACAGCACAACATAAATAACCCACAGTCACCACAACATGACACAATACAGAACAAACACAGCACAACATAAATCCAGGCAACAAAGACAACATAATGCGGCATACACCTACATGCAGCTTAAGGGGAGACTGACCGTTTGTTTGGTCTATTAAGTAACGTATTCATATATTTTTTTTAGTTTCCACCCTAGACCTTCATCAAGCTTAGAAAACACCCCCTAGACCCCCCTTCAAGATAAATTTGTAAATTTTTCGGTAAAAAAAATTCCCGGCCGAAGGCCGGTTCCTCTGAACCCGCGACTGACTGCGTTTGTAAATGAATAACTTAATTTTATCCTCCCCTCAGTTACTAACCCATATGTCCCCTACTAACTTCCTAGTCCTGCCACGTTAGTGGCAGGGCAGTAGTTCCCTTTCCAATGTTCCCTTACCCACTCTAAACCACTGTTTGGACACTTGATCCTCAGTGTTTTGGAGGACAAGCAGCCTAGAAGGGTCACTAGATCTGTTGTTGCTTGATTTCCTTTGTACTCCTTTGTACTTTGTACTCTTAAAATTGCAGGCTCGCAATCGCTCGCCACGAAATAATCGACACTTAAATGGCACGAAAGGTCTTAAAATTGACAACAAAATGGGGTGAAAGGTATTAAAATCGCCAAACTAATGGGCCGAACGTCTTATAATCTCAAAACTAGTGGGGCTAAACATTAGGGAGAAGGGGGTCCAGAAAAACGGTCTTCCTCCCCTTAACCACACAGTCCCCCCCCCCCCACTCAAAAATATATAGCCAAACTCCACTAGTCAGAGCACAAGTCCCAGGAGAGTGCTCAGAATCTATAATTGCTGTTGAACGCGTTAGGGGGAGAGCGAATGTTGCGCAGTTTGAAGCACTTTAACCAATTCAGCACGGTTTTTTCACTTCATTCCCACTATCATTTAGTGAGTTTATGTACAGTCGTGGTCAAAATATATATGAACACCTTCTATCGATCAAAACAAGACGGTGTGTATTAGCTTGGGAAGCAGTTTGATTAAATTGTTGTTGCTCAAGCTGTGTTTCAAAATAGTTCGCTAGCTGATCATAGCTTTAACTCCAAATAGTGTACAGAACTCAAAATTGTTTGATCAAGAAGCTGGTAAACTACTATATGATATACTGGAGACTCGGGCAAAAATTTAAAATAAATTTTCCCCAAGAATTTCAGTATTGTTCAGTACAATTTTCATTGCAGGCGATTATAGTTATACAAAATTGCATATTGACGCCATCATATTGAAAGTGTTAAACGCTATTGAAGTATTGCATTCCTAAGCTGTTCGTATATTTGTAATAGCTTGAATCACTTGTACACATCGAAAGACTATAAATAATACCAACATGTTTTAAAGTAAAGTTGGGAACTAAAAGGAGAACAATCGCGGAGAGTATTAGTGCTCCTTTCTAATCCCTAATCTGCACCCCAATCAATTGATAATGAAGCAGTATGTTGAAGATATAAGGATAAGCAAATTTTCTATCGACGATATGCCAGAACGTGGTACAATCGATGCTATCTTAATAGTCAGGCAGCTGCAGGAAATGTATCTACTTAAAGATAAGGATCTGTATTATGTGTTTGTAGACCTGGAGAAGGCCTTTGATAGGGTGCCCAGATAAGTTTTGCAGTGGGCTATGAGAACATTTGGCATAGAAGAGTGGCTGGTGTGTGTGAAAATGAAGATGTACAAGGACTCATGAACGGTAGGGAGAGTGAAAGGTGTACTGAGTGAGGATTTACAGTTCGCGTACGAGGACTCACGAACATCGGTGAAGGTGAAAGGTGTACTGAGTCAGGAGTTTACAGTTTGCGTCATAGTCCACCAGGGTTCTGTATTTAGCCCTCTCCTCTTTGTTATGGTTCTGGAGGCATTATCTGGTGATTTCAGAGCTGGGCTCCCCTGGGAACTGCTATACGCAGATGATTTAGTACTTATCGCAGATAGTGCGCGGGATGCTGAGGCCACGTTCAGGAGGTGAAGAGAGGGCATGGCAATTAAATGGTAAAGAGTTAATATAAATAAGGCCAAGGTAGAAAACAGTGGTGCATACCCATGCCAGTATGCAGAAAAGGGGTACGCGTGAACTCAATACAGTGTAGCGTCTGCCACAGCTGGGTACATCATGGGAAGAAGGGATGCACTAGAATAAAGGGACCTCTACCAACGGAGAAGTCCGAAATTGAGAAATGTGTATGCATAGTATGCAAAGGTGAGTTTTTGTTCAATTACTGGCTCAAGAGTGTTAACTTTCGCAATGAGGCACTCGAGATGGTGGACAAGTTTTGCTACTTAGGTGATACCACCTCTGTTGGTGGTCGGGCTGAGGCCGCCACCATCATCAGAATAAGATTCGGCTGGGGAAATATTAGAAAACTTTTGCCACTACTCACCATGAGAAGTTTCCCTCTCGCCTTTAAGGGAAAGGTGTACGCTTCATGCGTTAGAAGTGCAATGACATATGCTTCAGAAACGTGGCCTGTCAAAGCGGATGACATCAACAGAATGGAACGCAATGAGATGGATGTGTGGTGCCAAAGTTCAAGATAGGATATCAAGTGAAGAGCTAAAGAGAAGGTTAGGTATCAAAAGTATCAGTGATGAGATGCGTACTAGCAGGCTTGGATGGCTTGGACAGGTGGGGAGGAACTAAGCTGGGTGAAAAGATGCAAGTCCATGAATGTGGAGGGAGCTGGACCAAGAAAGACGTGGGATCGGACCTATCGGTATGATCTTAAATCAAAGAACCTGACAAGTGATGCATCTCTTAATGAGGGTTTCCTGGAACGCCGCCAAATGGACGTGAGACCGGGACTGCACTTCATGTATGTATGGATAGTGTATACCTCCTCCCTTACAGAGATTAGGGAACACACGCCTTTTGACACATTCCCACCGGTACTCTGTCCAACTCTCTAACCCAAGAGTGAACCGATTCTCTGTGGATTTCTTCTACTCAACAATTATGATTTGGAACTCTCTCCCTCAATCTGTCTTTCCCTCATCCTATGACTTAAATTGCTTTGAGCTCCATATGTCCAGACATTTTGATTTTAACGTACCTTAAATTTAGCTCTCATTCACTCCAACTTCTGAGGAGACACTTGTTACAGGCTGCTTTGTATTTTGTCACTCTCATACACATAGAAAAACAAGATCCGGAGACAACAAAATGCAGCAAAATTATCTACTTAGCATGTGTAGTTAACATTCGGCAGGTTCTCTTTGCTGATATTTGGTGTGCAAATAACGTTGGTCTTTGTGTTCAATGTCGTGGAGGCAGTCGTTGAGGAGGAGTAGTGTGTCCAAGGTTCCGGAGGTGACAAATCTCGGGATACAAGAGCCACAAAAGTCAGTAGCGGAAATCCGGCAGGTTCACTTCGTCCATTTTGGCTCTGCGAACAACCATGGGCTTAGTGTTTAATGTCATGGAGGCAGCCATTAAGGAGTAGTGCGTCAAATGTTCCTGAGACGACCAAACTCACTTTAGCAAAACATACCCCTTTCTAGCCGGCTAGGAAATTACTGGAATGCACTTGTTCATGCTCACCATCTAATTTTAATCATTAGGAGTTGTAACAATATTTATGACCACCACTCGACAGTACACTCTGAGACATAAATGCTGGTCTTCATTTTATAAGCTAGCTCGGACTGTTTATTTCCTATGTTTATTTCTTTACCAAATGAATACAGCGAAGGTTTATTTAAAGCAATTGCAGGAGCAGAAAGAGCAGTCCTCAAGTGTATTATATATCTTCCGTCCCCGAATGTATAGTCGGGGTCATGAATACTAATCTTTATAATATACAGTATATATATATATACATATATATAATATATATATATATATATATATATATAGATATATATATATATATATATATATTATATATATATATATATATATATATATATATATACATACATATACAG
The DNA here is from genome assembly GCA_032716605.1 of Paralithodes platypus. NCBI lineage: Eukaryota > Metazoa > Arthropoda > Malacostraca > Decapoda > Lithodidae > Paralithodes > Paralithodes platypus. Next base: position 16,649,996 of record CM064554.1, read on the forward strand.
TATACATAACCGTCCTGGTGGTGTAATGGTTACAGTGTTTAAAAATATGTGGGTGATATCCCAGGTTCGAATCCCGGTGGATCATATAATTTGTATATGCTTTCATTAATTTCAATGGAGGTGTTTAGTGTTGTGGTGAAATTAATACAAATATAATATATATATATATATTGTTATGCCGGGATATAATATTTATATCTCGTTACCCAGTCTGCATTAAAATCCAATAATGGACTTATAGAACGTAAATATCCTCAACAGGAACACGTCGAACACGTTCTTAATCACAAAAATAGGTATTCAATCAGGTGCTACAAAACTCAATGACAACACACATGTAAATTATACACATATAGTTTATTCGATGGCATAGGGTTTATATCTTAATACTCATATTGGTTCTTGCGATATACTCCGGATCTCTCAATGCGTTGCATAATTATTTCAATGTTAAGATCACGGATATATCGAGCTAAGTGAGGACTGAGAGTTAACTTAACTATTATAAGAAACAGTAAGCAACACATGGAATGCATTTAATTATAAATATTCAGTCTCTAATCAAGAACACAAAATATAACATATTGTGGAAATATAAAGTAGGAAATATACAATTACAAGAATGAACACGTGACCTATAGAATCAACCCTTGATAATAATATATATGGGAGTCAAGTGTCTAACGTGTATTTATTCTTTAAAGTACAAGTTTCCCCGGATATGAGAGAATGAACGAATTGAGAAATAAAACAAGTATATGAATGGCTGGTTGAGTCACGCTCACGGGGGGTGAGGGGCGCTCGTGGGCAGGTTAATCAGCACGGGTAGGGTGGCTGATGACCAGGTAAATAGCTCAGGTTATTCTAGTTACTGCGGTCTTGGAAATTCTATTTACTATTTGTGCGATTATAAACTTAGTATTCGGGAGAATGAAGTGAAAGTAATGGGAATGCTATGCTGAATTACTTTTACAATTCAATCTACTATTAACTTAATTTGAGTAAATTATGATCTGAATATATATTTCTTCAATCGATTATATGTAACAATATTAACTCGGGTCGAGGAATTCAGATTTAATATTTACTCTCTGATCATAAATGAATAAACGATTAATATCTCTTAAGCGAAATAGATAGAAAGTACAGTTAACAGAACTAACGTAGTTAACTAATACTGAGGAACGCTTAAATAAAATTAGCGTATACGAATACAATATTAATTATAAGTAAATGACGTACACGACAAAGTTGTACTAAATAAAATACCCAAAAAGGTTTAATAAGATATCTGAACTAGTTAACAGAGTCTTATATAGAATTCACACAATAAGCGGTGTATTCGAATGATGAATAATTAGATAACAGAATCTATGCAAGGTTAGAATTCCTAGACAAGAAGAATCAGAATTATCTACATCAGTTAGCAAATGAACATAAATACGGTTCATATAATAATTGAAATAACGCTTAAACAAACGAGCTTAAATTTAGAATCTCGGGAAGAAAGTATATATAATAAGTAATAACAATTCTTCACGAGGGGGGACTGAGATAAACAGAATATGAAATTGAGCGTAGGTTCTAGGTAACAGGTTATTATCTAAAGAAGGGAATAATTACACGCAATACACTTCGACTTCAACTTGCAACATACATAATAGAATTAGACATATACAAGGAAAATCTGTGAGTATTTGGCCAAGTGATTTAATGAACACAAGTATATAACGTATATGCGTAATACGTTCTAGGAGAGTTATATATCAAATATGAACACTTAGATCTTAGGCACAGATCTATATAACAATTACTACAAATTCTGAGGGATTAACACATACACAATGAATAAGGATCTTGGGCACAGATCTATAGATAATTTAGCACTGTAATATTCACATATTTTAACCTTACCTTCACAGCAATAATCACAACGTAAGATAATCAGAGACACTTAGGGTAATATAGGAGGGTAGAGAGTTGAGAGTAAGTCTGGCCGACGTTGAACGTAGATCCACAGGGCAGCACTTCAGGAGGAACTACTTCTCACAATCAGGACTTCAGGATCCGGACTTCAGAAGGCACACAGCAGGTTCGGCATACTCTCAAGCAGGGGGGGAAGGGCAAGACAAGGCTCCACTGTTGTTAGATGTCCCGCACTTCTCAGACTTAAGGACATTACCCCAGTGGATGTTTGCTTACTTTTCCTATTATTTCGTTGAGGCTATGTTTGACTTAATTCTTGCCTCTCACTTATAGGAATTCAATGTAAAAAGGATATTGTGAAACGTTGTGATAAAGTTGTGATGGTCAATACTTAACTAAGACATACATGGTAATTATTGTTAGGTACATATGGATGATAGTTTATTTATTTAATACTTAGGTGATAGTTACTTAGCTTAGTATGCATGTAATATTGATTATAATGATTACTTCATAATTGAAGCTTTTTGGCAAACTTTGTAATAGTTCGCCTATCATTTCTTCTTCTGCTATGTTTGATAGTTCTCCAGGCCCACCATAATGTGTAGACCTAATTAGTTCCACTTGTTCAGGTAGCATTCTAGCCTTTGGTGTTTTACTTGCATAAACATTTCTTTGTTATACTGCAAATCAGGGGTCTCGACAAATGGTGGCTGGTGATTGGCGAGCGTAGTTTGAAACCGCTGCTGTGATAGGATATCAGGATTTCCCTTTACCTGGGGTGACTGTCCTAGATGACCTGGTCCCGTGTCCCATAGAGTCTGGGAAATTCCTGAGGTCATGGGGTGCTCGGGTAGATGTTGTTTCCTCCTTTTCTTCTGTTCCCGCTTCTTCTCTCTGCTAATTTGTAGGCTCGCAATCTTGCAGGTGTCCCTGGATCCCGTTCTTACTAACTTCATATATATATATATAAGGAAACGTTTGTTTGTGTTTACCTTAAGGGGTTAAGATTTTTTTGTTATAGTTGTTTCGCTAGTTGAAGATTCTGGTCGATTCTGGTTGAATGTAGACTCTGGTTTACATCCTTTATTATTCTGTTCTTATTTAAAAAAAAAAGTAAATGATGCCACCACCTTTCTCTATTCTCTCTCTTCCCTCTCCTTATCAACGTGTTTATGAGTGCGTGCTTGTGCGTGAGAGAGAGAGAGAGAGAGAGAGAGAGAGAGAGAGAGAGAGAGAGAGAGAGAGAGAGAGAGAGAGAGAGAATGACAGAAAGATATAAATATACCGATTGTATAGAATTAAAACATTTATGGTACAAATTACATATGACTACACTTCGAGAGTATCCACTTATACTGTCGAACCTAGAAAATTTGATTTAGTAACTTTGCTTTAGAAATTAATCCACCTTTTGAGTATACCTTTTAGCATTTCTAAATTATATTTTAGTTGTTAATATAAATGTTTGTATTGAGGTTGACAAGTGTTTGGGAGCATCAAGGGGTTAATCTGTGAATTTGGTTCTGGAAGGGACTGACAACGTAGAGTACAATCGTCAATAACCCATGCACTGTAATTAGGGCAGAGGTATTGACTCAAAAAGATTGAGTATTTCCAACCGGTTTAAATATTAGCTAGATTACTCTAGTCAATTTTTTGTTATCAAGAGTTTTGGTCTAATTATGATAAAAAATACTCTAGTACTAGCCGGGATAAATATAAAATGACGCCTCAGTACCGAGGGAGTCACATAAAAAGAGCTAATAGATCTCCAAGTCCTCTAACCAATAGGGTATTCCAGAATACCATGCTCTGTCATCCATTTATTCAACACATTCAGTATTAGGAAGCCCTTTTCTCCTACTTTATTCAGGCAATGGTTAGACAATTTGATTCACCTTAGGAAGGTCCATTAAGAATACAAAAACTAAAGTATATTTCATTTAACCGTCTGACTTCCCAAATTCCTTCCCAAACTAAATAAAATCGTCTATTAATAACCATAATCAAAGGAATACCGAAGGGGTCAACCTTGTCTTGCTAAACAGTGGCATGTGGTGTAGTTGGCAGCACACTCGGTTAACAACCAAGAGGACCAACATTCATTATTCGGTAAGTGAAGATGTTTGTGCAGACAGTCTCTTAAGGGAGCCCACCTCCCTTTTTTTTCTCTTTCTCTCCCTCTCTCTTTGGCTTGTATCCATTTGGCCCCATTCAACCTACTGTTTTAAGACACTTAATCCCATCCAGGTGTCAATATTTTCCTGGTGAGCGGTTAACAGCAAGCTAAATTTGTATATATTTCGATAGAAAAATGTCTCCGGCGAAGCCGAATTTCTCCATACAATGCTGGCTCGCTTTCGCTCGCCAGGAAGAAATCGACACTTGGATGTGGATAAACGTCTTAAAAGAGTTGGCTGAATGGGGCCGAATGGATACAAACTAGGGAAAGAGAAAAAAAGGAGAGGAAGATAAAAACAAAAACGGGGACCCCCTTTACTTAACACATGATGCTTCTGTTCACCAGGTAATAATTAGGAAATCGGGGTGGCCTGTAGCGACATTGGTAGAGTACTTGGTTTCTAACCGGTAGGACCGAGTTCGATTCTCGACAGGTGGAGATGTTTGGGTAATCTCTTCACACCCCTTGCCTATGTTTTGCCTGACAGTAAAATAGGTTACGCGTCAGGGTGAAAAGGGGTCTTCGGGTCCTCCAGCCCTTCAACCCATTAACACATAAATGCACAAATAAATAAATAAATACATAAGAAAATGGAGTTAGCAGGATATTAGTGACGTTACATATGGGTTAATAACCATTAGTAAACAAAGTTAACCTACCAGATCTCCTTAGAGTTCCATTATTTCTTTTATTTGTTTATTTATGTATATATTTTGTTATCATCAGACCTCTTAGCAATCTTAGAGCTTGTAATGATCACATCGCAAGGGCACCTGTATCCAATAATTTGTATCAGAGTCTACTGTAGTTTATGTTATACTAACAGTCTAGTGTTCTAATATGTGGTCATTATATTCGTGTGTCAAGGAGTTTCTCTGATTTTAAGCTACACACATTTTATATCGTCAAAATGGTAGAAATAACAGCCTTTTCTTTATTATATGTTGAATCCGAGTATAATCTATATTTTATTAATTTCAACCCAACACCAAACGCCTCCCATGAAATTAATGAAAGCATATATGTGATCCAATGGGATTCGAGCCTGGGTTATCACACACAGATCTTTAAACACTCTAACCATTACACCACCAAGATAGTTAAAGGTTTATGCACATGGCTACGACTTATTATCCATTCTCGAATACTGGATATCAATCAAATCATGTACATATTCCCAACCGCGCTATGGTAGCCTACTGTTTAAGTGAGAGGATAGAATATTCATGTGGCACAAATCTAATAGGCGGCCTCGCTACGAAATAGCCCTGAACCTCGTCTGACACCGCCTTAACCCGTCAAGTGCGGGGAGACTCTTATGAGTTTTACCGGTCAGCCGCGGAAAGACTCCTATGATCCTAGGCCTAAAAAAAATTTGTTTTAAACCTCTCCAGTAATTTTTTTTTTTTTTTTTTGTTGCCCCTTGGCCATGCCAAATATCACTCCTCCACATCCCCTCCTTCCCCCTCCCCCCCCCCCCCCCCCTTCAATTATCACCTATTTTCCCTGTTATTCCCTTATTCTTAGGTATATTTTCGTGCTAACAATAGCGAGTTGCTAGCAGGGCATGTTCATAATGTGTTACCAAGCGTGAGAAAAAGAAAGAGAAAGAGATAAGGAGAGAGACGTCAGTGTCGCTCCAGGCATCGTGAGAGGTGGATGTTGGCCAGGCTGGCTCACACTTGATGAATGTAACTCTCGCTCTCATTTCGCGATTTTGACCAGCCAAACACTGTTTCCACTTGTTTCATTGTTGTAACAGGTTAATATCTTCATATTAAACGTAAAATAGGCGCATATGGATAAGTATTAATGATATTTATGGTAAGATAACGAGTTTAGTGAATGGAAACAGTGAAATAGGTCCGCACAGGACTTTGGTGTAATTCCCCCCCCCCCCCCCCCCCTTGCGCACTTCTTAGGTTAAGGGGGGATGGGCCGCTTTTCTGGACCACATTCTCCCTCATGTTTAGCCCCATTAGTTTTCAGGTTTCAAGATTGTTGCCCCATTAGTTAGTCGACTTTTCGCCCCATTTCTTCGTCAATATTTAGACCTTTCGTGCTATTTAGATGTCGATTTTTTCCCTGGCGAACGATAGTGAGCCTGTAATGTTGGAAGAACCGGCCTTTGGCTAGGAAATTTTTCTACCGAAAAATTTATAAATTAAACTACAAGGGGGATCTAATGGATGTTTTTTTTTTAAATTTGATGGAGGTATAGGAAGGAAACTAAGAAAATCATAAAAAGATCAATAAAAAGATCAATAAAAAGGCAAATAAACGGCTCATCTCCCCTAACTCTCTCTCTCTCCTTTGGCCCTCCAGACTCCTGGCGCTCTACCCTTTTCACTAGTTTTTGTTTATATTTCTTGCACAAAGTCATTCCATTATCAAACCTCCTCTAGCATATTTGTTTTCACTTGGCGGAACGCGTAATCACTTAGAAATTGATTAATCCTTACTTAATGGTGAAAGTGATCTACTAAAAATATCTACATCGCAATAATATTATTTTTATTAATCTCACCACCACACCCCCAATGAAATTAATTAAAGTATATATGATCCTCCGGGATTCGAACCCGGGTTATCACACACATATTTTTGCCACCTTAACCATTACACCACCAAGTTTTTGTAAGTAATTATTTAATTACAGATTTTCAGAAAAAGTTGAATAATCAAGATGAGGTCACATGGTAACAGACCAGCAGGAATGCAAAACGTGTAATATATATATATATATATATATATATATATATATATATATATATATATATATATATATATATATATATATATATATATAAGTTTAAAGACCGTTTTATCCACAAATAATGTGGTTACACTCTAAACTCATATCACGTCCTAAATGGCGGCTTTCCAGGCGGCCCTGTCAAGGGCTGCGTCAGTTGTTAATTTCTTTATTTTGAGGAACGTTCTAGCCAAAATGCCTAGACGCACAGAGTTTGAAGCAATTTAATTCATAGGGTGAGGGAAAGACTGATTCTGGGAGAGAGTTCCAGAACTCAGCTGTTGAATAGAAGAAAGTTTGTGATTAACGTTTCACTCTAGGGTTGGAGAGTTGCACATAGTAGGGGTGGGATTGTGTTGCAAGACGGGTGCTATGTGCTCTACGAAGAGGGGTGGTATAGCCTACACTGAGAGAGCTCTGAGGAACACCGATTATTGTAATAACGGTAGAATAGTGAGAGATATGCAATATTTCGGCGAAGAGAGAGGTACTGCAGAAAATTGATGAGTGGACGTGAGTTAATGAGACGGAAGGCTCTCTTTTCTACTTTGTCTAGAAGTGCTGTGTGAGAGGATCCTCCCCACACGTGTGCAAAATACTCAATACAAGGATGCACCGTGCCCCAGTATAGAGCAAGAAGCTGCGCAGGAGCAAAACACCCCACAGAGGCGGTTGAGCACACCCAGCTTTTGGGAAGCTGTTTTAGCAAGAGTGGTAATATGACGTACAGTACCCACAAACATACTTATATTATAGGATTTATATCAACCAAGCATATGAAAGTGCGTAACATAAGGGAATCTTCTAATGGATATACACAAAAGTGGATATCTGTTGGTGCATGTGCTGCAATCTAAAAGTTTAGTTCGAAATTCCCAAGCAAATAACATTATAACTTCTTAATCTCCCAGAACTCTAAACCATTCAAAAACTAATCTCATTGATTTGACTCAAATAAGAACAAACTAAGACAAATACATACATAGGATCAACAGATCAAACAAATACAAAACAAGGAAACAAGTACAATTTACCGTATGCTAGAGTGCATCGTTCACAAACACAACGTCAACGAGGTCAATAATGCAGTAATATCCTTGACATTCAAGACAAATTGTAAAAACACAATTACCCAGATAAATGAGCACATTGCATCTAGGCTAATTGTTTGAATTTTCCGGGAATATGAGTGTAGACACAACAATTATATCAAAATGATGGCCCAGAAATGATGATGCGCGAGTTGCAAATTGGTATTGCCTTTGTTTGATGGCTGGAGTTGTTTTACTTCCGCTTGTTATTGCAGTTGTGTTGATGTGTTTTATTGTTTTACGGTTGCTTATTTGTATTATTGTGTTTGTTGTGTATGTTGCCTTTCGTTGTTTTTGTTCATTGTTATCGCCTTGACACGGGTTTTGCTGATTTCATTGCTTTGCTGTTGATTGTTGTTTTATTGCTCTGGTACTGCTGTTTGGCTTAATTGCCACTTTTGTCTTGATGCACTTTGTTTTGATGTTCGTTGCTGTTATCGGGTTTCAAAGTTTGTTGATTTGAGGCGGTATATTGTTTGGTGATTCTGATGTTCGTTGTAATTGTAGTGACTGCAGTGGAATGGCGGATTTGGCCGTTAGTATTTTATATATCATTGATTGTGTAACTTACCTTGTTGTTGATCCTAGTACTGATGTGTCAAGTCCCCTTTTGGGTTACACAAACATCACCATAGACTACCTAATGTTATATTAGCCAAGGTACTCAATGCCTATTTTTTAGAGGTGTGGTGGAGTGGTCTTACCACTGGACTGGTGATTCAATGGACCGGGTTCGAATCCTGATATGTCAATGGGAAGATATTATTTGGATGGAGTTTGTGTTGTACCAAGTATCAGTGCATTACCAAAAAGCCCACTGAAACGCCAAACATATCCTAATTTTTCCCTGATTAAATAGCACTGTATGAATATTCCCATATTCAAAATATATTACGGGGGTGCAATGCTTGGTGAGTTAATTGCTCAATAGGTGGCGTTCTGAGGCGTTTCTAGGGGGTGAGATGTAGTATTGGCAGGATAAGGGCCAGAAACACTCGGAGATCAGGGATGATGATGTTCGACCACTTACACATCTTCGGCGAGTCCATAGGAGAAGTTGTCCCATCAACGGCAGGAGTCAGCATAGCGAATTGTATCCTCAGTGATCCCATCAGTTCATTGTCGAAGAACACCCTAAAGTAGTCAACAAGGGGTGGGGGGGTGGGAGGGGTGGCATCCTTTCCAAATGGCAAGGAGTCTTGAATTCCCACAAGCAGTCGAAGTCGGGCTCCCTTCTGGCAAATTCTGGACTTTGAACTCATGTGAAGGTCTCCAGGATCGTCTCTTTTGCAGCTGGATGTGCTGTGGGTGTGGGGCTTCGCATAGGGGTGATATCTAAGCTTCAGGTTAGTCAGGTGAGTTGGGATCAGGAGAGGAAGGGAGAGAAGGTGGTGGTTGGAGGAAACATCATGGGCACTTAGGGCAATGAGATGGGCTGTGGGGTGGCAGTGTTGTGTTTATGGAAACTGCCTTGCACCACCAAGTGGGTGGTCATCCATGGGTGGAGAATTTTGAGTGTAAGATGTACCTTGTTTTGGCGATGGGGGTGCCTGGCACTCGCTGTGGGCTGTGTGGCCATGAGGGGAATGGGTGAGGTCATCGGTGGAGACGCCCACAGCATAACCACATGTGGGCACATATAGAGTGGTGGTGCATCACACATACGCGGCTGAGACATAGGGTTAGGGTCAACCTGAAGTTTGCCTCTATCACTCTCTCCCTCCTCCTCCTCCTCTCTCCATTGCTTATCTCTCTTTTGTTCTCCCACGCTTCCATCTCCCATTTGTTCTCGCTCAGCAGCCTCCAGCATGTCTTTAAAATCAGTGAATTCACCCTCATGCTCACTATCAGACACATTTTCCCTTCTAGATAATGTTGAAACATCTACCTGTAGTTTGCGGTGTATAGCACTATCATCAAGGTCTACGGTGGGCTGCAGTCCATGTTGTGGCCTGGTGGCAAAGCCACTGCAGGAGCCGAGTGATTGGATAAGGTCGATGGACTTGCTTCCTTTGCAGTGGGTGGTGAGGAACTGGGCGAGTCAGAGAGACTCAGTTACCGTGGCTAGTAATGAGTATATCCACTATTGACCACCAGATGTCACACAGGAGCATACTTTAGGGTGAGCAAGTGCAAAACGTAAGAGTAAGTCATCTGCTTGTTTCGCTTATTTGTACTGGAATGTATCCATATCCCACTGTGTGAGGGTTAAGCCCAGAGAGAGCAGAAAATACATCCTCAGAAGAGATTAAGACATTAGGCAAAAGAAAGAGAGATGGGGTGGAGAGGGAGGAATAACATTGGAATCATCCAATTTAGAGTTTTTAGTGAAAGCTTGAGCTAAGAGTTCAGCTTTATCAGAGGATGGAGTGATGGTGGTGTCATCAGAGTGGAAAAGTGGAGATAAAGATGAGGAACTAAAATTGTTCAGAGAGATTTTTGGCTACACGCCAGAGAGACTGGCAAGAACAATAGTTAGAATGATGAGCTTGTTGCCAAGTTACTCCTTCTGTATTATGATACTTAGTTTTCTAGTATACTACATATTCCTAAGCTATTTTATTAAGCATGTCCATTCACAGCTATGAGGCTAAGGAACAACAACCCACAAAGATTGTGTCCGATTTCAATACAATTTGGTGTAGGAAAGTTTGTTGTGTGTTTAGACAAAAGTTATTATGTTTGAACTGATGTTCCGTTCACCCGTGCACATACTATATTACTATATAGAACTGGATTACTATACAGAATATTATGTAAGTCAATATACTTCCATGCAATTTAAGAACAAGAGCTGTGCCTAACTCTATCCAATCCGTTTGACGCATGTCAAACACATATTCTCTCTTTCCATCATGCATTGTATTAAAGTAAAAGAAATTAGCAAGAAAATAGTTAGAAATTGGGAATCATTGGATGGAGCAGTTGATTATCTCAAAGAAAATCGGGGGGGGGGGGATCGAACGATGCCAGACACCGCTATCCATGGTATCACTTATATTTAATGGGAGGCATAGGAACTTTCCAATAAACTGCTGGATGGTGAAAAACAAATCGTGAAAAGAGCGAAATATTCACACTAGGTCAATATAATTTACTCATACTTGATCATCACTATTTACCAACTTCATCGTGTAAGCATGTAATTCCAAAGTTAAATAATTGTTCAATGACTGTCAAGGGTGAATGTGCAATCTTGTGATCTAAATGTTAAGGTGTTGTAATTCCAAAGATCAAATTGTATTTTCATTTACCGTATGTTGTACCTCTCTCTCTCTCCTACCCACTGTAATATATACGCATAATAGACTCTCTAAACCCCTCCCCCAAAAGAAAAGCAGTACGTGAATTCGATATTTACAAAGATAAACCGGAGGTAACTAACAGGCTAAAGGAATGGCCCCCCAGCACAAATCCCAATGCCAGAGAATTTGCCTGTAGCTCCGAGATCAGAGTGGGGAGAAAGGGATTTGAGAGTCGGTTCTAGTGGGATCGCTTAGTTGATGCCGGCTGGCTGAATAAATGCATACATGAATATTACACTTAAGAACAAAAAACGAGAGAGGAGAAAGGAATGTTTCAAGTCCGACTGAGAGAAAGAGAGATCGATAGATATATCGTATGTAATTATAGATTGAAAGATATATATATATATATACATATATATATATATATATATATATATATATATCAATTAATTGTTTACTAAAGTATTCAATATTCAGAGACACAATGGCGAGTACCGCAATTATGTTATTTTTGTATTATAGATCCAATAATGAAACATTCATTGTATACACCCAATTAATGGTGGTCTTCAAACCAGCTGACATTTGGTCATGGCTAAGATCGAGGGACAGGGCATATCGTTTCCATTCAAAATCAATAACCAGGGCTTATCAAGGTCATATAACCCTTTGAGGATTATGCAGCGTTTTGGCACTCTATTCTGGCTCTCATAAAACGATTATTAAGATTAGGGAGAATCTCTAGGAATCAAATGGGTAATAATCAAATAGATTTACCCTTTAACGCAAACAATCTCTTTTGTAATCCAGCTTTTCTCTCCTCTTTAATCTACTCTTCAAATAAGGGGATTTTGCGAAAGCAGATTATCCCAAAACATTGAAAACCTTGATCAAATAGAAGAATACACACATTCACACCTATTCATAGCCTCCGATAGTGCAGTTGGAATGATGTACTGTACATGCTAAGATTGGTATGCAGGATTCGAAACTGCATAATAAATCGTAGGTTTGTGCAGCATTCTTTAACTGTCTTCGTGGTGCAATGCATAAGTGTGTTGATTTTCGGTGTGAGCGTCCTGGGTTCGAATCCCCGGACTGCCACATGTGTTTGTTAATTTCATTAATCGAGATTAGGAGTAAAGTTGGTTAGTGGAGAGAACATAATAATTATATATTAAGCATCGTAAATGGAGGGGGGAGTGTATTTGTACTTTACGTAGCAAATACATGTTTTTCAAGAATTATGAGTAAGGCATAGCTGCTTCGAATCTATATTTAATAAATTGGACTCTGCAACGAAACTGCTACTTTTGGGCGTAATATACAGGCGGCAGAAGCGTAGTTTAGCTCGTTTTGATTATATATATTATATATATATATATATATATATACAGCATATGCAAGACAGTCACAGCAACACGTGAACTTATATAATGCTGAATATACACAGGGAAGAAAGGAAAATAAACACGGAGTCCCAAGTGCTTTCGTGTATTACATCTTCAGGGGACAGAGGACAGACAGAGGACAGACAGAGAATGATCATATACAATGTGATATTATTGAAGTGCGAAATACCTACACGAAAACAAATACACACTCATACTAAGTAATATAAAAGTATAAAGGAAAGACAGTGATATGCATCAATAAAAGACTCAAAGGATTATTTGAGGTTTCGATTATACTAAAATATCGTCATAAACTATATACCGGTTCAGTATATTATTAAAAACAAATCTCGAAATGTGACAAAAAGATCGAGTCAATATATACCGGCAACAATTAAAATACAGAAGGTACTGTATGTCTGAAGCAGTTATAAACCCTTATATCTAATTACAAATATATAAAACCCTAAATTTTAATTTGTTTACAAATACAATTGACAATCAAATGATCTAATTTAGGGTTTTATATATTTGTAATTAGATATAAGGTTTTATAAATGTTTCATATATATATATATATATATATATATATATATATATATATATAGAGAGAGAGAGAGAGAGAGAGAGAGAGATAATGAGTTTGTATGGCAGAGTTAGAGTGGGTACGGTACCAAGAATAAGAATGAATGTAAACATAAATATACAGAAATGGAAATGAATAAATTAAGTAGGCACATAACAATATGCAGACATCGAGAGAGATACAGAGCGAGAGAGGGCGGCAAAACTGAGTAAACGCCTGGAACAGCAAGAAGAGAGAATGAAAGTGGAAGCATGCAAAACAAGAGGAGGGGAGAGAGTTCATTTGGAAAGGGGTGAGGAAACAAAGAAGAAGGAATTTAAGGGGAGACATGGCGCTTTTCTAGACCACCTTCTCCCTCATCTTTAGACTCATTAGTTTGGCAATTTTATGAAATTTCGCCCCATTTCTGTCAATTTCAAGACCTTTCCTGCCAATTAGGTCTCGATCTTTTCCTGGCGAGCGATAGCGAGCCTGTAATTTAAGAGGAATCGGCCTTCGGCCAGGACATTTTTCTACCGAAAAATGTACAAATTTATCTTGAAAGGGGGTCTAGGGGGCTTCATTTTAAGCTTGATGGAGGTCTAGCGAGGAAACTAGAAAAATAATAAATAAATACAAAAAAATGACCAAAACAAGAAGGATCTCCCCTTAAATGAAGGCAAAAGAACGGGCTGGTATGTATCATATACTAGAACATTGGAAGTAAAAAGCTCCAGTTTAAATAGAGGGAAAATACCGAAATTTGGGTTGTATTGCAAAATACAGGATTATAATTAAAACACAACATTCGTAAAGGAAAGCAAATAACTAAATGGCTAGTATCAAAAATAAATACCAATGAAAAACAAATCGTCATATGGAGTCAAAACACGGAATTATTTATATTATTCATTAGTTCACTGAAATAAAAATAGGTAAGTTTGTTAATGAGAGTACTAGATTAGAGTGATATGCATACCAAACTAGACCATTTTGAGTAAAAATAAGGGACTCTGGTTAAAAAAGGTGTCTGCATCACATCAAATAAATTGATAATGAAGACGTGATAACATATACACTATACAGGGTGATTCAAAAACCCCTCGACTAAAGCAAACTTCCTTATTATCAAATATTTGTTACAATTACCTTACTTTTTGTGCCATTTGTCTTCAGTTACGGCCAACATATTACTTCAGATTCCAGAAGGACCTCTAGTAAAAGGAGGAATAAAATACAAACTAAAACAACTCTTCAATACGGTGACCACTTATGGGTTTTATAGTTTCACTTATATATTATTACATTCGATTTAGGAAAGGCGTCTATTAGTCAGACATAAAAGGAATATAATCATGTTACCAATTCATCTGTTAGTAATATAACTAATTCAGAATATGGATTAAAAGTAAACTTCTATCGGTTGCAATGCATAACAAGGTGGTAGCGCCATTCTAGGACATACTATGCTGTATATTAAAGTTATGTAGTGACTGTAGGATAAACTAAGTTTAAAGGAACTGATGCCATCGTTTTCCCAGCTTTCTGCAAAAGCCATGCACGTGATTCACGTTGCCTGAGAATTATCCGACAATGTCCGAACTGGAAACTAATGTTGTTATTTTGCCTCTGTTGTTCTCTATCAACAAATATGTACCGATGTGCACTAAAGAATGTATGGATTGTCTAACCCTGCTATTATGAACAGAAAACACAGCAACCCTTTACTGGAAAATTTGCTTGTTTGCTCTCCCCACACTACCACCAACACCACAATCATGGCTGTATGGAAAGACAAGCAGGGTTCTATTTGGGCTTAGTAAAGTAGATTTAATTGCGATGCAAAATATTGAAATGTCTGAAGTGCTATAAGCAAGAAAGAAAGTATCTCTAATTTGGACAATCAATTATATACAAAATGTCCATGATATAATTACTCTAGGCCAT
The DNA here is from genome assembly GCA_032716605.1 of Paralithodes platypus. Classification (NCBI taxonomy): domain Eukaryota; kingdom Metazoa; phylum Arthropoda; class Malacostraca; order Decapoda; family Lithodidae; genus Paralithodes; species Paralithodes platypus. The sequence continues at coordinate 16,665,107 of CM064554.1, forward strand.
CGTATAAACTTAACTACTATGGGAAAATGTTACAATAGCAACTAGATGCGATATTAGTCTGCAAAATACACGTGAACCAAAACCCAACAATCCGGGTCTTCAACCGTTATTTTTATATATTTGTATTTGTTTATATATATCTATTATTTGCCAGTATGTATTTGTTCTTAACTGCTAATACATTGATGCACTGGATATCTAATTTTAGTTTGGCAAACATTGGGTGACTTTATTTGTCAACCCTCGTGAAACCGATGATGACTTTGTATTTCCAGTTAGAGCTAATTTATTGTATTCACCTAATCCCTTTCATCAACCAACGACTATTATCTTAATTAATGCTACTGCTAAATATTCTTGCTAAGCTTAGGAAGGACCTCCAAGGATCAAGGGGTTAATACCAATTTCAGATAATTATTGAACTGACTGGTTCTTCCTAAGTTGAGTAAAATCGTCTAAGGATTAAGAAAGTGTTCTTATATTCTGAGGAGAAAACCATCCATTACCATGACGCTTATAAATATTGCTTTCCAAGTTTATAAAATACAATCGGAGCACAGTCATACTCACTAGAAACTCAAAGCATAATATTCATACAATAGCAAATTCAGACACTTACACTACAAACTATAAATTCATGTTATAACAGTGCTTTAATTTACTGGCCATAACATTTATAAGCCAAACAATCAGTGTTCTAGCATCATTCACCATTGAATCTTTAAACCCACCGTGCTGTATCGTATACATTGAAACGAAGCCCGACCCTCCTAATACCATACACTCTCATTTTCTGTTATGCCAAATAAATTGAGTATGGATTGGTTATGTTTTTGAATAAACTGTAAGGTTGTTTATTTCATATACCTCTATTACCTAACATCATTCTGGACTTTCTACTAACCCTCCAGTAATGCAAATAAAGGAGAACATAGTGTTTCTCGATATGTTTCGTCTCAGCCAATCACGTTCCTTCTTTCACACAGCATAGGGTTTAAGTGATTCATTCATAAATATAAATAGTTTACTACGGATGAAATGCCACACACCTCCATACATCCCAACATTGTGTCGCAGGACTAAGTTGGCCAACTGTACATGCTAAGATAAATATGCAATATTCGAGAATGCCTAATATATCGTAGGCTTGTGCATAAACCTCTAACTGTCTTGATAGCCTAATGCTTAGTGTGCATAACTTCGGTGTGAGTATCCTAGGGTCGAGTCCTTGGAGTACCACATGTATTCATTACTCCCATTGATTTAATTAGTTAGGTTTATTTGTAAATTAATTGGGGGGTTTGTGAAAACAAATATGAATTAAATAATATACGTGACTCGAGACGGTTTACCTGGTTACAGGGGAGAGCTATGCAGACTGACTATCATTTATATACCAACCTAAGAAGCAAAATGGGAGGGAAGGGTAATAGTACATGAAGATAAGGGGAAGGGGGATGGGTGGGTGGGGGCAGTGCTCGAACGGTATGTTTTATAATTATATGTTTATTTGTTACTAAACTATAAGAGTATTTATCTTTATCAAGTTCGGGAGAAATAAGTTTAATGTAAAGCGATTCTAATATCTTTAGATCATTGGGAATTCTGGCTTTAGTAAGTATTTTGCAATAATTTACATTAAACGGGTGATCAGAATTGTGTAAATTATCTCGAATAGAAGAGTTTGAAGGATGGGAAATAAAAAGGTTCGTTCTGGCTGAACGACCTTTATGTTCGGTTACGCTTAGTATTGCCTATGTACCGAACCTTACAGTTCGGACAAGTAAATTGATATACAATGTTAGAAATACGGGAGAAAGGTAGAGAGCCTTTATAATTGAAAACCGATCCTATGGTGAATGTACTGTATTTGTCAGGATAAACCTGAAATAAATATCGGGATAGAATTCTTTAACCCTTATTTAGCGGGCTAGGTGGTCTATTTGACCGTAGCGCCCAGCCGGGTGTTTTTACCCTAAATAGGGTTGTTTACGTGATCATTTTCATGCCTAAATAAGACCCAGAGCGTAAAACAAGTATCTATCACTGAAAGGGCATAAACAGAGCTTTCCAATGACACCCCAACCATCCTTGTACAACCATTGGTTCTCTTGCAACGATCGCGCAACACGAGTGCTTAAACCATGTAATTAGGTACTTTCCCTACATAATTCCCTGTGTAGCGAGTGTGAGAGGGGATGGAAGGGTGGTTTTCACTTCAGTTGGTCCACCGCGGTGGTGGGCGGCGGTCATAGCCTTACTACGCTCCTCAAACCGCTCGGCTCTCTCTCTCAGCAACATTATGTGCTGAAGATGGCACACGACATAAGTTGTGAACCGCCACTTAGTCCAAATTTATTTCACACGACATAAGTTGCGCGCCGCCAATTAAGGGTTAAGAAGCTTGCCTTAACGTTTTATAATGTTAAAGCAAAGATGGCCATATTACGGTAGCTTTATATAAGGGGTATCTGTCTTAATAGATGTGGGACATGGTCGGGATTTAAATAAATTATCCAAGAATGACTGCATGCAGTCCTCGATGAGGCTTAGGGGAATCTGTTATTCTGGAAAAACTTTGTGACAAATTTAACAAACTAAATAACAACGAAACAGAAGGGTCTTGATAGAGTTTCATTTAAACATGTCAGGGATAAATGAAAGATAATGGATGCCTAGTCCCGTGAACATGGTTTTCCGGTACGCTTCTGTGCTTAAAATTTTATTTTTTCGGGACACAAGGACGTTTAGAAATGGAAGTGAATTATTGTTTGAAATTTCGACAGTAAATTGTATATAATTATGTTTGGAACTTAGATAGTTCAACAAATGCAGGATGTGATCAGATTTTCTGAATAGCAGGAAACAGTCGTCGACATACCATATGAAGAGTATTGGTTTGAAACTTAAGGGACAATTGTCCAACCATTTCTGCTCATGAAAACACAAACATTAATTATAGTGAGGCAGTCAGGTAGATAAATTGTTAATTTTGTGATAAAATTTGTAGGTAGTAGGGGTAGGCAGCCCCGCCCAGGGAAGTACTACCGCCAAGGTTTCGGGAGACTCAGGGAATAGCCTGAATTCCATTTTCTCTCCCAGGCCTTGGTAGCTGGATACATATCTTTCTGCCTCACACATCAGGGGTATCAGGAAAACCCTCTTTATATAACATACACATCCAACTTCACGACATTGCCCTACATTGCTATCCTCTATCCATAAAACACTACTCTTCCCACTACATATCATACATGTAACACCATACACCTTACCCAATAAATATGGCAGTACAATTGTTAAGAGCAAACCTGGTGGTCCCTCGGATATCCCCCCCCGGCAGGGTTGGGTCATTGACACAGGGCCTTCCCGATCGTCATCATGCGACTGTGTCAAGAGCATTGCAACGTCCCAAAGCTGCTCGTCGGTGCAGCTTTTTCTTTAGCAATATAAGGGGACTTCACTCTAACATCAATTCTGTACACCAATTTCTTCAAGCAGAATCCCCTACTCTCCTTTTTTTGACAGAGACTCAAGTAACATCCACATCTGACACGTCTAGATTTAATTTTCCAGGTTATCAACTGCTCCAAAATTTCAGACCTAAAGGAGGTGTATGTTGCTTCGCAAAATCTGAAATTGCCCTGGAGGAGGTTACTAGTTTCAATTGTCCCTATTTTGATTATTCTATATACAAATTAATTTCTGCTGGTAAATTTAAATACATATGTTGCATCTACCGTTCCCCAAATACTCCTCCAGAGCAAAGTCTTTTTGATTCTCTCTCCTCACAACTCAGTGTCCTCAACTTAAATGCTTCTTCTGAAATCACTGTGTTGGGTGATTTTAATGTCCATAATGTTGAATGGCTCACTCATTCAGCCAGGACTGATGATGCTGGTCTTGAATGTGAGCTATTTGCAGACTCATTTAATCTCACTCAATTAGTCAACCAACCCACCCGTGTACCAGATAATCCTAATCATAATTCCCACCTACTGGACTTATTTTTAACAACCAATTCAGAAAATTATGATGTTACAGTGAGGTCCCCGCTTGGATCTTCTGTTCACTGTCTGATACAGGCCACCTGTCTATCACCTACCACACCTTCCCACTCTGAACCTGTTTGTGTGACTAAATGGCATTACGATAGGGCAGACTGGGAGGGTCTTCAAGGTTTCTTTATTGATATTCCCTGGACCTCTTTCTTTTCTAATGATGCACACTCCACCTTGAGCCACATACAAGATTTTGTAAAAATTGGAATGGAAACTTTTATTCCTCATCAAAAGTACAGTAAAAGATCTAATTCACCTAAATGGTTTGACCATAATTGTGCTAGAGTAACTGAACAAAAAGCAATAGCCTACAATGCATACACAAGATCAAAAACACATGAAGCCTTTAATTACTTTAGAAACATCAGAAATCATGCCAAAACTGTATTAAACCTAACTAAATCAAACTTTCTCCACAAGCAGGCAAATAAACTTCTAAATAATCCAAATGATAACAAATTATTTTGGTCTACTCATAACTCATTTAAATCCAACTTCACTACTGCTTCATCCATTCCACCATTAAAATCTCCGACTGGCAATCTTGTAAGTGACCCACGAGGTAAAGCTAACCTTCTTGCGTATATTTTCTCCAACAACTCAACCTTAGATGAAATAAATCAAGATGTCCCTGTACTTAATTTTAATTCGCCTGAAATTCCCTCACTTAAGATCCACACCAGACATGTCAAAACTATTTTGCAGAATCTCTCGGTAGATAAGGCTCCTGGTCCAGATGAAATTCCTCCAATAGTACTTAAGAATTGCTCCTTGGTGCTCGCTCCTGTATTGGCAAAATTTGTCCGTCTGGTTACTCATACCTCATGCTTCCCAGTACCCTGGAAAGAAGCAAACATCCATCCAGTTCCTAAAAAAGGTGCCTCTTCAGATCCATCAAACTACAGACCAATAGCTATAACTTCCACTCTTGGTAAAGTCTTTGAAATTATATTAAATAATCACATAATGAAGCATCTTGAGAATAATAAATTAATCAGTGATAGGCAATATGGTTTTAGACGATGTCGATCAACTGCAGACATGCTTTGCCTTCTTACGCATCAAATCAACCAAGCTACAGACCAACATGGTGAAACACATACAATAGCACTGGATATATCAAAGGCATTTGATAGAGTCTGGCATCAATCCTTTTTGTCGAAGATGTCACACTACGGCCTTGCATCATTAGTTCCACTAATTTCTTCTTATCTTCATAACAGAAAAATACGTGTAATGGTAGATGGCCTTTATTCTCAATTTCACTCAATAAATGCTGGTGTTCCCCAGGGATCAGTTTTGGCCCCAATTCTGTTCCTCATTCATATCAATGATCTCATATCTACCACTCATAATCCAATACATTCCTACGCAGATGACTCAACACTCCACAGTTCCTTCACATTTACCAATTCTTTCACCCAACCCGATCTTATAAATTCAAAAATAAACACTGCAATTTCTCTGAACCAGGACCTTTCTAGAATTAATGGATGGGGACAAAAGAATCTAGTTTCCTTTAATGCACAGAAAACCAAGTACATTCAATTTTCTAACCGACAGAATCTCACTGACTCCCATATATTTTTTAATGATGTACATATTCCCACTTCCCCTAGTATTGACATTCTCGGTGTAACATTCACTAATAACTTGAGCTGGACACATTATGTTAGAAGCATTGCTAAGAATGCCTCTAAAAAACTGGGACTCCTGTACAGAGTTCGAGAATTCTTCACTGGCGAGCAGTTGGCCGTGATATATAAAAGTCATGTGCGTTCTCAGATGGATTACTGTTCACCTCTGTGGGGTGGAAGTGGAGTGGTTGCTTTGAGGCAGTTGGACAAAATTCAAAATAAAGCTATTAGATTAATCAATAACCCTGCAATCACACAGGACCTTCCTACATTAACCATACGAAGAAACGTTGCATCCCTTGCATTATTCTACAGATATTTTCACAGCAATTGTTCCGAGGAACTTGCTTCAATTGTGCCGCCTCTCCACATCTTTACCCGTAGAACTAGGGCAGCTGAGAGCGCCCATGAATTTACACTTTCTCCTCCACAATGCAGGACTTCTGCTTATCAGAATTCATTTATCCCCAGAGCTACTACTCTTTGGAATTCACTTCCCTCGAATTGCTTTCCACAAACTTACAACCTACAAATGTTTAAATCCAGTTGTTACAAACATTTTATGAATGGAGGATGCCTTTAGGCACATGGACCTTTTTGTTTTATCTGTGTTTTTCCTTCCTCCGTTCATTGTCCCTTAAAAAAAAAAAAAAAAAAAAAAATTAATCAAAATTGGCACACACAATCAAATAGTCAATATAATCATAATTAGATATTGGGACATCATAGGTTTACTCTACATTGGCTTTGGCAGCCCCCTATCAATTACTTTCCATTAGAGTTCATAACCCTGGACAGGTAACGCTCAAAAGCGTAATTTTCATGGTATGGTCGTTGTGAATATGCACGTCGACTTTGACCTCAAATATCTCCCAAATCAAAAGACTTAGAGACTTAATGAAAATTGCTAAAATAATATAAGGATCCCTTAATATTGTGTTAGTAAATGATAGATATTGAAAGGTAATTAGTATTTTTAAATAGTTTAATCGAAAAATAAGTAGAGGTTTTAAGTTAGTCTTACTTAAAAAAATATAAACAAAAATACTAAATTCGTCCTGAGGGTGCTGGGACTGTGAGGTTGTGGATGGCAATGGTGCGGCTGATTGGTGTATGAAGGACGACCCTGTAGTCCCCATACGTTGAGAGAAGTGTGAAGTTGCACAAAGGGTTAAAATTTCGACCCTCTAAAAAATTTGCCCCATTTTCAAAAAATCGTTTTGATACCTAAATATACTTAAAATCAAACCAAAATCAACATAGTGCTTCCCACATGCTCCTATTGTAATACCAAAGTGCAATAATCGAGATCTGAGTACCATAGATACTACAATAAAATATTATATGGAGGTAACTGAAATCATGTCATGAAAAATTCCTGACCCAAAGTATGGCAACATCAGACCCACAGTATATGGCAACATCCGACACACTAGCCTGCGTGAGCTTGTTCACTCACACCATCTGGATAAGATGCCTATCACTCCCAGATCAATATCTCAAGTCACAATATCACTTATTGTACACTTTTCGATATAAGTAAATGTCACTTACTAGGTACATATGTTGCAGATTTGCAACAGATATATCCTGTTTGGGCATGTTCTCATGTTGCTGGGCGAGCAGCACCTCCACCTCCACACCCGACTGAGGCCCACAGCACACTGACTGCCTGCAGGCCAATAGCTGAGACAATGGCCATGTGGGCTGCGCAGACTCAAAAAAACATGTTTTGCGCACCGCCCGTGCAAATAGGCAACGGTGTTTCCTGTCCAGGATTTTAAGCACTGATTTTTGCCCCAAACTGTATACCATAGTAGAGATGTCAAACTAGTCTCAAATGACTTGTCTGGACATGGGTAACAACTTATATTAAGACAATGTTTGGCTAATGATGCCGTTTTACTTGTACTGGTTCCTGTAGTTCAACATATTAGTGGAAAATGGCAACATTACTTACCAATTTGTGGCATGATGATAAACTACAACAGACTGTACTAATCAAATGGTCAACATTAATTAAACATTGTCTGAATATAAGTTGTTACCCATGTCCAGATAAGTCATTTGAAACTAGTTTGATGTCTCTACTATGGTATACAGTTTGGGGCAAAAATCAGTGCTTAAGAACTCTGATGGAAAGTAATTGATAGGGGGCTGCCAGAGCCAATGTAGAGTAAACCTATGATGTCCCAATATCTAATTTTTATTTTTATTGACTATTTGATTGTGTGTGCCAATTTTGATACTTTTATCACAAAATGAACAATCCTTCTGATATTTTGAGCTATGCCACCCTACTATTAGCAAAACAAGGACCAAGTGGAGACCCCATCGAAAGACCATCAGTCTAGCTGTATATAGTAATTTCCATTAAAGAAAAAAAGGTTGATTCTTTGAATTAAGAGCTTTGAACTGAACTATAGTCAAATAATTAAATTGTTCCGAATCTTGGAAAAATGTTATTTTAATACCACGAATTTTCAGAGTGTTTTTTATAAACAAAATTGGTCATTTGCATCAATATATAGTATTTGTAATTAATTAGAAATCTCGGGAAAACCTATTATCCCATTAGGCCTATCGATCGATGTTGAGACAGCCCCTCGATAGTGATTTGAAAAGACATTAGCCTAACCTAACAACCTTACCTAACCTAACCTAGTATTATGAGTGGGGGCTGCCGCCCCCACACCCCTGCTGGTTGAGTACTAATCCCTTAATAAAAAAAACAAAAATTGGCTGTCGATTATACGAAGGTGAAAAATAAAGTCGATTAAGTCTATGGTGTTCACCTGCAATCATCAGCTTGATTGTACATTGATAACGGGAAAGTACCGTATTGACAACCTTGTTACGAAAATTAAATTTTAGTACCATACTTTTATATTAGGTTTTTCCGAGGGTTTAACACATTTTCATATGATCTTTAGAGCTATCGATGACTGAAAGTACCGTATTGACAACCTTGTTACGAAAAATAAATTTTAGTACCATACTTTTTTATTAGGTTTTGCCGAGGGTTAAAACAAATTTTCTTATGATCTTTAGAGCATATAGATTCCATATTTATCTTAAAATATATCAACAAAATTCGTGGTATTAAAATAACATTAAACCCGAATCTTTGAATAGTCCTTCAGTGATAGTAGACAGTAGAGGCTTCTGGTCCTTGAACAAACACAGACTATTAAATACTCAGCACCTCCGTAGCCTCAACTCGTAACACAGCTTATCGCAACAGAGCTCATTCGCAACTTCCAGGCTCTCTGGGGACCAAAGGTGCAGACAATCCCCCAACTGGTTCTGTTATGCAAACAATGCAAAAACTGGAACCCCTAGTTGTGATGAAAAGATATCTTGAGCCACAACTATCATCAACACTCTGTAACGAATGGCAATACTGAGGAGGATCCTTTCTAAGCTGCACAAAGAAGAGAAAGCTCTGATTTAAAATTACGGTAAATACATGCTAACAATATATGCAAAAATAATGAATCAAGTATCAATCATAAACGAATGAATCCCGGATCAATCAAACACCTATCACCCACTACCCACCTAAGCTTATCCTAATAATCGTTGAGGCGTCCTAAGCCGACTTCAACTCAACGAGTTTATATAATTGTGCCAGTACTCGTGCTAGTAGAGAAATAATACCCAGGTAGGCAACTCAGTCTACTTGCGGCGCACTGCAACACAACTATAAAACGCCAAAGTCTATTTTATCTGGACTATTAGCCTGCCTGGTGCCGAAGTAATCCTCCCTGTAACTGAAGACTAATGAAGTCCTCCACCCTCTACTTCGAACCAGGCACCCTAATAGTCTGGACCCTTAACTAAAACAATGCCCATGAAAAAATAATGATTGGCTGGGATCAACACAAGCCTCTGCAGGAATAACAAGAACATAATAAAGAGTACTAGGTCTAGATATTATGCCAGCGAGTGATAAGATATAGCCTCTTACCCCTCCACCAATACCGAAATATACTGGTCCTACCACACCTCAACAAGGCCAAGGTTTGCGGTTCTTCTAAGACTAGCTAAAAACAGAAGGGGAGAAACATATATGGAAAAAGCAATAAAATATGCAGGGAAACACAAGCCGCACTTAGAATCTTTAGGCCGTTATGTTAAAATGTCAATGCATGAATGAATAAATAAATGCCAATACATAAATAATAGAGAAGCAAGATATAGATGTTGCTCTCTTGAAAGCTAAATGCAGACTGACTAGCGTCCAGCTGGTACACACTGACGCCGCCAGATGGCTCCACTTGAACCAGCTTGATCATAGAGTACAGAAGGATAGAGAGGAAAGAGAGACGCTACAAATCTGAAAATAGCGTGCCGCGCATTCGAGAGATGGCAGCATGATCGCAAAGGAAAATGGGAGGGTCCCCATTAATTCGTAATAATCCCTACCTTGTACTAATAACGCTATTAATAATCAATTCTACGCTATCCAGAGACTCTATAGACATGACAGAGTTAAATAGACATAAGTAGAGGCTACTGTAAAGGCCAGATCATCGTGAAATTGTCGTCATTATGAGGAGGTTCACAGCCACGTCTCTTCTACCCCCACCATTGTTGTTGTGAGAGTGGGGAGTTGCCAACGTCAAACATGCTGGGCCAAAATATCCTTAGATATTATAAGTATTATAAGTATTATAACTATTAAGCGTATTTATCAATGAAAGCTTGTTTTTATTTCAAATTTCATGAAAACATTCCACACTGATATTTGGTATTGATAAATACGCTCAATGTAATGAACGTATTTTTCCTTACATTGAGCGTATTTATCAATGAAAACTTGTTTTTATTTCAAATTTCATGAAAACATTCCACACTGATATTTGGTATTGATAAATACGCTCAATGTAATTAACATATTTCGTGAAATGTCCTGTTTTAGTGTAACTTTATAAATTAACATCTACATAACATGTAACAAATAATATATATGGTAAAGATTTCTCTATGTTCCCATTTTCCTATCTTCATGTAACCTATTAAGAACTGGTCAGGGGACTGGTTATAACTTGTAGGATGTTTAATTGAAGTGCGGAAATCAGTATTTACTGAGAAATAACAGTCTTAAAATGCCCCTCCCACCCCTAAAATTCGTGTTTTTTTTTGTTTTTTTTATGAACTTAGACGCGGAAACATAGATAAATAATAAATAACCTAACCTAACCTAAAGAGAGGGCAGGGACCCAGGGTGACCCAAAGAAAAGGTCGAGTCTGGTAAAACATAGCGCATTTTAAGACTGTTATTTCTCAGCAAATACTGATTTCCGCACTTCAATTAAATATCCTACAAGTTATAACCAGTCCCCTGACCAGTTCTTAATAAATTACTTGAGGATATTATAACGGGAACATTGCGAAACAAGTATCGTAATTTTTTATATTGTATTTCTATTCCTAATATTTTCCTCTTGTTTTTATATATCTAATATATTTCAAATAATTTAAAAGTGTTTTTACCAACATTAAATCACTCTTAAATACATTCCCGCTTTAATCTATTGCCCCCTCATTTTGCGGAATTTCCCTTAACTTTGGTAACACTGCAGACAAACCAGGCGCACAGATAACAAGGAGTATCTAATAAGGAAAAACGACTGAGGTGTTTTGGTTGTATGCCCTACAACAGTGCTGCCACCAAATCCCTAGGACGCGCGGTAAAACAACCGTGTGACGTCACGCTTTGAACTCTATCCTTCTGTACTCTATGAGCTTGATGGTTCCTTTCTACAATGTAATCCTTACTTAAATAATGCACTATGACAAGTAGGACCACATAGGATGAAACAACTAGATACAAAATGCTTATACAACGCATTATATAATATGCGTACTATATCAATATAATATAATATATAATTTCACCACTATTTAGAGAATAGGAAAATCAAAGAGACCACGTCATTGAACGAAATATGAATTTGAAGAAGATGATAATATACGGATAAATATCGTTCACTGATTCACGCCGTATGGTCGATCACTGCTCCACGCAATATTGAGATTACCGCAAGACGGTATGATATATTCACCATGTGAATATAATATTATGACCAATGCAACATAGTAATTTATAGACTAAACTAAATTAAGCTTACGATGGTGGATCATCGTAACAATATCAACAGTCTCATCCAATGGGATACTAGTAAAAAGTTATTTCACATCAAAACTTGCCATATATTAATGTTTTGAATTTGTTTGACAAATTCATGGGAGGTTTAATTTTAAAATAATGTTTGGTGATTGGGTCAATTACAGGGACAAAATATTAATAGCACTTACAATGGGACGAGTAGGGACCTCTGTTTTATGCATGTTTGGCAGTCCTTATAGGATGTCAGGGGACGAATCTAAAGTAAAACATTTTTGGAAGGTATTTTAAACAAAATGTATTTTGTTTATGGACAGATCTTAATAATCGATTGAGTCTGTCTTCTGATACGTGTATTAATAAAAAATTATTTATTCGTTTCATGAGGAACTTGGTACCATCAGTTAGGATTTCATTGACTTTATCTATGTACTCTGATTTATTGAGCATTACTATTCCCCGGCCTTTGTCTGGTCTAGTGATATGGGTGGAGTCATCATTACGCAATGAATTTAGAATATTTAATTGTTCAGGGCTTAGTCTGGGAGGTGTATGTTTAAATGGGCTGGTTTGGGTTTGATGGACCGGTTTTCTGGACCACTTTCTCCCTCATGTTTAGCCACATTAGTTTTCAGATGTTAAGATGTTTGCCCCATTAGTTAGTCGATTTTAAGACCTTTCGCCCCATTTCTTCATCAATATTTAGACCTTTCGTGCTATTTAGGTGTCGATTTTTTCCCTGGCGAACGATAGTCAGCCTGTAATGTTGGAAGAACCGGCCTTCGGCCGGGAAAATTTTCTACCGAAAATCTAGAAGGGGGATCTAATGTATGTTTTTTTGTTTTTTTTAATTTGATGGAGGTCTAGGGAGGAAACTAGAAAAATAATGAATACATGCAAAAAGTGAACCATCTCCCCTTAAAGTCATTGAATTCTCGAAAGGAAGTAATTGCTATGCTTCATAATGCTCTCAGATATATTATTCCAATTGTTCAGAGATGAGAGGCCTTGAACAGTTTATAAATTATGAGCTAGTTTCTCAAAATTAAAGCAAATATTTTACAAGGTTAATGCTACGCTTCGGGAGAGCAAACCCTAATCAATATGAAAACATATCTTTGTCAGCCTTGGAGAGGGATTTTTTTTTAGATAGATTGATTACAATTTCTTTCAACATTAGCATGTGTTGTTGCAGGGAAAATTCCAAGGCCTAGTAGTTTTCTATCATGAGTTAATTTATTTTACTAATCCTCGAGTCATAACTTCGGCACAGACTGTTAAATAAACATACATACTCTTGTCTGGAGATCAGTTGACGAAAGCTAGAATGGTAAGTCTCTAATTCATGTTTCAACCTTTTGATCAGTGTATTTGTATCCTTCATTTTAGAAGTTTAGCATCTTAAAATGAAAATATTTATACAGAAGGGAAGAACTAAACCTAGATTTATGTTCTTTGAATTTTATATAAATATAGGAATTGTACTGTGTAGTTTGCAGGTATGCACACATTTTAAATCCAATTCGGCTTTCTTAAGCTTGTATTCTGCCTTTTCTAATGTCCTATGCAAGCAAATGGAGCCGTAATCGTATCGTTTCTTTAACATGTCTGTGAAAGTGGTGCTACTAGGGAACCTAAGTCATGAAATTAATATAATAAATAATAAATTAAAATAATTAAGAATCCTAACCCGATATTAATATCACGTTTGTCCTGACCAATACATTCAATATAGGTTCGTTCTTCATATATAAAGACTCTCTACCCGTCTCCCTTATTTCTAGCATTGTATTTTAAGTTACTTGTCCGAACTGTAAGGTTCGGTACATAGGCGAATCTAAGCGTAACCTAACACTTAAATTTGCCGAACAAAAACGTCGTTCAGCCAGAACGAACCTTCTTCTTTCCCAGCCTATATATATATATATATATATATATGCGTTATCACAAGCATTGACCATTCATTCTTATTTATTACCACTTATCTTGCCTGATCTATAGTCATTTCTTTATCTTCCAACGCTTGTACTACACAATCTCTCCATCTCAATGGAGGTCTTCCTATCCATCTACCTCCATATATAATAAAAAAGTAATTTAATTTAAATTAAACCAGTTTCCACAATCTTATTTCTTGAGTCAAAACCTGCTGAATATAATTTCCACAGCAGCCATAATGACGGTATTTACTAGCTTAATGATCATATTCTTCATCCATATGTACATCTTTATTCAGTACTTTATATACGAAGGCGAGCTTTGCTGCTTTTTCTACAGCCAACCTAATTCTAATCTTTGAATTAACTAGTCCAAATCTAGCATATACTTTCTCAACACATGCACTGGAGGCACACGCAGTCAGAAAACCCTTCACTACCTGCAAAGCACCACTTGAAATAATTATGTCCCATCAATGAATCCCACCAGGAGATAGGAGTTAAGAGTCTCCATTAGGGATTCATTGAATATATATGTCTTGTTGAAGGGTGCAGATCTTCCTTTCAGTTGTAGTATAATAGGAAGAAATATAGAGATATCTTTATCAGCTAATTGAATTGTTGCTTCTTCCTCCTCATTAGACAAACTGGACCCCAAGAAACGCGGATCAAGTATGTTTACAAGAAAGTGTACATATATATCCAGTAGCCTGCTTATAACGTCTCTCTAATATGTCTAGCTTCTTAGCAGATATAATATTCACAAGTTCTTCACGTAATTCCTTCCAGATTTCCACTGCTTCACTTATTTTGTTTGGTATTGCTCTGCAGCCGCTTTAGTGCTTTTGCAACTGGCTTTAGCCTATGCAACAAATCTTTAGCATTATCATTTATATTAATTTATATTCATTTTTTGGGAGGATTTGAGATATTGTCTACAAGGGTTTGATGAAAATGAAAATGTTATAGTTTTAGGGGACCTAAATGCTAGGGTAGGAAATGAGCCTGTTGAGGGAGTCATCGGTAGTTTTGGTGTGGATGGTGTAAACGAGAGTGGAGAAAGACTGAAAAATGTATGTGCAGAGTGTAGATTGAGTGTAGGTAATACGTTCTTCAAAAAAAGGCGTATACACAAGTACACCTGGCATAAACTTGTGAGGGGAGAGATTGTAGAGAGGGCATTGATGGATTATGTGCTGGTGACAAGGGAAAGATTGTGTAGACTGCTGGATGTGAGAGGTGAGGCGGAGGGTATGTCAGATCATTACCTGGTGGAGGGAAAGCTAAGAGTTAAGAGTTACAGGAGAATAAGAGACAAGCGTGAAGTAAGAGAGGTAATAAAAGTTAGTGAGTTAGAGAGGAGTGAAAAAGAGAGGGAGTACAAGGAAAGACTAAATGAAAAGTGGATGGAAGTGAGAGAGATGGAAGAGAGAGAAGTAGAGGTTGAATGGCAACAGTTTAAGGAAGGAGTGAAAGCAAGTGCAGAGGTAGTATGCGGCAAAAGGAAAGTAGGAGGCAGAGGTATCAGGAAGGGAAGTGAGTGGTGGAATGATACGGTGAGAAAGGCAGTTGAGGAGAAGAGACAGTGTTTTGAGAGGGTTTTACAGGATGGTAGTGTTGAGGTATGGGAGAGGTACAAGGAGAAAAGGAGAGAGGCAAAACGGAAAATTAGACAAGCGAAAAAAGATGCAAACGAAAGGTGGGGTCAAAGGCTGAGTGAGAATTTTGAAGAACGAAAGAAGATGTTATGGAAGGAGGTAAATAAAGTAAGGAAAGGAGGACAAAAGAGGGAAGAGTCAGTGAAAGATGAAAATGGAGAATTACTAGTGGAACCAGTTGAAGTGAGGAAAAGATATGCCGAGTATTTTGAATCTTTCTTTAATACAAGAGATGGAAGAGAAGCAGTGATTGAAGCAGAGGTGGATGGAGATAGGTTACCCAGGCCACCCAGGTGGCAGGGAATGAATGAAAGGATTGACGAAAATTAGGTGAAAGAAGCAGCGACACAAATGAGAGCGGGAAAAGCAGAAGGTTTGGATGGTATTGCTGTGGAGTGTATAAAGAAGGGTGGAGATGTGATAATAGATTGGTTGGTGAGACTTTTCAATGTGTGCTTTGCTGTGTCAATGATACCAATAGACTGGAAGAGTGCATGTATTGTGCCGTTGTACAAGGGGAAGGGAGATCGGCAGGAGTGTTCAAGTTATAGAGGTATTAGTTTATTGTCAGTCGTTGGAAAGCTGTATGGCAGGGTGTTGATAGAGAGGATAATAAATTGTACGGAAGTTGCAATAGGAGAAGAACAGTGCAGTTTTAGGAGGGGAAGAGGGTGCGTGGATCAGATGTTTGCAGTAAGACAGTTATGCGAGAAGTATTTAGAGAAGCATAAGGAGATATTTTGGGCTTTTATGGACTTGGAAAAAGCGTATGATCGTGTGGACCGTGAAACAATGTGGAAGGTGTTAAGGATTTATGAAATAGGAGGAAATTTGTTAGAAGCAGTTAAGAGTTTTTATGAAGGGAGCAGAGCATGTGTGAGAGTAGGAAATGGTGAGTTGAGTGAATGGTTTGAGGTATAGGTAGGTTTGCGACAGGGTTGTGTAATGTCACCATGGCTGTTTAATATGTGTATGGATGGTGTGGTGAGGGAGGTGAAAGGAGAACTATGGGAAGAGGATTGGGTTTAGTAGGAAAGAATGATAGAGATTGGGAGTTGAATCAGTTGCTGTTCGCTGATGACACAGCATTGGTGGCGGATTCTGATGAGAAACTGTAGAGACAGATTGAGGAATGAAGAGATACGTAGGAGAGTGGGGCAGCAGGAACATTTGTCAGCCAGAGTGGACAAAAGGGTGCTGAGCTGGTATGGTCATGTTGAACGAATGGGAGATGAAAGGCTTACAAAGAGAATATGTGAGTCAGGTACAAGGGGAGATAGAAGGGCAGGAAGACCCCCATTGAGATGGAGAGACTGTGTAAAAAAGGCTTTGGATGATAGAGGAATGACTATAGATCAGGCAGGGGAAGTGGTGGTGGACAAGAGTGAATGGAGAATGCTTGTGAATAGTTGAGTGAACACGTGGTCATTTGGAGTAAGGGGTCGGGTGCAAGTTGGACTAGATAATAGTCCATCAGGCGCCTGGCCCGGGGAGACGATTAATATGAAGGGTGCGCCTGGAAGTGTGGTGGGAGGGCTTGTGGCTTTGGCTCCGCTGCATGTCTGCCTGCCGAGATCGGAACCTCTCCGGGTGGTCGGGGACCGGGGGAGTGCTGGAGCGACCTTGGTGACCCTGGTCTCTGGGTCTTCTCCTGGGTGACCTGGATGTGTGTGAGTTTGTGCTTTTTATCTGTGTTTATTTGTTGTTTTTATGTTGTTTTTGTGTTTTCCCTGTTCTTGCTCTGTCTTGAGTCGGCTACCCCCAAAATGGGGATTGGGCCTGAGCATATAGATAGATAGATTTATATTCATATCCAGTACTTTGGACTTAACTTGTGGAGCTAGTGCAATGTTGACCAAAAGGGACCAGTTATGTAAATACGTTTCTAAGCAGTCAGCAATTGAGTTCCAGCGGGCTACAGAAGGCAGCATGAACTTCTTTCCCCCAGCTTCTTTGTATTTTGCTGCAGGAAGACGAGTGTTTCTCACATGATTAACAATTTGCAGAATGTGACTTTTTACTTTAGGTATATACAGGTCTTGAGCAAGCAAGTTTGCTAGATGAGCAGAGCAACCATATGCTTTATATATATATATATATATATATATATATATATATATACAGTATATATACGATGGTGAAGGGGGCAGGAGCTAGGAATCCTCCTCCCCTTGTATAATCCACCTACTAGATGAGACAGAGAAAGGGGTCGGGTCGGGTACCCCCAGGTATGCAGTATGTGCCTGAGCTTCTACATACTTGCATACATACAATATATATATATATATATATATACCGGTATATATATATATACAGTATATATATATATTATTATTACTTGCATAATTAATGAAGTACAGTATAAATAGAACATATCTTTAACACCGTAAACAAAAGAAAACCAAAAACAAACATTGGTTATTTGGTGTATTTCAATAAACCATGGTTTTGAGTATATTTGTGTAAACATGTTTTTGTTCACCCTTAATGCAAATATTAAATATAGGAACACACATTAAGTGAGATCGACCATAAATTACATTTTAGTGTGAAGGACGAACTTAAATGAAGAAAATTAACAGAGTGAGCTTTATGTTATGATAAACGTGGGGAAGGAAGAAATAATGGAAATGAATGCTAACAATGGAGTAGCATGTGTTTACAAGTAAATTGAAGTGTGATGTATCATGCGACAAAATTTAAATTACATAACAACATTTATAATGAAAATTATGACGTCTCATAGTTCATATATTTGACCACTGAATAGGATTGAACAAACTTAACAGTAGTGGTAGCAAAATGTCTGAATGTGACGCATTATTAGATAGATAATTGGGAGTAAATTATTTAGATGAATCATAATTTAGGAAAATAGAGTGGGATAAATAATTCAGTACCATTGAAAACTAAAAATAATTAGTTAAAAATATAGCTGAAATATTAGAATAGGGTGTATTAAAATATATAATTCGGAATAATGAAAATATTTAAGTAATGATAAATGGAATAGTGTATCATCATGCATACTATATAATGATAAATAGCTTGGAAAAAGTGTAGGATTTAAGGCATGCAGCAGGCAGGCGGTCGTCACATAACACACACAAAAGGGGATGTGTTCTCATTAAAACTGTGTACATAAGCTATTACCTTAATGTAATCATATAATTAGGGGTAATCAACACGATATAATATGATATATAATGTATGGTGTTACATTATCATATGATATGGTATTTTGATAAGGGCGACACATTTCATGCTAAATAACCGGTATCTAGAGTCTCGTTAAATCAAATGTGATAGAAAGCCGAATTTAAGGTAGGCCTAGTTTAGAATAAAACTTTTTTGACACATAGGGAACTTGAAAGAGTTCATGTCATAAAAAGGGGAAGAAATAAACTGAGAAAGAGAGTTCCAGACTGTGCTTAACTAACTAACTAAACCCACATAATAACAATAACTGGTTTGTCAAAACATTTTATTATTATACAGTAATTACTAATACGTTTGGAAAATTGAACCTAATAATGAACATAAAAAGGGTCTTGGTTTCAGTATCGTTTTTTGTTACTGTTAATTGTAAATGTTTACAATATTAATGGATTAAGCGCTTAATTCCAAAGAAATTTCTTAGCGTAATACCAATATATTGTGGGGACGAAGAACACATATAGTACTCATTTTAAAACAGTTGCAAGGTATTGACACTCTAATACGTCAATCGGCAGTCAACGTCAAGCACATACAATGTTCCGAGATAGTAGAATGTCAAACCGGACAATTCTGATTCAAGATTGGAATGAATGAATAAATACATACCTGGTCACATGAAATAAATACATACCTGGTTACATGAAATAAATACATACCTGGTTACATGAAATTCCAATATTTTGGCCAGTGTTACACAGACTCAGGAGTGTAATGCATAATTACAACTGTTCCATCTTAATATAATATTATTAATATTATTTAAGGGGGCCCACCTCGCTTTTGTTCTCTTTCTCTCCCTCTCTCTTTGGCTTGTATCCATTCGGCCCCATTCAGCCTACTGTTTTAAGACGTTTACCCCCATCCAGGTGTCAATATTTTCCTGGCGAGCAGTAACGAGCCACCATATATATGTATATATTTTTGTTTTGACAGCCAGTTAAATTTGTACATTTTTCGATAGAAAAATTTCTCCGGCAAAGCCGGATTTCTCAATACAATGCTGGCTCGCTATCGCTCGCCAAGAAGAAATCGACACCTGGATGGGGATAAACGTCTTAAAATAGTTGGCTGAATGGGGCCGAATGGATACAAGCCAAAGAAAGAGAGAAAAGGAGAGAAAGATAACAAAAGTGGGTGACCCCCCTTTAAACACGTATTTGGATGAGTTATTATTTGCCAGCCTGGTACTTAACCTCTCCGCGGCGCACAGGGGGTTTTCTACAGGGTAAGACTGTGCGCACCTATGATGATTTTGGGACCTATTGCCAATTTCGATAAAAAGTACATCATCGTGTAGGGAATGTTTGCGTGCATCGGCCCATATATATTTGACCCCCCAAAAAATGTCTGGGGGGGGTAGGGGAACGGTCCGTAGTTGAAAATGTGGAGCGAATGGCACCGCGCGGCTAGATTGTCATCGAGCGGCGAGATTTCCCTGCCGAATTTTCACGCGCCCAGGGGATAGAAGGAGAGGGAGGAGGGGGTGGGTTACCGCGTATTATCACGTATATCTCCTTTTTTGAGCCCTTTTAGGCTATTTAGAGTATGTATACGTGTGTAGGCCACCCATATAACAATGAATATGCCTCATAGTGACCAAAAATTGCAATATATAAGGGAATTATAAGATAATTTTTAGGCGGGAATGAAGATGTGTTGGAGGTTTGGCGGCAATTTATGAGCTGAGAGTGTGGTTTACGCCATACATATCACGTATATCTTGTACGTAGAGCACTGTCATGCTATAATACAGACTTGTACGTATGTATACGTGCCATATATCAAAATATATACCGCATATAGACCAATTCATGCGATATTTACGCACATTATCAATGAGTTTCTATGCGTGAACCAAGGTGTGAGTGAGTTGTGCTGGGAATGAAAGGGGGAGAGGGTGTGTTACGCCATAAATATCACGTAAATCTTGTATTTAGAGCACTGTCATGCTCTAATAAAGACGTGTACATATGTAGGCGTCCCATATAACAAGGAATATACCGCATATAGCCCAATTGATGCGATATTTACGCAAATTGTGAATGTGTTTCTAGCAGACGGAAGCCTGAAAGGGTGGGTTGGGGGTGGGTGGGTGGGAGGGAGGCATGCAGGGGTGCAGTGAGTGAGTGAGTGAGTCGTGGAGAGATGGAAGTCAGGCAGATCTCTAGATAGATAACCAGCTTTGTGATAATTGTGGAGGCGCCCGAGGCGTATTGATGTCTTGGTATTTTGAACCTTATGTCTACCAGATGGCTGGTGTTCGTTGCCACCAACAGGTCTACAATAACATGAGTCAGGAATGGAGAGAGAGAGAGAGAAACTGAGAGATGCGTATGTCGTACGTATAAATGGACTTCAGAATTGCATTTTTATGCAAGCAGACATTGCATTTTAGACACATGTGAAGTACCACAGAAACATGTAGGCCATTGACTATAAATAAAGTACTATATTATAGACCACCAGCGACGGTGCTGAGTAAACACAGGCAGATTGCCTTTTGTGATAAAGGGCTAAATATAGAATGGTGTCTCCTTACACTTGCGAAAGGGTAGATTGCCACCAGAGAAACGTTTACTTATTTATTTCCAAGTAATATGCAATCTAAATGTATATTCGAGACCTACTGCAATTATTTGTATGACAGTCATGACTATGTATAATCCAATATACGCGCGTAGGCGAGACATAAGAAAGCTGGTTGAGCAATTTTCGACACCCACACAGTTTTTATTCTTTTTTTATTTACAATATTATACAATACAAATGTATTTGTGAAGAGTATTTTATCCATTATTGTATTTATACAAATTTTGTTCCCAGACAGAGCTGCTGTTGCTGGTGTAGCTGGGGCATAAAGGAGCGGCAAGGGTCACCGCTTGACCGTGTGAAAATGAGTGGAGTGAGGGGAAATTTTGCTGAGTGTTTGGGCAATTTTTGACAGAATAAAGTTATATAATTACTAATTCTTGACAGAGACAAACTTTTATAAACCTTGGCATGATATAATTGATAATCCCATCAATTTACAAACGTAAATTGGTGGGATAATTCATTTTTTTTTTATATTGTCATTTCGATTGTAGACACGAAGTTTTGAGTGATATTTGGTATGAGCTCCCGTGGCATGGTTGGTAAGGTCGCGGACTGGAAAACTCAAAGTGTGGTAGGGTTGTGTGATCGAATCCAGGAGGGGGTTATGGGGAAGGTTTTATATTGTCTAGAAAATTTTTGATAAATTTTTTGTTTTACAAGATCATGCCATTGTGTTCAAACAATATGAAATATTCATAGAATATATCATATTGTAAGAATACAATGACATGACCTTGTTTTTTTTTTGTTTTTTTTTATTGTTTTTTTTTATCTTAGTAGGTTTGACAGGATTTATTGAAACATATTTATTTTTGTACAATTCATTTGAGGTGAGAAAATAATTATATACACATTACTTTGGCTAATAACAAACATATATATTGATATACTAAAAAAATAAGGCATATTACATGTAAATCTTTGAAACTTATAAACTAAATAATGAAACATACAATTATATAATGTAAAAGCTATATCACAGGGACATCTTTGGAACTTATACATTACATAATATAT
Source organism: Paralithodes platypus (assembly GCA_032716605.1). Lineage (NCBI taxonomy): Eukaryota > Metazoa > Arthropoda > Malacostraca > Decapoda > Lithodidae > Paralithodes > Paralithodes platypus. The sequence goes on from CM064554.1 coordinate 16,687,364, forward strand.
ATGTTACATTATGAGGTAGCATGATCAATTAGGTCAGGTCAGGTAAGGTAGGGCGCGAGTCCAGGACAGGGCGGGGCAGGGGGCGAGTCCAGGGCAGGGCACGGGGCGAGTCCAGGGCAGGGCAGGGCAGGGCGACACTCAATAATTCTTGAAGGTGTGGTAGTCCCTGAAGCAGTCACCCAGGCAGAGTGGAACTTTGCACTCGGCGCACATTGAGGTGACTCTTTTCGTGACATGGGGTTTCCTGACACTGGAGCTGCAGACGGTGCACTGCGCCTGCCTGTGACGAGTGCCAAGCATCTCAGTGTTGATGGGGTAGTGTCTTTCGACACCCAGCTGGATGCGGTCAGGAACGTGATCCCCACGCCATGCCGTAACGTCTGTGAGTGGTGGTGCCATACTTCTCCAGGAGTTGGTATGAGACGTTGTAGACGAACTCCCGGAATTTCAGCTTCTGGTTTGGGGCCATATCCTTTTTCACCAACCACAAGTTGTAGGCGTTCAGCATCGTTATATCAACTAGGTGGAGGAAGAGCTTGTGATACAACTTCACAGTCTTCCTCAGAAACTCAACGCCTGACAGCTGACAGTCAGACTTGTCCACCAGGCGCATGTTTTTAGTGTAGTCCACTACCATGTCGGGCTTGTAGATTGTCTTCCTGGTTCGGTAGTGGATTTTGCCAGAATCCACCTGGGCACCTGTGTGGACGGTGGAAAGCAGGTGGACGTCTCGCTTATCCTTCCACTTCAGGGCTATCACTTTCCCACACTTCTCGAGCTTCTTGTATTTCTGCCCCTTTCGTCGCCTTCTTCGCACATGCCTCTCGCGGTGTTCCTGGGCCAGGTCGTCTTCTGAAGGTGTGTCACTGGAGGAGGCATCTGTGAGAGGAATGACATTACCTGTGAACTTTGGCATAAACTTTCTTGTCTTTCTGACAGTCCCACATGACCCCGTTTGGTTGTCATGAAGAAACTGGCAGAGAGCAGGAGAAGTATACCAGTTGTCAGTGTAGATGATGTGGCCTTTGCCCAGGTAAGGTGCCAACATTTTCCTGTCGATGGCACCTGACATGCCCATGGGGTCATTGGCAGCGGCTTTTGGTATGTCAATGTCAGTGCCTGTGTACACGATCATGTCAAGCACTATTCCAGTTTCGCAGTCACACAAAACGAAGAGCTTGATTCCGAACCTATGCCTTTTCAAGGGGATATACTGCTTGAAAACAAGATGTCCTTTGAAGAGCACGAGCGACTCATCAATCACCAAATTGAGGAAGGGGTAAAAGTATTTCCTATACCTCTCCAACACATGGTGAACACATCCCGACTTTCCATATCCTGTCAATCCTGTTAGGATTTTCGTTGTCTGCAAAGTGCATAAATCTTAGCAGCAACAAAAATCTGTCACGAGTCATGAACTTATTGAAAGTTGGGGTGGCGATGAGAGGGTCGTGCTTCTAATAGTGTTGCAACACATGCTTCTTGATCAGAGGCATGAGGAACAACAAGGCAAAGAACGTCATAAATTCTTCCACAGTCGTATCCACCCAGCCTCGTATTCTCGCTTTTGGAGAAAGGACGTCCAATCTGCCAAACACCCACCTGTAGTAGGATTTGTTTGGGCAACGATGTACGTCATTACCTCCATGTCGAAAAAAGCGAGGAAGAAGTCGCTTTCGTTCGCTTGATCGTCACAGGGCCAGTCGTCAGTTGTTCCTGACGTCCCAGGATTGAACTGGGGCACGTCAGGTACAAAATTGACCCCGTCAGACCAATCGAACGAAGGCAGCTCAGGGATCGGAATGTCGTCTGCGTCTGCTTCATCGTCTGAAATATCGCTTCCATGGTCGCGATACAGCACTTCATCATCATCACCCTCCTCTTCACTTGACAGACGATGCCCTTCCTCATTTTCGTCACCGACGTCGGACTCACTCCCACTGTCCACTCCCAAATCCCCCCACCCTTGGTCCCGTGCTAGGGCTTCGTCGTCGAAACCCGGGCTGCCAATGTCCTGCGAATCACCATCAAACAGCAGGGCGGCATACTTTGATGGTGTCAGAGTTTTCCGGGTCACTTTTGCACGTGCGGGAGTCTTATCGACAGGGACAGCAGAGGCGGTGGCAGGGGCGGCGGCAGGGGCGGCGGCAGGGGCGGCGGCAGGGACTGCAATGGTGCGTGGCCTTGATGGCAAGATGATGGTGGTGCCTGTCGCCCTTCTCTCTGTTCCTTGGGCAGGGGCGGCATGGGCGGCAGGGGCAGCAGGGGCAGGGGCAACAGGGGCAGCAGGGCCGGCAGGGACACCAGGGCCAGCAGGGCCAGCAGTCGCTTTCCCAGTCGCTTTCCCTCTCCCTTTCCCCTTCCCCTTCCCCTTCCCTGTTCCTTGGGCAGGGTTGGCAGGGGCGGCAGGGGCAGCAGGGGCGGCAGGGGCAGCCGGGCCAGGGGCAGCTGGTGGTGGTGGTGGTGGTGGTAGGGGCACTGTGGCTGGCGTACGGGTTCTCTTCCCTACGCCCGTGCCTTTAGTTTTTCCTGCCCCCGCAGGTTCTGCAGCCCTAGGGCGGCCTCCTGCGTCGCTGGTACCGGTGGCAGGGGTGGCAGGGGCAGCAGGGGCGGCAGGGGCAGCCGGGCCAGGGGTGGCTGGTGGTGGTGGTGGTTGTAGGGGCACTGTGGCTGGCGTACGGGTTCTCTTCCCTACGCCCGTGCCTTTAATTTTTCCTGCCCCCGCAGGTTCTGCAGCCCTAGGGCGGCCTCCTGCGTCGCTGGTACCTGTGGCAGGGGTGGCAGGTGTGGCAGTGGTGGCAGTGGTGGTGGTAGTGGTTGTTGTAGTGGCCTGGGTCGTGGTGGCAGTGTCCCGAAACACCAATGACCTCTGTACCTTTCTTGTGCTTGCACGTGTTTATCGTGCTTTGGGTGCAGGTGTTTCGTCCTCCGAGCTGTAGGGCGTGTCGTACTGGTAGCTAGGGTCTTTAGCAGCCACCCTCTGCCTTCCACGGCGGCTAACACCACCAGAAGGAGGGCTGGTTGTGTCATCAGGGAGCGAGCGTGAGGGACGTGTGGGCTCCATGACTAGTGCGTGGTTACTGGCGCGGTGGTGCTTGCACGAGTGCGGGGCGAGCGTTTGGCGGGGTGGTGTCGAGAGTTGACATGTAGTACTATACCCACACCAATTTTCAGTCGCCTGGCTATAAACGCGCGGTTTTGGTACGCGTTCAAAGGCTCTGCTCTTAAGAGTCTCCCCGCAGTGCGCCGGGGGAACTCTTATGAGTCTCCCCGCAGCTCCCGGGTTAAGACTGCACACATAAACCCTGGTAATTTTACGTAGGCCAAATATTTTAATTCCAACCATCTGTAGCTCAGAAAGGGCTGGGGCAAATGGGCTGTATTTTCCAAAACGTTTTCCTTGGCCGATTCTATCAAAACGGTAGAAATATTTATTCTATTACTCGTGTTTATAGTTATAGAGGTTAGTAGCCAGGATGTTTGGCCTACTTCATAATGAATGGTCTATAGGTAGCGCCAACGAACTTGAAAATTATCTCGATCCCTGACCTCTTCGTAATTCAAAAGGACCTTGAGCAAACTGGCTGTAAATGTCCACACCTATTTCCTGGTGGACTCTTCCCAAATGATAGAAATGTCAGCCCGATTGCTTTCATTCATTTTGAGTTATAAAAAGTTAAGGGGTACAGATTATTGTCAAGTTCGTTGGCGCTGCCTATAGTTTATAAAAGGGGTAATACAACCTTGAGTACACGTGCTAGATTGTTGTATATCACCCATGAAGGAAACCCAAAGATTCCCTTTCATTATGATTATTCCAAGGGTAATATATTATTGTATACTTCGCTTGAATCCATCCAGAATAATTAAAACTTGACAAACTATTAAACGAATTGTCCATTTGAATCCGACATATATCTATCTAATCATCAACCGTTTCTATCTGAGAGAGAGAGAGAGAGAGAGAGAGAGAGAGAGAGAGAGAGAGAGAGAGAGAGAGAGAGAGAGAGAGAGAGAGAGAGAAAGAGAGAGAATACTTAGATAGAAAATATAATTGTATATCGCCCTATCCATATTTGAAATAAGTTAGAGCACAAACAATACCTCAAACAAACAATGGATGAACGGGGAAGGTTGGCAGCGTGCAGAAAAATAGCTGATGATATGAGAAAGACAGACGGTGCGGAAGGGAAGTGAGATTGGTGAAAAATGAAGATGATAGAATGAAGCTCTAAGTAGGAGAGAGAGAGATAGAGAGAGAGAGAGAGAGAGAGAGAGAGAGAGAGAGAGAGAAAGAGAGAGAGATAGAGAGAGAGAGAGAGAGAGAGAGAGAGAGAGAGAGAGAGAGAGAGAGAGAGAGAGAGAGAGAGAATTATCAGGTACGTATATGGAAAAATTACCATGCAAAACTAATATAGGCCCTATACATAATATGACGCAAACGAAATGGCTATCGCAAGTAAGCACAGATAAGCCCAAATTACGCTCCCACACCTTTTGAACTACGTTGATTTGCCTTTTCCTCATATTATAACAATCACAAGCACTCATTATTTATATTTTAGACAACACTTCGTACAGTAATATGAAAGCATGTGTTTTTTCCATTTATACTAAGGTGGTTTCCTTGGCATGTTTACTACAATAATACTTTTCATAAGTTTGAGGTACTACACATCATTTAGATGTAATGCACACAAATATGTCCCAAGACTCTAAAATGGTGGATAGCAATACATTGCAATGACATTAAACATTCACGACCACAATTTTGATATATAGATACACAATAAAGTAACCCATAGCGTAAACATAGTGAAATGCTGTTTATAGTTTAATTATGAAAGTCCTTAAAATTCCAGCCGGAATGAGAGAACACTTGTATAAATCGGATTACGAATAATATTCAAACCTAAGCATTTTGTTGTCCCCTACACACACACACTCACACACACAACCACACAGCGGGGCGGGGGGGGGACCACACGCGCTCTCGTCTCTCTCGGGGGGGGGGGGGGGGGGGGGGGGTCGGGTGTCACCAGCTATCCATTCCTCCCTCCCAGCCCACTCGCAGCTCAGAGCTCCGGAAAATCAGGAGAAATAATTTTGACAGCTGACAGATTTGGCAGACGCGAGGGTAGACAGGGAGGGTGAAGGTTGAGGCAGGGGGGTGAAGGGTGAGGGCAGGGAGGGTGAAGGGGTGAGGCAAGGAGGGTGAAGGGTGAGGCAGAGGGGTGAAGGGTGAGGCAGGGGTGTGTGGAAGGTGAGGCAACTACCGGCACTACCATAGAATACTTAATGGGTAATGGACAAAGTATGAATAATCAGGAATCCCAGCCACTTCTCTATAAAGGAATCCAAGAACACTATTTTGATATCAGTTAGTTTTATGGTAAGAGGTGGCTATATTATAACGTTTTGTGTAACTGTGCACTATTGGTTTGTATGGTTGTTGTGGTGTTGTTGTTGTTGTTCCCTAATGCTGCCTGTCCGAACAAGCGCCCGAGTCCCTGAGGAAAGGCCATGGCCGACACCGATCGGGCTTTCCCCACATAGCTCGGTCATTGAGTGGGTAGATTGTGTTGTTGGCGTAAGTGGTTGTGTGAAATGCAGTCTTCTATGATGTGGTTTAATGGTATGTGGGTGCTGTGTAACAAACATCCCGGGCAAGGAGTCGGGGGTTCGACCCGGAGTGATCTAGTCTCTTTGGTTTGTATGCGTTATATTAAATTATAGGTTTTATATGTCAATGAGGCTGGAATATACCGAATGGCTACAGTTAAATGTCTCTATAATGCCCTAATCTTTAGGTTTCCGTTTTTAGAAATTGTGATGTTAATATAATATATTTGGTTTTAACAATATAGAAGATATAATACCATTAGTTTATGGTTATAATGCTCTCAATATACTAAGGTATAGTAAACATTTTCCTAATACTTGGTTTCATTAATAAGTTAGATTGCGAGTAGAAAGAGTTTTCTCTATGTATATATATAGAGGACTCCACAATATAAATGTGAGAACTACTATGAATGAATGTACGACTGTATAAGTAAGTGGCTCGTCTATAGGTGTCAGCTTGAAAGGCTAACTTACACTTCTAGTCTCAATTCAAGTTGAATATAAGTGTGGACTTAAACCAATGGCCGAGTGAGTTACGGGAGCTCTGGGCTGAGGGGTTGCCCTGATGAGGATTTGAGGCTGGAGTCTAGGGCTTTAAGGGGCAATGTGTCAAATCCTAGTCAAGGTGATAAAATGAAGTGATTAGCTTCGCTGCTAGGTGATTTCTCGAAGGTGTGTAACTCCAGGAAGTGGTAATATCAACTAGCCAGATTGGTAAGTTTGTTCTGTGTGATGCCTGTGGTCGTTACTCAAACATAGTATAATCAAATTGGATATGTATATGTTTTAAATATAGTATAAGTTTTGTAAAGTGTATTTAGGTATTGATGGTTAAAGTCAGCTAAAAAGTATATATTAAGTGCGTTATGGTTTATATATATTTTAATTAGATTGTCTATACAGAATAATAGTTTAAAAAAAAACACAATATATATAAATATATTCTAAGGAGTTTCATGGTTACATACATATAATAAAAACAAAACTGTAGTTGCTGGTTGCAGTGTATATAATTAATGAGAGATGATATGAGGGCAAATATGAGGGTTATCGAACTATGGAACTCTCTGGGAGGTGTCATGTCCTATCTCTGCTGTGATCAGTCATGCGCTGTCATCGGTGTCGAGAGTTTATAAGCAAGTGGTGCGGGTATCTATCAATCTACCCTAAAATCCTTAGATGACAACTGCGGTTTGTCCTGAATCATTAACCCAAACTTTTTTTCTCAGTGTGAGCGCTCCATGGTAATATTGTCCCACTTCATGTGATATTGTTCTTGCAACGTGACCTAAGAATTATATGTAGGGAGTTTGGGTAAACAAACCTGGACATAGGATATTGCTCAGAGCCGATGATGACCGCGCGCCAACCAAACTCTTGCCACTGAGAGCATGGGTCACAGGTTGCTCCCTAACGTACCATGTGCCATTAATAGTAGCTGTTGTTGTTTGTTGTCGTTCCCTAGACTGTCTGGCCAAACAGCCCCGAGTCCCCTAATGAGGAGGCCATGACCGAGATCGGGCTTTCCCACAGGGCTCTCAAGGAGAGTAGA